>OY804577.1:44359153-44880947 GCA_963680875.1 Bathymodiolus brooksi
CAGGTATAATAACCATCGTCAGGTATAATAGCCATCATCAGGTATATCATCAGGTATAATAACCATCATCAGGTATAATAACCATCTTCAGGTATAATAACCATCATCAGGTATAATAACCATCATCAGGTATAATAACCATCATCAGGTATAATAACCATCATCAGGTATATCATCAGATATAATAACCATCATCAGGTATAATAACCATCATCAGGTATAATAACCATCATGAGGTATATAATCATCAGGTATAATAGCCATCATCAGGTATATCATCAGGTATAATAACCATCATCAGGTATATCATCAGGTATAATAGCCATCATCAGGTATAATAACCATCATCAGGTATATCATCAGGTATAATAACCATCATCAGGTATATACATACCATCATAGGTATAATAACCATCATCAGGTATAATATCAGGTATAAAACCATCATCAGGTATAATAACCATCATCAGGTATAATAGCCATCATCAGGTATATCATCAGGTATAATAACCATCATCAGGTATAATAACCATCATCAGGTATGTTAACCATCATCAGGTATAATAGCCATCATCAGGTATATTAAAATATACCCATCATCAGGTATAATAACCATCATCAGGTATATCATCAGGTATAATAACCATCATCAGGTATAATAGCCATCATCAGGTATAATAACCATCATCAGGTATAATAACCATCATCAGGTATAATAACCATCATCAGGTATAATAACCATCATCAGGTATATCATCAGGTATAATAACCATCATCAGGTATAATAACCATCATCAGGTATATCATCAGGTATAATAACCATCATCCGGTATAATAACCATCATCAGGTATAATAACCATCATCAGGTATATCATCAGGTATAATAACCATCATCAGGTATAATAACCATCATCAGGTATAATAACCATCATCAGGTATATCATCAGGTATAATAGCCATCATCAGGTATATCATCAGGTATAATAACCATCATCAGGTATATCATCAGGTATAATAGCCATCATCAGGTATAATAACCATCATCAGGTATATCATCAGGTATAATAACCATCATCAGGTATAATAACCATCATCAGGTATAATAACCATCATCAGGTATAATAACCATCATCCGGTATAATAACCATCATCAGGTATAATAACCATCATCAGGTATAATAGCCATCATCAGGTATATCATCAGGTATAATAACCATCATCAGGTATAATAACCATCATCAGGTATAATAACCATCATCAGGTATAATAGCCATCATCAGGTATAATAGCCATCATCAGGTATAATAACCATCATCAGGTATAATAACCATCATCAGGTATAATAACCATCATCAGGTATAATAGCCATCATCAGGTATAATAACCATCATCAGGTATAATAACCATCATCAGGTATAATAGCCATCATCAGTCTGTATAATAACCATCATCAGGTATAATAACCATCATCAGGTATAATAGCCATCATCAGATAAATCATCAGGTATAATAACCATCATCAGGTATAATAACCATCATCAGGTATATCATCAGGTATAATAACCATCATCAGGTATAATAACCATCATCAGGTATAATAACCATCATCAGGTATAATAGCCATCATCCGGTATAATAACCATCATCAGGTATAATAACCATCATCAGGTATAATAACCATCATCAGGTATATCATCAGGTATAATAACCATCATCAGGTATATCATCAGGTATAATAACCATCATCAGGTATAATAACCATCATCAGGTATAATAACCATCATCAGGTATAATAACCATCATCAGGTATATCATCAGGTATAATAACCATCATCAGGTATATCATCAGGTATAATAACCATCATCAGGTATAATAACCATCATCAGGTATAATAACCATCATCAGATATATCATCAGGTATAATAGCCATCATCAGGTATATCATCAGGTATAATAACCATCATCAGGTATAATAGCCATCATCAGGTATATCATCAGGTATAATAACCATCATCAGGTATAATAACCATCATCAGGTATAATAGCCATCATCAGATATATCATCAGGTATAATAACCATCATCAGGTATAATAACCATCATCAGGTATATCATCAGGAATAATAACCATCATCAGGTATAATAACCATTATCAGGTATAATAACCATCATCAGGTATAATAACCATCATCAGGTATAATAACCATCATCAGGTATAATAACCATCATCAGGTATAATAGCCATCATCAGGTATATCATCAGGTATAATAACCATCATCAGGTATAATAACCATCATCAGGTATAATAACCATCATCAGGTATATCATCAGGTATAATAACCATCATCAGGTATAATAACCATCATCAGGTATAATAGCCATCATCAGGTATATCATCAGGTATAATAACCATCATCAGGTATAATAACCATCATCAGGAATATCATCAGGTATAATAACCATCATCAGGTATAATAACCATCATCAGGTATAATAGCCATCATCAGGTATATCATCAGGTATAATAACCATCATCAGGTATAATAACCATCATCAGGAATATCATCAGGTATAATAACCATCATCAGGTATAATAACCATCATCAGGTATATCATCAGGTATAATAACCATCATCAGGTATAATAACCATCATCAGGTATAATAACCATCATCAGGTATAATAACCATCATCAGGTATAATAGCCATCATCAGGTATAATAACCATCATCAGGTATAATAGCCATCATCAGGTATATCATCAGGTATAATAACCATCATCAGGTATAATAACCATCATCAGGTATAATAACCATCATCAGGTATAATAACCATCATCAGGTATAATAACCATCATCAGATATATCATCAGGTATAATAACCATCATCAGGTATAATAACCATCATCAGGTATAATAGCCATCATCAGGTATATCATCAGGTATAATAACCATCATCAGGTATAATAACCATCATCAGGTATAATAACCATCATCAGGTATAATAGCCATCATCAGGTATATCATCAGGTATAATAACCATCATCCGGTATAATAACCATCATCAGGTATAATAGCCATCATCAGGTATAATAACCATCATCAGGTATAATAACCATCATCAGGTATAATAGCCATCATCAGGTATAATAACCATCATCAGGTATAATAACCATCATCAGGTATAATAGCCATCATCAGGTATAGCATCAGGTATAATAACCATCATCAGGTATAATAACCATCATAAGGTATAATAACCATCATCAGGTATAATAACCATCATCAGGTATAATAGCCATCATCAGATATATCATCAGGTATAATAACCATCATCAGGTATAATAACCATCATCAGGTATAATAACCATCATCAGGTATAATAGCCATCATCAGGTATAATAACCATCATCAGGTATAATAGCCATCATCAGATATAATAACCATCATCCGGTATAATAACCATCATCAGGTATAATAACCATCATCAGGTATAATAGCCATCATCAGGTATAATAACCATCATCAGGTATAATAACCATCATCAGGTATAATAGCCATCATCAGGTATATCATCAGGTATAATAACCATCATCAGGTATAATAACCATCATCAGGTATAATAACCATCATCAGGTATAATAGCCATCATCAGGTATAATAACCATCATCAGGTATAATAACCATCATCAGGTATAATAACCATCATCAGGTATAATAACCATCATCAGGTATAATAACCATCATCAGGTATAATAGCCATCATCAGGTATAATAACCATCATCAGGTATAATAACCATCATCAGGTATAATAACCATCATCAGGTATAATAACCATCATCAGGTATAATAACCATCATCAGGTATAATAGCCATCATCAGGTATAATAACCATCATCAGGTATAATAACCATCATCAGGTATAATAGCCATCATCAGGTATATCATCAGGTATAATAACCATCATCAGGTATAATAACCATCATCAGGTATAATAATCATCATCAGGTATAATAACCATCATCAGGTATAATAACCATCATCAGGTATAATAGCCATCATCAGGTATAATAACCATCATCAGGTATAATAACCATCATCAGGTATAATAGCCATCATCAGGTATATCATCAGGTATAATAACCATCATCAGGTATAATAACCATCATCAGGTATAATAACCATCATCAGGAATAATAACCATCATCAGGTATAATAACCATCATCAGGTATAATAGCCATCATCAGGTATAATAACCATCATCAGGTATAATAACCATCATCAGGTATAATAACCATCATCAGGTATAATAACCATCATCAGGTATAATAACCATCATCAGGTATAATAGCCATCATCAGGTATAATAACCATCATCAGGTATAATAGCCATCATCAGGTATATCATCAGGTATAATAACCATCATCAGGTATAATAACCATCATCAGGTATAATAACCATCATCAGGTATAATAACCATCATCAGGTATAATAACCATCATCAGGTATAATAGCCATCATCAGGTATAATAACCATCATCAGGTATAATAACCATCATCAGGTATAATAACCATCATCAGGTATAATAACCATCATCAGGTATAATAACCATCATCAGGTATAATAGCCATCATCAGGTATAATAACCATCATCAGGTATAATAACCATCATCAGGTATAATAACCATCATCAGGTATAATAACCATCATCAGGTATAATAACCATCATCAGGTATAATAGCCATCATCAGGTATAATAACCATCATCAGGTATAATAACCATCATCAGGTATAATAGCCATCATCAGGTATATCATCAGGTATAATAACCATCATCAGGTATAATAACCATCATCAGGTATAATAACCATCATCAGGTATAATAGCCATCATCAGGTATAATAACCATCATCAGGTATAATAACCATCATCAGGTATAATAGCCATCATCAGGTATATCATCAGGTATAATAACCATCATCAGGTATAATAACCATCATCAGGTATAATAACCATCGTCAGGTATAATAGCCATCATCAGGTATATCATCAGGTATAATAACCATCATCAGGTATAATAACCATCTTCAGGTATAATAACCATCATCAGGTATAATAACCATCATCAGGTATAATAACCATCATCAGGTATAATAACCATCATCAGGTATAATAGCCATCATCAGGTATAATAGCCATCATCAGGTATAATAGCCATCATCAGGTATAATAACCATCATCAGGTATAATAACCATCGTCAGGTATAATAGCCATCATCAGGTATAATAGCCATCATCAGGTATAATAGCCATCATCAGGTATAATAGCCATCATCAGGTATAATAACCATCATCAGGTATAATAACCATCTTCAGGTATAATAACCATCTTCAGGTATAATAACCATCATCAGGTATAATAAACATCATCAGGTATAATAACCATCATCAGGTATAATAACCATCATCCGGTATAATAGCCATCATCAGGTATAATAACCATCATCAGGTATAATAACCATCGTCAGGTATAATAGCCATCATCAGGTATATCATCAGGTATAATAACCATCATCAGGTATAATAACCATCTTCAGGTATAATAACCATCATCAGGTATAATAACCATCATCAGGTATAATAACCATCATCAGGTATAATAACCATCATCAGGTATAATAACCATCATCAGGTATATCATCAGGTATAATAACCATCATCAGGTATAATAACCATCATCAGGTATAATAACCATCATGAGGTATATCATCAGGTATAATAGCCATCATCAGGTATATCATCAGGTATAATAACCATCATCAGGTATATCATCAGGTATAATAGCCATCATCAGGTATAATAACCATCATCAGGTATATCATCAGGTATAATAACCATCATCAGGTATAATAACCATCATCAGGTATAATAACCATCATCAGGTATAATAACCATCATCAGGTATAATAGCCATCATCAGGTATATCATCAGGTATAATAACCATCATCAGGTATAATAACCATCATCAGGTATATTAACCATCATCAGGTATAATAGCCATCATCAGATAAATCATCAGGTATAATAACCATCATCAGGTATATCATCAGGTATAATAACCATCATCAGGTATAATAGCCATCATCCGGTATAATAACCATCATCAGGTATAATAACCATCATCAGGTATAATAACCATCATCAGGTATAATAACCATCATCAGGTATATCATCAGGTATAATAACCATCATCAGGTATAATAACCATCATCAGGTATAGCATCAGGTATAATAACCATCATCCGGTATAATAACCATCATCAGGTATAATAACCATCATCAGGTATATCATCAGGTATAATAACCATCATCAGGTATAATAACCATCATCAGGTATAATAACCATCATCAGGTATATCATCAGGTATAATAGCCATCATCAGGTATATCATCAGGTATAATAACCATCATCAGGTATATCATCAGGTATAATAACCATCATCAGGTATAATAACCATCATCAGGTATAATAACCATCATCAGGTATAATAACCATCATCCGGTATAATAACCATCATCAGGTATAATAACCATCATCAGGTATAATAGCCATCATCAGGTATATCATCAGGTATAATAACCATCATCAGGTATAATAACCATCATCAGGTATAATAGCCATCATCAGGTATAATAACCATCATCAGGTATAATAGCCATCATCAGGTATATCATCAGGTATAATAACCATCATCAGGTATAATAACCATCATCAGGTATAATAACCATCATCAGGTATAATAGCCATCATCAGGTATAATAGCCATCATCAGGTATAATAACCATCATCAGGTATAATAGCCATCATCAGGTATAATAACCATCATCAGGTATAATAGCCATCATCAGGTATAATAGCCATCATCAGGTATAATAACCATCATCAGGTATAATAACCATCATCAGGTATAATAGCCATCATCAGGTATAATAACCATCATCAGGTATAATAACCATCATCAGGTATAATAGCCATCATCAGATAAATCATCAGGTATAATAACCATCATCAGGTATAATAACCATCATCAGGTATATCATCAGGTATAATAACCATCATCAGGTATAATAACCATCATCAGGTATAATAACCATCATCAGGTATAATAGCCATCATCCGGTATAATAACCATCATCAGGTATAATAACCATCATCAGGTATAATAACCATCATCAGGTATAATAGCCATCATCAGGTATATCATCAGGTATAATAACCATCATCAGGTATAATAACCATCATCAGGTATATTAACCATCATCAGGTATAATAGCCATCATCAGATAAATCATCAGGTATAATAACCATCATCAGGTATATCATCAGGTATAATAACCATCATCAGGTATAATAGCCATCATCCGGTATAATAACCATCATCAGGTATAATAACCATCATCAGGTATAATAACCATCATCAGGTATAATAACCATCATCAGGTATATCATCAGGTATAATAACCATCATCAGGTATAATAACCATCATCAGGTATATCATCAGGTATAATAACCATCATCCGGTATAATAACCATCATCAGGTATAATAACCATCATCAGGTATATCATCAGGTATAATAACCATCATCAGGTATAATAACCATCATCAGGTATATCATCAGATATAATAGCCATCATCAGGTATATCATCAGGTATAATAACCATCATCAGGTATATCATCAGGTATAATAACCATCATCAGGTATAATAACCATCATCAGGTATAATAACCATCATCAGGTATAATAACCATCATCCGGTATAATAACCATCATCAGGTATAATAACCATCATCAGGTATAATAGCCATCATCAGGTATATCATCAGGTATAATAACCATCATCAGGTATAATAACCATCATCAGGTATAATAACCATCATCAGGTATAATAGCCATCATCAGGTATAATAGCCATCATCAGGTATAATAACCATCATCAGGTATAATAGCCATCATCAGGTATAATAACCATCATCAGGTATAATAGCCATCATCAGGTATAATAGCCATCATCAGGTATAATAACCATCATCAGGTATAATAACCATCATCAGGTATAATAGCCATCATCAGGTATAATAACCATCATCAGGTATAATAACCATCATCAGGTATAATAGCCATCATCAGATAAATCATCAGGTATAATAACCATCATCAGGTATAATAACCATCATCAGGTATATCATCAGGTATAATAACCATCATCAGGTATAATAACCATCATCAGGTATAATAACCATCATCAGGTATAATAGCCATCATCCGGTATAATAACCATCATCAGGTATAATAACCATCATCAGGTATAATAACCATCATCAGGTATATCATCAGGTATAATAACCATCATCAGGTATAATAACCATCATCAGGTATATCATCAGGTATAATAACCATCATCAGGTATAATAACCATCATCAGGTATAATAACCATCATCAGGTATAATAACCATCATCAGGTATATCATCAGGTATAATAACCATCATCAGGTATATCATCAGGTATAATAACCATCATCAGGTATAATAACCATCATCAGGTATAATAACCATCATCAGATATATCATCAGGTATAATAGCCATCATCAGGTATATCATCAGGTATAATAACCATCATCAGGTATAATAGCCATCATCAGGTATATCATCAGGTATAATAACCATCATCAGGTATAATAACCATCATCAGGTATAATAGCCATCATCAGATATATCATCAGGTATAATAACCATCATCAGGTATAATAACCATCATCAGGTATATCATCAGGAATAATAACCATCATCAGGTATAATAACCATTATCAGGTATAATAACCATCATCAGGTATAATAACCATCATCAGGTATAATAACCATCATCAGGTATAATAACCATCATCAGGTATAATAGCCATCATCAGGTATATCATCAGGTATAATAACCATCATCAGGTATAATAACCATCATCAGGTATAATAACCATCATCAGGTATATCATCAGGTATAATAACCATCATCAGGTATAATAACCATCATCAGGTATAATAGCCATCATCAGGTATATCATAAGGTATAATAACCATCATCAGGTATAATAACCATCATCAGGAATATCATCAGGTATAATAACCATCATCAGGTATAATAACCATCATCAGGTATAATAGCCATCATCAGGTATATCATCAGGTATAATAACCATCATCAGGTATAATAACCATCATCAGGAATATCATCAGGTATAATAACCATCATCAGGTATAATAACCATCATCAGGTATATCATCAGGTATAATAACCATCATCAGGTATAATAACCATCATCAGGTATAATAACCATCATCAGGTATAATAGCCATCATCAGGTATAATAACCATCATCAGGTATAATAGCCATCATCAGGTATATCATCAGGTATAATAACCATCATCAGGTATAATAACCATCATCAGGTATAATAACCATCATCAGGTATATCATCAGGTATAATAACCATCATCAGGTATAATAACCATCATCAGGTATAATAACCATCATCAGGTATATCATCAGGTATAATAACCATCATCAGGTATAATAGCCATCATCAGGTATAATAACCATCATCAGGTATAATAACCATCATCAGGTATATCATCAGGTATAATAACCATCATCAGGTATATCATCAGGTATAATAACCATCATCAGGTATAATAACCATCATCAGGTATAATAGCCATCATCAGGTATAATAACCATCATCAGGTATAATAACCATCATCAGGTATAATAACCATCATCAGGTATAATAACCATCATCAGGTATAATAACCATCATCAGGTATAATAGCCATCATCAGGTATAATAACCATCATCAGGTATAATAACCATCATCAGGTATAATAACCATCATCAGGTATAATAACCATCATCAGGTATAATAACCATCATCAGGTATAATAACCATCATCAGGTATATCATCAGGTATAATAACCATCATCAGGTATAATAACCATCATCAGGTATAATAACCATCATCAGGTATATCATCAGGTATAATAACCATCATCAGGTATAATAAACATCATCAGGTATATCATCAGGTATAATAACCATCATCAGGTATAATAAACATCATCAGGTATAATAACCATCATCAGGTATAATAACCATCATCAGGTATAATAACCATCATCAGGTATAATAACCATCATCAGGTATAATAAACATCATCAGGTATAATAACCATCATCAGGTATAATAGCCATCATCAGGTATATCATCAGGTATAATAACCATCATCAGGTATAATAACCATCATCAGGTATATCATCAGGTATAATAACCATCATCAGGTATATCATCAGGTATAATAACCATCATCAGGTATAATAACCATCATCAGGTATAATAACCATCATCAGGTATAATAGCCATCATCAGATATATCATCAGGTATAATAACCATCATCAGGTATAATAACCATCATCAGGTATAATAACCATCATCAGGTATAATAACCATCATCAGGTATAATAACCATCATCAGGTATAATAGCCATCATCAGGTATAATAATCATCATCAGGTATAATAACCATCATCAGGTATATCATCAGGTATAATAGCCATCATCAGGTATAATAACCATCATCAGGTACAATAACCATCATCAGGTATAATAACCATCATCAGGTATAATAGCCATCATCAGGTATAATAACCATCATCAGGTATAATAGCCATCATCAGGAATAATAACCATCATCAGGTATATCATCAGGTATAATAACCATCATCCGGTATAATAACCATCATCAGGTATAATAACCATCATCAGGTATAATAACCATCATCAGGTATAATAGCCATCATCAGGAATAATAACCATCATCAGGTATAATAGCCATCATCAGGTATAATAGCCATCATCAGGTATAATAACCATCATCAGGTATAATAACCATCATCAGGTATAATAGCCATCATCAGGTATAATAACCATCATCAGGTATAATAACCATCATCAGGTATAATAGCCATCATCAGGTATAATAACCATCATCAGGTATAATAGCCATCATCAGGTATAATAGCCATCATCAGGTATAATAACCATCATCAGGTATAATAACCATCATCAGGTATAATAGCCATCATCAGGTATAATAACCATCATCAGGTATAATAACCATCATCAGGTATAATAGCCATCATCCGGTATAATAACCATCATCAGGTATAATAGCCATCATCAGGTATAATAACCATCATCAGGTATAATAACCATCATCAGGTATAATAACCATCATCAGGTATAATAGCCATCATCAGGTATATCATCAGGTATAATAACCATCATCAGGTATAATAGCCATCATCAGGTATATCATCAGGTATAATAACCATCATCAGGTATAATAACCATCATCAGGTATAATAACCATCATCAGGTATAATAACCATCATCAGGTATAATAACCATCATCAGGTATAATAACCATCATCAGGTATAATAACCATCATCAGGTATAATAACCATCATCAGGTATAATAGCCATCATCAGGTATAATAACCATCATCAGGTATAATAACCATCATCAGGTATAATAGCCATCATCAGGTATATCATCAGGTATAATAACCATCATCAGGTATAATAACCATCATCAGGTATAATAACCATCATCAGGTATAATAGCCATCATCAGGTATAATAACCATCATCAGGTATAATAACCATCATCAGGTATAATAGCCATCATCAGGTATATCATCAGGTATAATAACCATCATCAGGTATAATAACCATCATCAGGTATAATAACCATCGTCAGGTATAATAGCCATCATCAGGTATATCATCAGGTATAATAACCATCATCAGGTATAATAACCATCTTCAGGTATAATAACCATCATCAGGTATAATAACCATCATCAGGTATAATAACCATCATCAGGTATAATAACCATCATCAGGTATAATAGCCATCATCAGGTATAATAGCCATCATCAGGTATAATAGCCATCATCAGGTATAATAACCATCATCAGGTATAATAACCATCGTCAGGTATAATAGCCATCATCAGGTATAATAGCCATCATCAGGTATAATAGCCATCATCAGGTATAATAGCCATCATCAGGTATAATAACCATCATCAGGTATAATAACCATCTTCAGGTATAATAACCATCTTCAGGTATAATAACCATCATCAGGTATAATAAACATCATCAGGTATAATAACCATCATCAGGTATAATAACCATCATCCGGTATAATAGCCATCATCAGGTATAATAACCATCATCAGGTATAATAACCATCGTCAGGTATAATAGCCATCATCAGGTATATCATCAGGTATAATAACCATCATCAGGTATAATAACCATCTTCAGGTATAATAACCATCATCAGGTATAATAACCATCATCAGGTATAATAACCATCATCAGGTATAATAACCATCATCAGGTATAATAACCATCATCAGGTATATCATCAGGTATAATAACCATCATCAGGTATAATAACCATCATCAGGTATAATAACCATCATGAGGTATATCATCAGGTATAATAGCCATCATCAGGTATATCATCAGGTATAATAACCATCATCAGGTATATCATCAGGTATAATAGCCATCATCAGGTATAATAACCATCATCAGGTATATCATCAGGTATAATAACCATCATCAGGTATAATAACCATCATCAGGTATAATAACCATCATCAGGTATAATAACCATCATCAGGTATAATAGCCATCATCAGGTATATCATCAGGTATAATAACCATCATCAGGTATAATAACCATCATCAGGTATATTAACCATCATCAGGTATAATAGCCATCATCAGATAAATCATCAGGTATAATAACCATCATCAGGTATATCATCAGGTATAATAACCATCATCAGGTATAATAGCCATCATCCGGTATAATAACCATCATCAGGTATAATAACCATCATCAGGTATAATAACCATCATCAGGTATAATAACCATCATCAGGTATATCATCAGGTATAATAACCATCATCAGGTATAATAACCATCATCAGGTATAGCATCAGGTATAATAACCATCATCCGGTATAATAACCATCATCAGGTATAATAACCATCATCAGGTATATCATCAGGTATAATAACCATCATCAGGTATAATAACCATCATCAGGTATAATAACCATCATCAGGTATATCATCAGGTATAATAGCCATCATCAGGTATATCATCAGGTATAATAACCATCATCAGGTATATCATCAGGTATAATAACCATCATCAGGTATAATAACCATCATCAGGTATAATAACCATCATCAGGTATAATAACCATCATCCGGTATAATAACCATCATCAGGTATAATAACCATCATCAGGTATAATAGCCATCATCAGGTATATCATCAGGTATAATAACCATCATCAGGTATAATAACCATCATCAGGTATAATAGCCATCATCAGGTATAATAACCATCATCAGGTATAATAGCCATCATCAGGTATATCATCAGGTATAATAACCATCATCAGGTATAATAACCATCATCAGGTATAATAACCATCATCAGGTATAATAGCCATCATCAGGTATAATAGCCATCATCAGGTATAATAACCATCATCAGGTATAATAGCCATCATCAGGTATAATAACCATCATCAGGTATAATAGCCATCATCAGGTATAATAGCCATCATCAGGTATAATAACCATCATCAGGTATAATAACCATCATCAGGTATAATAGCCATCATCAGGTATAATAACCATCATCAGGTATAATAACCATCATCAGGTATAATAGCCATCATCAGATAAATCATCAGGTATAATAACCATCATCAGGTATAATAACCATCATCAGGTATATCATCAGGTATAATAACCATCATCAGGTATAATAACCATCATCAGGTATAATAACCATCATCAGGTATAATAGCCATCATCCGGTATAATAACCATCATCAGGTATAATAACCATCATCAGGTATAATAACCATCATCAGGTATAATAGCCATCATCAGGTATATCATCAGGTATAATAACCATCATCAGGTATAATAACCATCATCAGGTATATTAACCATCATCAGGTATAATAGCCATCATCAGATAAATCATCAGGTATAATAACCATCATCAGGTATATCATCAGGTATAATAACCATCATCAGGTATAATAGCCATCATCCGGTATAATAACCATCATCAGGTATAATAACCATCATCAGGTATAATAACCATCATCAGGTATAATAACCATCATCAGGTATATCATCAGGTATAATAACCATCATCAGGTATAATAACCATCATCAGGTATATCATCAGGTATAATAACCATCATCCGGTATAATAACCATCATCAGGTATAATAACCATCATCAGGTATATCATCAGGTATAATAACCATCATCAGGTATAATAACCATCATCAGGTATATCATCAGATATAATAGCCATCATCAGGTATATCATCAGGTATAATAACCATCATCAGGTATATCATCAGGTATAATAACCATCATCAGGTATAATAACCATCATCAGGTATAATAACCATCATCAGGTATAATAACCATCATCCGGTATAATAACCATCATCAGGTATAATAACCATCATCAGGTATAATAGCCATCATCAGGTATATCATCAGGTATAATAACCATCATCAGGTATAATAACCATCATCAGGTATAATAACCATCATCAGGTATAATAGCCATCATCAGGTATAATAGCCATCATCAGGTATAATAACCATCATCAGGTATAATAGCCATCATCAGGTATAATAACCATCATCAGGTATAATAGCCATCATCAGGTATAATAGCCATCATCAGGTATAATAACCATCATCAGGTATAATAACCATCATCAGGTATAATAGCCATCATCAGGTATAATAACCATCATCAGGTATAATAACCATCATCAGGTATAATAGCCATCATCAGATAAATCATCAGGTATAATAACCATCATCAGGTATAATAACCATCATCAGGTATATCATCAGGTATAATAACCATCATCAGGTATAATAACCATCATCAGGTATAATAACCATCATCAGGTATAATAGCCATCATCCGGTATAATAACCATCATCAGGTATAATAACCATCATCAGGTATAATAACCATCATCAGGTATATCATCAGGTATAATAACCATCATCAGGTATAATAACCATCATCAGGTATATCATCAGGTATAATAACCATCATCAGGTATAATAACCATCATCAGGTATAATAACCATCATCAGGTATAATAACCATCATCAGGTATATCATCAGGTATAATAACCATCATCAGGTATATCATCAGGTATAATAACCATCATCAGGTATAATAACCATCATCAGGTATAATAACCATCATCAGATATATCATCAGGTATAATAGCCATCATCAGGTATATCATCAGGTATAATAACCATCATCAGGTATAATAGCCATCATCAGGTATATCATCAGGTATAATAACCATCATCAGGTATAATAACCATCATCAGGTATAATAGCCATCATCAGATATATCATCAGGTATAATAACCATCATCAGGTATAATAACCATCATCAGGTATATCATCAGGAATAATAACCATCATCAGGTATAATAACCATTATCAGGTATAATAACCATCATCAGGTATAATAACCATCATCAGGTATAATAACCATCATCAGGTATAATAACCATCATCAGGTATAATAGCCATCATCAGGTATATCATCAGGTATAATAACCATCATCAGGTATAATAACCATCATCAGGTATAATAACCATCATCAGGTATATCATCAGGTATAATAACCATCATCAGGTATAATAACCATCATCAGGTATAATAGCCATCATCAGGTATATCATAAGGTATAATAACCATCATCAGGTATAATAACCATCATCAGGAATATCATCAGGTATAATAACCATCATCAGGTATAATAACCATCATCAGGTATAATAGCCATCATCAGGTATATCATCAGGTATAATAACCATCATCAGGTATAATAACCATCATCAGGAATATCATCAGGTATAATAACCATCATCAGGTATAATAACCATCATCAGGTATATCATCAGGTATAATAACCATCATCAGGTATAATAACCATCATCAGGTATAATAACCATCATCAGGTATAATAGCCATCATCAGGTATAATAACCATCATCAGGTATAATAGCCATCATCAGGTATATCATCAGGTATAATAACCATCATCAGGTATAATAACCATCATCAGGTATAATAACCATCATCAGGTATATCATCAGGTATAATAACCATCATCAGGTATAATAACCATCATCAGGTATAATAACCATCATCAGGTATATCATCAGGTATAATAACCATCATCAGGTATAATAGCCATCATCAGGTATAATAACCATCATCAGGTATAATAACCATCATCAGGTATATCATCAGGTATAATAACCATCATCAGGTATATCATCAGGTATAATAACCATCATCAGGTATAATAACCATCATCAGGTATAATAGCCATCATCAGGTATAATAACCATCATCAGGTATAATAACCATCATCAGGTATAATAACCATCATCAGGTATAATAACCATCATCAGGTATAATAACCATCATCAGGTATAATAGCCATCATCAGGTATAATAACCATCATCAGGTATAATAACCATCATCAGGTATAATAACCATCATCAGGTATAATAACCATCATCAGGTATAATAACCATCATCAGGTATATCATCAGGTATAATAACCATCATCAGGTATAATAACCATCATCAGGTATAATAACCATCATCAGGTATATCATCAGGTATAATAACCATCATCAGGTATAATAAACATCATCAGGTATATCATCAGGTATAATAACCATCATCAGGTATAATAAACATCATCAGGTATAATAACCATCATCAGGTATAATAACCATCATCAGGTATAATAACCATCATCAGGTATAATAACCATCATCAGGTATAATAAACATCATCAGGTATAATAACCATCATCAGGTATAATAGCCATCATCAGGTATATCATCAGGTATAATAACCATCATCAGGTATAATAACCATCATCAGGTATATCATCAGGTATAATAACCATCATCAGGTATATCATCAGGTATAATAACCATCATCAGGTATAATAACCATCATCAGGTATAATAACCATCATCAGGTATAATAGCCATCATCAGATATATCATCAGGTATAATAACCATCATCAGGTATAATAACCATCATCAGGTATAATAACCATCATCAGGTATAATAACCATCATCAGGTATAATAACCATCATCAGGTATAATAGCCATCATCAGGTATAATAATCATCATCAGGTATAATAACCATCATCAGGTATATCATCAGGTATAATAGCCATCATCAGGTATAATAACCATCATCAGGTACAATAACCATCATCAGGTATAATAACCATCATCAGGTATAATAGCCATCATCAGGTATAATAACCATCATCAGGTATAATAGCCATCATCAGGAATAATAACCATCATCAGGTATATCATCAGGTATAATAACCATCATCCGGTATAATAACCATCATCAGGTATAATAACCATCATCAGGTATAATAACCATCATCAGGTATAATAGCCATCATCAGGAATAATAACCATCATCAGGTATAATAGCCATCATCAGGTATAATAGCCATCATCAGGTATAATAACCATCATCAGGTATAATAACCATCATCAGGTATAATAGCCATCATCAGGTATAATAACCATCATCAGGTATAATAACCATCATCAGGTATAATAGCCATCATCAGGTATAATAACCATCATCAGGTATAATAGCCATCATCAGGTATAATAGCCATCATCAGGTATAATAACCATCATCAGGTATAATAACCATCATCAGGTATAATAGCCATCATCAGGTATAATAACCATCATCAGGTATAATAACCATCATCAGGTATAATAGCCATCATCCGGTATAATAACCATCATCAGGTATAATAGCCATCATCAGGTATAATAACCATCATCAGGTATAATAACCATCATCAGGTATAATAACCATCATCAGGTATAATAGCCATCATCAGGTATATCATCAGGTATAATAACCATCATCAGGTATAATAGCCATCATCAGGTATATCATCAGGTATAATAACCATCATCAGGTATAATAACCATCATCAGGTATAATAACCATCATCAGGTATATCATCAGGTGTAATAGCCATCATCAGGTATAATAACCATCATCAGGTATAATAGCCATCATCAGGTATATCATCAGGTGTAATAGCCATCATCAGGTATAATAACCATCATCAGGTATAATAACCATCATCAGGTATAATAGCCATCATCAGGTATAATAACCATCATCAGGTATAATAACCATCATCAGGTGACGTTCAATATCGAAAGATTGGAAATCTAAATTATTTAAAAGTCTTTGAGAACAATAAAACTAAAGGACTAATCGGCTAAGGTCATATATGTTTGAGGCATTCCGATTTTATAAGGAAGTAGACCATCCCTTAAAGATTCGTTCCCATTTTAATTTTCAATTTGTATTATGTCCTGCATGATATTATAATGTATTGTTTGTTGCATTGTATTTATATACTGTAATTCTACTATTATTAGTTATTGTAGATTTATTTACGGTAATCACATATTTCATGGTAATCTCTGTAATGAGGAAATAAAGAAAACAATGAATGAATTTATTTACCAATGTATTGTAATTTGATGAATCTAACAGAATAGAAAAAAAATTAAACGACACACATTTATTAAGTTTATTGTTGTACTTTGATACAACAATAAATTTAGTAAATGTGGCGTAATTTTTATTTATTTATATTTATTTTTTTGTTATTTACAGAAAGTATGATAACAAAGTATGTCTGTACTTATTTTACATTTAAAATTATTATTACTATCTTGGACTTGTTGTACATAGATATCTCCCATAATTTAACACTAATTAAACAGCATCAAATATGATTATTTACATGACGACATTTTACCATTTAGAACTACTCGCTGAGAACGTCCAGTTAAATAACTTTTAAAAAGAGTAAGGAGAATACCGTCAACACCAAACTGTTTAAGTTTGAAGATGATGCCCTCTTGTCATACCTGTCGCCAACATTTTCCGGTCCTTTCCACATTTATGACTCATCACCGGGTTTGCAACTAGAGTAACACAACGGATGCCAGTAGTGGAGCAGGAACTACGTACCCTTCCGGAGCACCTGAGTTCATCCCAGTTTTTAGTGGGGTTCGTGTTATTCGATCTTTAGTTTTATGTGTAATTTTTGTAGATCGTTGTTTGTACCTTTTGTCCTTTTTATTTTGGCCATTGCATTGTCTGTCCTTCGATTTACGGATTCTGATTACCCATTTGGTATCTTCAAACACTTCTTATAAAAGCTTTTGATATATCCAAAAAGCACTGTACAGACATCTTTGCCTTCATTTAAAGATTTGTAGATTTCATGAGTTAATTATGCTTTACTGTTGAGTAATTTTTCCTAAAGCCGAATTTCTCCACAATAAGCAAGTTACGAGAAACACAAAAAACATAAAGTGACTTGTATATTATTTTCTCCAAAATTTTCGAAATCAATGATAATAGTGCTATTGGGCGGTAATTAAGTTTATCACTTAATAAATCAGGCGCGTCCTGATGGCATATCCAATCATATTCTTAAGTTTTGTGCTGGCTCCCTCTATATACTGTTAACTAAACCTCGCATCTTTGTTTTAAATACAGGTCATATATTAGAAATGTTCAACTGAGATGGAAAAATTCCCTTAGCCAACGAATAATTAAATATTTTAGTTAGAGATCTAGAGCCAGCACAAAATAAAAGAATACGATTGGATATACCATCAGGACCTGATTTATTAAGTTTTATCAAACGAAGATATTTCAGCACGTCTATGTCTAATGTTGTACATATTACGGATTTAGTAAGAGACCAGAACTTCCGTTTTTGTTTTGTTTTTTATCAGAGAGCGATTGCACAATGTTATTTTCATAGCGTTTGATTGCATCTTGTTTTAATGGATTGACTCAACGTCGTGCGACTATGTGAAACATTGTATCTTCGTCACGCCGAGTTCTTTGTAATCTTTTGAAGTATCCCCATCTCGTTATGCCGAATAGTAGCAATTGTTGCATGGATAAATTCTGAACAAGTTGATAATATAAGGCCATTAGTATAGTTCACAATACCAACAACGTCATCAAATATAGTGTAAGCTGTTTCAAATGGTGCGTTGCTCAATGCAGTATTTAATTCATTAAAATCAGCAGATTTATAGTTCCACACCCGTTTTTTAAACAAACGAGGTTAACTCACATACAAATTTAGCTTACATAACCGTTAGAGAATACCGAAGGAGAAATACAAAATTGACAATACAGAGAAACTGGCAACAAGACGAAGAAAAACAAAGCAAAAATACAACACAACACACCACTATACGCAAACAAACACAAAAACGTAAATATGGCAGTAGACAATACATTGATCTAAATTACATAACGTCGATTGTGCTTCAGAATCTTTTACATAGCTATCTAAGTCTATAAAGATTAAATCAAGCAAACAAGCACCATTAGTCCAGTATCTGGTGGGCTCGTTTGTGAGCTGTGTCAAATCATTTGTGTACGACATATTATAAAGATCAAGACCAAGTTCACTCGTGTTATGACTGTCCAGGGGCGGATCCAGGATTTCAAGTTAGGGGGGGGGGGGGGGCGCACTTAAAAAAATTGCGCCGAGCAGAGGGAGGCGCGAAAATTTTTGGGGTATTTCGTGTGAAAAATCACGATTTTACGCCAAAAAATCATATTTTTCCAATTTTAGGGGGGGCGCGCGAAATTTTTGGGATATTTCATGTGAAAAATCACGATTTTACGCCAAAAAAATCTTATTTTTACCAATTTTAGGGGGGGGGGGGGGGGGCGCGCGCGCCGGGTGCGCCCCCCACCTGAATCCGCCCCTGCTGTCATACCAAGAAATACATCTATCATTAAAATCGCCAGTTATTATTTACATTATAAAATTTGAAGTTATCAATTACAATTCTAAATCATGATTTGTTATTGTGCGTGAAATTATGCAGATTTATATCAATTATAGTTTGGTAACAGTTTGGATTAAAAGTAAGAAATAAGGGTAATAACAAAATTACCGAACTCCGAACAATCTTACAAAGTGAAAGTCAATACTCATAAGTATATAAACAGACAAAATCAGTCAACAATCAGAAAACTGTGAAAACCGTAATGACCCTGACTTGGTACAGGCATTTCTAAAGAAATGGTGGGTTGAATCAGATTTTAAAGGCCAAACCTCCCGCTTCATTTGCATAATGTCAGAATTTCCGTGTTTAAAAAAAAAAAAATAAAGATAACAAATTTAATTCAACTTAATCTGTATTTAAAATCTAATTCTTTTTGTATTTATATTCTCCACTTCATTAAGAACGATTCGTAATCATATTCAGTCAAGCGAATCACTTCCTATCTCATTCCTTTCAACTCTAAAATATTTGTATTAAAAGAAAATGGAAATCATACTTAAGTGTATCTCTATTGGCTGTAGAATTTAATACACTCCTTATCTGCTACTGAATAGCATTTTATTTTTAAGGAATATTAACGTCATCAGGGAATTCAAATTTATTTGGGAGACCTGACGCTTCCTATTGGAAATTTAGGGTTATGGCAAGTAATTCTTATAAATTTGTCTTGTTCAACATTTTCCTAAATAAATGAAAGGAGTGATTGAATCAAACATATATATTAATTATAACAAATATGAAAATCTTAGCCAAATGTAAGTTGTTACATAATATATACAACGTAAATATAATCAATTCAATTAAATATATTTACGCCATTTTTACAAAAATTAACGCATTAAATTTTAATATAAATCTGCGGAAATTTCAAAAATATTTTTATATTTCTGCGTTAATAATTTGGTAATTTTTATCCCTCCACCTGGAGAAGTATATCTAATTTATATACCCATTAGATCTAAACGTGGGGGGGGTATGTAATGGATAGAGGGATTTTCGCAGCCCTACGTTTTTCTAGACTACTCGTCCAGGACTTAGTCAAACAAAAGCCACATATACAAACATGATAGAAAGCTTGAAGGGCACAAACTCCTACCAGCATCTCTTGTCATGACATGTCTGTCACAACCACTGTCTTGATTCCACTCCGACTGTTTGGAATCTACTTCCTGTTGGAAAAATCGTCTGGATTGTAACGTCAAAGGTAGGACACTTTTATTAAATTTATGATAATATTGACTTATAACAAAGTAAAGAAAACAGTTCTGTGTCGATAGAATCTGTTGCTAATGTACTTTATTCAAACTAACTCGATTCTGTCATAAACTGAAAAAATAATTACAAAACATGCGTTTGAAGTTCAGTGGACATTGTGATTTCTATGTTTTGTCATCATTTCATGGCATGTTTTGCTACAGACCTGAAGTAATTTAAGCGAATCATAGTATAGATATTGAAATAAACATCCACTACACTTAATAACATTTACTAATTTTCTTAATTTTTGCTATAAGAGAAACATTTTCATAATTTCTGACACGTTGTCGGTTTGGAACTTGTCAAATTTTTTTGGACATTTTCAAATGTACGGTTATCTTTTCGTGTTTTATTGTTTTTTATTGTTTTAGTTGAATCTATTCACTAATACAGTAATTGATAATCCTCAATCCGTCTCTCTTAAAAAATTACCGTTGATGAACTTACATTTGTAAATACAAATGGACCACTATTCCCTCTTTTCGTGTCCCGGGATTCTTCCCTAATTTATTCCTTTTTGGAAGTTAATGTAACGGAATAGGGTTAATTTACCTGCCCATCCAGGTGTCATAATAATAGATTTAAATGCCCCTTCTGCTAGTTGATATAGCAGAGATCTCCTTTAACTCATTTGGTAGAGCGGTGGCCTTCAGTGCGGAAGATCAAGGGTTCGATCCCAGCTCGGGACGTTACAATATCTCTCATATCCGCAGGTATCTCGATATTTTTAAGATCGTATTTTTAACATAGCTTTCAGGCGCGGATCCAGGATTTAAGTTTAGAGGGGGCGCATATCTTAAATTAGTCGCCAAGAGTAGAGAGGCGAAAATTTTTTGGCATATTTTGCAGGTTTTTTAATGAAATTCTAACGGGTTTTTTTTGGCCAATTTTGGGGGGGAGGGGGGGGGGGCACCACGTGCGCCCCGCCTGGATCCGCGCCCGTCTTTAAGTGGAAATTCTCGAATTTTGTTATTTTTCGCCAAACCTATAATATTTCAGCAGATAAAAAACATTAAGCTGTCAGATAGACTTTAATAATATACATAAAAAGAATGGTGTTTGCAATAAAAGTGCGCCTGGAAATAAATTCCAAAATGTCCCCGTACAGCTATGTCACAATTATCGAAATACCCACTCGCATGGGAGATAACTCTTACTAAACCAGCAACATGAACTGAGGGAATACGAGAGAACATTCTCTCGGAATGACGAGCATATTGCGTCATCAGTAGTTTTATTGTACGACATTAAAAAAATCCCATTTTTTTTGCCGATCGGATTTCAAACATGGCCGCAATGGGAAATACTTGTTTCTGATTGATCGAAATAAAAAAAAAACTTACCCGAGAAACTACTAAGCCAGATGGGCTGTAAGTTGGTAGGAATGATGTATAGGAGGTCTTCTACCAAGTTGCTAGTTTGCGGATCGGACTTCAAACAAGGCCGCAATGGACAATACTTGTTTCTGATTGGTCGAAATTTAAGAACAAAATCTTCTCAGAAACTACTAAGGGGACGACCGTTTGATTTCATGGGAAGGGCTAGGAAGATTTTTTGGTGACAAAATATTTATTTCCACGAATTCCCGGGTTAAATTATTTAATTTTGCCATAAGAAGTCGAATCAATTTTTTTTGTTCTGTTTTAGGGTTAATACGCGTGTCAATCTGATTAAATTTGAGGAAAAAAAATATTTATTTTTCCCACCCTCTGGATCAAATTATTTATTTTTCTGAAAATTAGGATCAAAATATTTATTTTCAAAATCTTCCTACCCCGCCCTGCAAAATCAAATGGTCGCCCCCTAAGACAAATGAACTGTAACTTAGTAGCAATGGTGTATAGAAGGTCCTCTACAAATTTACCATTTTTTTTTTGCTGACCAGACTTCAAACATGGTTGACATGGGCAATACTTGTTTCTGATTGGTCAAAATTAGAAAAATCTCTCCACTGAAACTACAAGGTCAAATGAAATATAACTTGGTAGGAATAATGTATGGAAGGTCCCGTAAACAGATTCCTTATTTTGTGCCAATCATACTTAAACATGGTTGACATGGGCAATACTTGTTTCTGATTGGTCAAAATTAGAAAAATCTCTCCACTGAAACTACAAGGTCAAATGAAATATAACTTGGTAGGAATAATGTATGGAAGGTCCCGTAAACAGATTCCTAATTTTGTGCCAATCATACTTAAACATGGCTGTCATGGAAATACTTGCTTGTGATTGGTCGTGGTAAGGTTATCAGGTGAGCCACACAGTCTCAGCTCCCTGAGCCTCTATATACATCAAAAGTATTCTGGACTAAACCGATGCCTTTTTGTGGCAAAATTGTTATAGCTAAACTTCCAGGCTCGTCATTTTTCACAGAAATAATTTGTTGTTTATTTTTAATTGCAAATGAAAAAATGCCAAAATTGTAAGATATCTATCCAAATTTTCCTGTAGTAATAATGAGTTCCAAGCTTTTTACTTTTAAAACCATATTTCCATGAAAGTCACAGGTATGGTCCAAAACTTTTTGAAATGAATCGAACCCTACTCCACAGTAGTAGCATAAAAATTGGTGGAAATCCATCTCAGTACTAGCATAAAAATTGGTGGAAATCCATCTCAGTAATAGCCGAAAAATTGGTGGATATCCATCTCAGTAATAGCAGAAAAATTGGTGGAAATCCATCTAAATAATAGCCGAAAAATTGGTGGATATCCATCTCAGTAATAGCCGAAAAATTGTGGAAATCCATCTCAGTAATAGCCGAAAAATTGGTGGATATCCATCTCAGTAATAGCAGAAAAATTGGTGGAAATCCATCTCAGTAATAGCAGAAAAATTGGTGGATATCCATCTCAGTAATAGCCGAAAAATTGTGGAAATCCATCTCAGTAATAGCCGAAACATTGTGGAAATCCATCTCAGTAATAGCCGAAACATTGTGGAAATCCATCTGCAAAAAACAAAATAAGATGGCTTAGTATTTGAAAACCGTACACTAAATCATATGAAATTACTTCCAAACCGTACACATTATCAAATCCATACCGTACACAATGTTCCACACCCTGACATGTTTACCGAAGCCTGGACGACTATTTTAAACGTATGTTACGTTATTGTTTTCATGAAAGACATGGGAAAGTAATACATTTTTAATAAATACTTTGCCTCATTCAATATTGTACGGGTTTGTGACGATTTCGGCTCTGAAAGACACTTTGAACCACGACATTCTATCATTTGTCAGTAAAACAATCGATTTATCAAATTATTGCATGTTTTTGAGACTGTAAAATTCTATCCATGTCAAGAATATGATATTCAGGTTGCATTGAATATGAAATTACATTATTTAATGTTCGTACATTGTAAAAATATGAAAAAATCTGTCTTACCTCAATAACAAAAATGCTTCATGTTTTCCCGGAAGTAGATTCCAAACATTCGGAGTCGGAGTGGAATCAAGACAGCGACAACGTCCACAATGAATAATGTCGAAATGTTGTCATAGTTAGATGTTCGTAAGCAATGCTTAAGCTTTTGGTCACAATTGTCAGAAGTTATTTTAGAAAATCGAGACCAGAACAGCACGGATTAGACAAGTACAGTCTTATGGTGTCTTCAACCTATGCCAACATTTTTAAATATCATATTCAAGGAATGCCAGGTGTTTATATAAGAATTAATGATAATTACAGATAAGTAAAAAGGCAGGGCCCGTATTCATAAAGCCACTTAAGTTAAGATTTTCCTAAGGAAACACTTAAGTTAAGGAAACTCCGCCCATTTTACTTAAGTGGTATTCATAAAACTTCTTATCTTAAGTATTTCCTAAGAATAACCTTAAGTTAAGGAAACTCCGCCCATCATACTTAAGTGGTATTCATAAACGTCCTTAAACTAAGAAAACACTTAAGATTTCCCTTAGCTTTAAGGTAGATGGGTAGGTTCCTTAAGTTTTCCTGAATTGCTATTTATATTGATCGTGAGTTATGAAAGTGATATTGTATGAATAAAAAGATAACAACAAACCATATTAGCAATATTTCATAGGCATTCGAGTTTATCATCAAATCCATATCATATCTTACATGTACATAAAATTCACCATCAAGGTCTTTTTCCGGATGAGTAAATATTTTTTCAACCGTACCATTTGATGGCACGTGCTTTGCGGGTATATGAAATAGGTATAATTAAAGCTTACTAGTATTGCATTATTACCAATACAAACATGTTCCATGTCGGACGTTTTCGGTTGTTTCATGCTGGGAGAAGAGCTTTACGTGGAGAGCGAGTATTCAGAGACCGTACAAAACCTCTTGAAATCTACGATGACTTCGAGTTAATAGACAAATACAGATTTGACCGACAGTCTGTTATGATGATATGTGATATGTTACAGGATGACTTAGAAAGCAGTACATTTAGGAATCGAGCCTTGACACCAAACATGAAAGTATTCGTGGCGTTGAGATTTTACGCGAGTGGATCATTTCAGGGGGTGATAGCAGTCACATTTGGATTATCGCAACCATCTGTCTCGCGTGCAATTAGCGATGTATCTACAGCACTGGTAAAAAGGGCTGAAAATTACATTACATTTCCGAAAGAACCGAAACTTTCTGAAATTAAGGGGAATTTGTATTCAGTTGCCAACTTTCCAGGAGTAATTGGACTGATAGATGGAACCCATATCAGAATCCAGACACCATCAGACCATGAAGACCAGTATGTCAATAGAAAAGGATACCATTCCATTAATGTTCAAGTGATCGTTGACTGTGATGATAAATTTATCAATATAGTTGCAAAGTGGCCTGGAAGTTCTCATGACTCGAGAGTGTTTAAAGAAAGTGCTGTGTACAGAAATTTGGAAAATAATAACATTGATGGATATCTTTTAGGGGATAGTGGCTATGCATGTAAGACATTTTTGCTAGCCCCCTACTTGCGTACGCAAACAAGACACGAGGCAAGGTATAATTCAGCCCACAAGAAGACGAGATGTGCTGTTGAGCGATCCAAAGGACAATGGAAAAGAAGATTCCACTGCCCTGTATCAACTTCTCCGCTAGCTATGAGTGTTAGGGCATTATTCCTAGAAATTAGTTGAAAATACTATTCATTATTGATAGCAGTTTAACACAACGTTATGCAATAATTTTATCTAAGGCCAAAAAAAAAATATATGTGTGTTTACTGTCACATGTCAAAAAAATCTAGGGTCGGTCGGTCGGGATTAATTTTTTTTATTTTTTTTTTTTTTTATTTTTTTTTATTATTATCGACAAAACCGGAAATAGTCGTTCCCGGTTCCGGAATCCAATTCCGGTATTTAATTTTCGAAAATTCCGGTAAAATGACGAATTATGCAGTTTTTCTACCTTCTTTGCTCTCAATTTCGACAAAAAGCTAGCAGTTGAATAAATAAAACATTGCTGCTGGTTAAACAACAAAAATGGTTATCCGAATTCTGTGTAAAAATGCATAGGGTCGCTAGCAAAAATTAGGGTAGGTCGGGTGACCGTAAACACACATATTTTTTTTTTGGGCCTAATCATGGCGATCTTGTACTATTTAAGAAAAGCATAACTACTTGTATTCACATGATATATATAATTATCAAAGTAAATACCTGTTTTTTTTCTGCGTTCTTTTATTATGCGAAAACTCGGTTTTCCCAGATGAGTAGATATTATCCCATTTTTTAAAAATTTCTTTCATGTTCCTTTTTACAGATGGTTAGTTAAAGATTTTGATACGACTTCAGTTTTATTTATATATATATCTTATGTATTGAATTGGTCAAGCCATGCACGTGAAAATAGTGTAAGCGGGAATTGAAATACAATACAAAATATTTATTGACAATGAAATAAATCATCAATGTACAATAATAGCTTAAGAACTGTGTGCCCCCTTTTCATTCATATATTTACATTTACTTAATGGTAAAATACGAGAAGTTCCGTAGTTTCAAATACTTAAGTATTCCTTAGTTAAGGAACCACTTAAGATATTTTATGAATACCACTTAAGTATCTTCCTTAACTAAGGAAATCCTTAGGAAAATCTTAGTCTAAGGAACACTTAAGTTAAGAAGTTTTATGAATACGGGCCCAGGTCTCAAAAGTAAAATATTAAAATTAACCAAAAAAATATAAAAGATATGACATAATAAAAAAAAAAGATATGAAAAAAAAATTGTATATAGAATAAAAGTGATTAT
This sequence comes from Bathymodiolus brooksi, assembly GCA_963680875.1. Classification (NCBI taxonomy): domain Eukaryota; kingdom Metazoa; phylum Mollusca; class Bivalvia; order Mytilida; family Modiolidae; genus Bathymodiolus; species Bathymodiolus brooksi. Next base: position 44,387,868 of record OY804577.1, read on the forward strand.
AAACTGGATAAAAATCTAAAAATATTTAAAATAAGTCTGCTAAGATTAAACAAAAAAGCTTTGGAAAAATGTATATATAAAATAATAACTCTGTTAAAAGTAAACAAAATAGTTTTGTAATTTTTTTTATAAAAAATCTAAGTTTAAAAGATATGAATAATTATTTAAAAAAAATATTAGATTAAGTTTGTAACAATTAAACAAAAAAGTTTTGTAAAAATCTATATATAAAATCTAAGCTTAAAAGATATAATTCTGTGAATAAAAAAGGTGAAGATCTAAAATTTTAGAATAATTAAAAAAAGGTCTAAAGTCTAAATATTCCATGATATTTATGCAATTAAATAATTTTCTTAAAATCTAAATTCAAAATTTAATTTATTTTCATAAAGTATGATATTAAAACATGTGAATATAATGTACTGATTTATTCTGTCATTTTCATAAAATATGATAAACAATATATCTTTATTTCCTACGTATAAAGTAAAAAAATATATAAAATAAGTCTATATCTTTACTTGCTACTTATTTTATTCACTCAAGACTAAACACAAAAGGGACATCATCTACATTAAAAATTAATTGTGGACTTGGAGTACATTGATATCTCTCCCGATTTTACACTAATTAAACAACACCAGTCATGTTTATTATAGTATTAAACGCTACTTTTCAGGCATATCCTTGGTCTAAAAATCGCACAAATTAAAATTCCGCGAAATGTTGTTGACGACTTTCGCACATTAACAACATGAACATGACGTCATATGAAGACTTCTATTTTAAAACGTAAAGATCAGACGTCATTTAGCTTCGTGTACGCATCAATTTTGATAAAATTTAACTAAGATAAGTTTGCAAGGTAGGCATTTTAATTATTTTTGTGCATTGTTGCAAATATGGCATGTAGGATTTCACGTTTTCAAGATGGCGGATTCTTCCAGCTGAATTCCTTTGTTACGACTTGTAAATTGAAAAGTTCATTGAGTTATGAACGAATCAAAAACAAACAGGTGACAGTGCTCTTGTTCAATCAAAAGGCACGAAAACGATATACATTAATGCTATAACAATTAACCTATTCAACCTATGCCAACATTTTTTCTTACCTTTTTCAAAATGTTGGCATAGGTTGAATGAACCGTACAGTGGTCTTGAATTATTGTTCATCATAAATCTAAATTTTTCTCGAGTTCTATTACCGGTACAAATGTATATATAATTATTAATGGAGCAAGTTATCACTGAACTAGGATTGTAAAAGAGTATAAATATATATACGCCAACATCTTCATGGGGAAGCTTGAAAAACTTATCATACAATCTGCACCTCACAAGCCACTTTCCTGGTTTCATTTCATAGACGACGTTGACATGAAGTGGACCGAGTCGGAAGAAAACCTCAATCGTTTCTTTGACCACGCCAATAATGTTCACCCCACTATAAAATTCACCCATGAAACATCTAGAAATAACATCTCCTTTCTGGATACTTACACCACCTGTGAAAATGGTATTATGTCAACTGACATATACAACAAACCGACAGATAAACATCAGTACCTGTCCCCACAGAGTTGTCATCCTAAACATTGCACCAAAAGTATTCCGTACAGCCAAGCGTCCCGAATCAAACGCATCTGCTCCAACGAACAAACCACCAAAAAACGGCTTGGGGAACTGAAATGTCATCTTAAAAAGAGGGGTTACAACAATGCGAGCATTAACCATTGTTTTAACAAAGCAAGTGGTATTGACAGAAAAGACCTCTTCCAATATAAAGAAAAGAACGCGAACAACAGAGTGCCATTTGTCAGTACATACCATCCTGCGCTCAGTAATTTATCCAGCATCGTTCGTGAGCACTGGACAACCATACAAAAACACCCAGAACTGTGTAAAATCTTCAAAGAACCACCCGTCTTGGCCTTCAGGAAACCCAAAAGTTTGAAAGACATCTTGGTGAGAGCTGACATCTCCCCTCGATCTGCCTACAATGGTCAGTGTCAAAAATGTGATTCGAGACGATGTATGACGTGCAAAAACATCCAATGCACACACAAATTCAGCAGCACACATACAGGAGAAAAAATCATCATATACTGCAATGCCAACTGCAAGACAGAAAATATTATCTACCTCCTGGAATGTGCAATTTGTGGTCTTCACTACATCGGAGAAACTAAACAACAACTTAGTAAACGCTTGAATGGCCACAGAAGCGATGCAAATTGCAAACCTGACCTTCCACTCAGCAGACATCTCAGATCGACGGGCCACCATGATTCTTTCGGCAAACTGAAGGTCACCATAATTGACCATAACCCCAAGTGGGATGATAAAAGCAGACAGGAAAGGGAAAGCTTCTGGATTAGAAAACTTAAGACCTTATCACCGAATGGAATCAATGAGAAAAAGTAATATCCTCTCTTGACTCCTATTCGTATTGATCTCCTCCAGTCGTATTAGGACATACAGTTTGCTCTATTGGCCCAAAGTATATATTCCACACTGTGGCGGGCCGTTTTTTTGAATGAGTTTGGGTATCATACCGTTTTCAACAATATTTTGACAGTGCTATTTGATACATTTACCAATAATGTCTCATTTTTATATTTATTTTTATTTCTAATTTAACATTTATTTAAATGTGTAGCCCTATTGTATATTTATATTATTGTTATTGTACTTTTATTAATTTATATGTAGGATTTCCATTCTTTTATTCATGTAGTTTCATATGTGCATCTTCTGGTTCTTTTGTGCCGTACATGGACCGTCAAAAACTTTTTTGAAATTTGAAAAGTCGCCATATTGTTTCGAGATTTTATTTAATTAGACATTGATAAAGTCCCTCGGTGGGACGAAAATTTTGTCATTCTACGAAGTGTTTAATTCTTTATCACTTTGTTTTGTGTACTTGGTGTTGTTTTACAAACCATTTTAGACGTTTATAATTGTTTTACTTGTATAGTATCGTTATACCGTAACGATCCAACACCCCGTAAGATTGATCGTTGACTGGTTTTTCAGACGTTGTATATATATATATATATATATCTACGTCTGAAAATTAAACCAAACAGTGTTAGAATTAGATTTTAGAGCTGTCAAATTTTTGTTCTTCCCTCGACGGGATTTGAACCCACACCATTGATACACTGCAGCACCATTCGCTTAGCCTTACGTCCAGCGCCCTAGACCACTCGACCACATCCACTCCCTAAAAAAAGGAGCTTCAATAATCGTAGTGTTACCTTTTCTCGTAAGGCAGATCTAGGGATAGGCGTAAGACATGTGTATAAGCGTGTGTAGATGGTACTTAATACTTAATATTATAATTTGACAGCAATCTAACTCAGCAATTTTTAATATATTGTATAGGATAATGAAGAATTCATTATACAGTCACAGGAAATAAAGTATATTATACAAACGTCTAGAAGCAAGTGACAACCATACAATATATCTGTCCCACTGGATCTCAAAGTTACTTGTGATACTAGGTTAATACTAAATATTATATACGTCTGAAAATTAAACCAAACAGTGTTAGAATTAGATTTTAGAGCTGTCAAATGTTTGTTCTTCCCTCGACGGGATTTGAACCCACACCATTGATACACTGCAGCACCATTCAGCTTAGCCTTACGTCCAGCGCCCTAGACCACTCGACCACATCCACTCCCTAAAAAAAAGAGCTTCAATAATCGTAGTGTTACCTTTTCTCGTAAGGCAGATCTAGGGATAGGCGTAAGACATGTGTATAAGCGTGTGTAGATGGTACATATATACTTAATATTATAATTTGACAGCAATCTAACTCAGCAATTTTTAATATATTGTATAGGGTAATGAAGAATTCATTATACAGTCACAGGAAATAAAGTATATTATACAAACGTCTAGAAGCAAGTGACAACCATACAATATAACTGTCCCACTGGATCTCAAAGTTACTTGTGATACTAGGTTAATACTAAATATTATATACGTCTGAAAATTAAACCAAACAGTGTTAGAATTAGATTTTAGAGCTGTCAAATTTTTGTTCTTCCCTCGACGGGATTTGAACCCACACCATTGATACACTGCAGCACCATTCGCTTAGCCTTACGTCCAGCGCCCTATATATATATATGCTTTTGATATTTAATGGAAAATGTAGTCACATTAAGATGAAGAATTATTACAATCTTTTGTGGTTTTATTGGCGTGTAAAAGAGTTGGTCAAAGTACATGTTGTATGAGGCGCGATAGCTCTTCATCTAAAAAATGTACTTCTGTCAAACCCTATAGACCTATAGGAAATTAAATATAATTACATTGTTAGATTATGAAATACAATTAAATTCATTATTATTTATTTTACTATTCCACATTTTCAACTGTTGTTAATGTGCGTGGTAATTAGTTTCCATGACATTTTGAACAACCACATGATTTTTGCATTTTCAATCTGTGCTAATTATTCTAATGTTGTACATTTTCATGTAGTACTAATTCTGGTATTTGTATTTTCATATTCTACTAAATATTCTGATATTTATCATTGATATTCTCATTTCCAGGTGTTTTCTTTTTTATAATGCAATTTTTGAAATGCATTCAATCTGACAGACATGTTTGTGGTGGAAAAAGTGAATTACAAGTTATTGAAGAGATTTTTGTTAATAACCCCTACACGACAAATGACCAAGAACTGGATCACATTATTCATGCATGCTCTCGAAAAGCTAGATGGATACAAAACCATGTTACACATTTGATGAGTAATTATGTAAGTAAATACATGCCTCCGGTTACTTGAAAACAAATGTAATCAACACATGAAAATTAAATCAATAGATAATTGTATGGAAACGATGTCCTTTGTGTTCTCAAGTAACAGAACAACTATTTGAACTCAAAATATTCAAAGCTACGGAGCCAAGGGTTCCTATTGGTTAAGTTGCATTCATCACTTCGGAAATTTTATGGTCGCCACAATACATGGTTCATCTGTGTCAACAATGAACAGGGATATGTTCTCTTTGTTGTAACCACAATTACACCCTTTCCCCATTCATGACTCATCACCGGGTGTGTAACACAAGTGACACGATGGGTGTCAGATGTGTAGCAGGAACTTGAGTTCACCCCTGGTTTTCAATGGGGTTAGTGTTGCTCGATCTTTAGCTTCATGTGTGTTCTTTTGTAGATCAATATTTATCCATTTGTTCTTTTTCTTTTGGTCGTTGTATTGTCTGACCTTCTTGGACGACTTCTTGTTAACCATTTGGTGTCTTCAACCTTTTCTTTTCTCAGTTTCTCCTAGTGTGGTGGTGGATATATGCATTTATTCTTTTGTTATATCAATGCATGACTAATAATCTAGTCAATCTAACATTAGACCTAAAAATAAAAATGCAACATTTATTTTTCCGCAATCCTTTAGAGAAATGACCAAAATAAAACATATAAAAAGTCTACCAAGACCAACCCTTGGGAAAGACGTCATTTCTGAATTATCGAAAATCACGATTTTGAGCAATTTTATAGTTATGCAATGACTGTCATACAATGGCGATTAGCTCAATTGTATTGCAAATATTTTTGTACGAACTTGACCTCAAATGAGATCTTTTCATTGGCTATATTCGACATTTCAACAGCCGATGTACCCACATCATACAACAGATTTTCTGCATACACATCGGCTGTTAAAATGCCGACTATAACCAATGAAAAGATCTCATTTGAGGTCAAGTCCGTACAATACATTTGTATAAGTTATAAGCTCCCTAGTGACCGTCTATCGTTATTTAGACGGTCAGTAAATCGTTGAATGGTGAGCGCTCCAGCCCGAACCCTTCAACTATTTACTTACCGTCTAAATAACCATAGTCGGTCACGGGAGCTTATAACATTTGTGTACGATGTTGCTGATCTATAGCTTGAAACAGTAACTAAGTTTTTTCCAAGAACTATGTTTGACGGACTTTCTTGGAAGTTTAAGGCTAAAGACGTAATGGTCAATACACAAAATTAAGCACCGCCCACTGACCTTCTGTAATTTTCCGTCTGCATCGTTTCGCAACTGCACGTTATTTTAGAAGAAAATATAAATCATCATGTTTCTTGCAGTTGTGTTTAATTATGCTAAATCAAAATACACACACATAGATATAGAGAGCCTGGTCAAATACGTCGTCTCAGTTATCGATTACAATATTTCTTTATTTCGGACAGCGTCATGGTAAAATTATGCAATAATAGATTACACAATGCTACAGTCTGCTTCCATCGTTATTTTTAGGAATGGAATTTTCCACTGGCCAGTAAAGCGATTTCCATATATGGCTCTGCCTTCATCGTTATTTTTAGGAATGATTTTATCCAATCATAGGTCGTCAAATAAATGCAACATCGTACAAAGACATTTAAAAGGTAGTGAATCAATTGTACCGTGACAGCGAAGAGATACAACCAGGTTTTGTTAATGAAGTTGTTGTACACTGCTCTTTCTGTACTACCTTGTACCAGGAGTTTAATCCTCTTTTCGGTCTCATACGGAGATGCACATTCCACTGAATGTCTTACCATGGATGTATAGGCTACTGAATTTAACAACATTTTACAGGATTCAAGATTACGACAAATGAAGCCTAGCATCTTATTTTATTTACCAACAATGTTTTAGATAAGCATATCTCAGTATAATTTATTTCTGATGGTAAATATTATGCACTTGTTGGCATCGACAATGCATATAACTTCCATGTATATGTTACCATTCATTTTTGTGATAGTATGTGGTCTTTTTGAGTGGAAACAAATATGTGCAGTTTTTAATCACCAATTATATGCATTGCCCTTGGAAATCCAGTTTTCTCCCATTATTACGGCGTTTTAACCCCGCTGAACCAGTGGTGGAAAAATCTGTAATCCTCTAGAGGATTAAAATGTTTCGTGCCTTTCCCCGCGTCCTAGCAACAGAATTGTGTAGAGATCCGCCAAAGGATTTTGAAATAAAGTTCGTGTTAAATAATGGGAGAAACAAATTCTCCTTCAGTTGCCCATGTGGGTTACCATATTTCTCCTCCCTCGAGAGTTAAATTTAAAATTTTAACCACTCGCCTAACGGCTTGTGGTTAAATTTTTTAACTTAACTCTCTTGAGTGGAGAAATATGGTAACCCACGGGTAACTGAAGGAGAATCTATATATGAAGAAGGAGACCCTATTAACCTGTTTAACCCCTCCACATGTGTGTGCCTGTCTAAATCCAGGACTTGAAATTTAAACGTCACATGCCGTGCTCTTTTTGTGTGCAATGAAATATGTTAAGATTAGATGTGATTTGCTGATATACTTCATAGGTTGTTGATATTAGTTGTTTATTTCTCAGTGAGGTTATTTACCATGCATTTTTAGCGATGAAGCTCATTTATTATTTGTCTTCCTAATCCTGCAGTGATGTTAGATCTCTCTGTAACAGGTTACTTTCATCCTGGTTTTGATGAATTGAAATAGCAGGATGTCATCTGCAAATAATTTCGTCTCTGAAGTTGCTGTTTCTGGAATGTCGTTGATGTAGGTCAGAAACGATGTCTTGCAATTGAGGTACATCAGGGAGTGTAACGCTTACTTTTCTATTCCTAATCATGGAGCGAACCCATCCGTAGAGTTGACGTTGCAGTATTCTAGCTTATGTAGTAGGTACCTTGTCGAATGCGAAGGGAAATTCTAGGAGGAGGATTTCGACTTTGAAATCTTCTGCTCATTTTGACGCAATCTCATGGATAATAATGATGAGTTTGGGCTAGTACGACCTTCTTTTGTGGAATATGTGTTGTGGGTTAATTAGAATTGCATAGTGGCAAAATGGTCCACTATGATGATATGTACTATGCGTTCGAAGACCTGGCGCGTGACAGCTTAGTGTCAGCCATCTTTCTTGAATAGGGGAACTATCTTGTGGGTCTAATACGATGTTAGATGAAGCTGACAACACTGCAGGCATGTGCGAGTTCGTCTGCTTCAGATGTTTGTATATTAGATGGTATATGGAATTTGGCCCAGTAGCCTTGCGTCATTTAATATTTTTGAATCCCTTCGACTGCAGACAAAAAAATGTCAGCTCAAAAAATGATCTGATTCTAACACTGTTGGGTTTAATTTTCAGGCATACATTTTGTATATAAATATAGATATATGAGTATATTATATATATACCTTTAGTAATTCTTTTATTTATGATTATAGAGACAGTCAAGACGAGTTGCACATGAACAGCTTGTAAAATCAAGTCAACGTTGTTCAAATTACCTTACAGATGAAAATCTAGAAAACGCAATATTGACAGACGTAAGAATTTTACTCTAATTTATCCTGTGAAACTCGATTCTCTATACCGTCTTTCATGAAAGACGGTATAGTAAACACTCATCAAACTGGTATTAATAGATTCAGTAATTCTGGATAAAAACACAATGCAGTCATGAAGTGAAGTGATTGTGCTATTAAGTTGCGATGGACATTGGGCTAATCGATTGTTGCTGTAATGTATCAATGGTGTGAGCTCAAATCCCGTCGAGGGAGAACAACATTTAAAAAACATTATCTGCTAAAAAATCGAATTCTAACACTGTTGGGTTAAATTTTCAAGTGTATATATTTATTGTGGACAAGGGCGGTTAGGGCGCTGGGCATGCGACTAATATATTGATAATGTAGAATTTCAAAGGTGGGAGTTCGAATCCGAACCCGGGAGAACAAAAAAAATCATTATTATATAACAAAGCATCGACTAAGTGGTTCTTGTCCAGAATATGACTTCTGTTGCAGATAAGGAAAACTGAACTAAAAGAAAATGTAAATATGATAAAATCTGACGATAAGGTGTCAAACCAGTAATTCAACCAATCAGAGCTAAGAACATATACAAAAGTAGTCCTTTTAAAGAAAAAAATTCCTTTCACTTTGTTGTATTGTGACAAATACTGAATGGAATGGAATAATTAAATTGATAATTGAAGTTAAATGTATAAGGATTATTTGATTTAGTTGTATTTTAATATGGATATGGAGGATTTGATGCATGACCTATTAATAGGGAATTTCTGGGGGATGACAGAGCTATTTTTAGAGTAGGTATTTTCCATAGCCTGGCATTTCACTGCAAGACTTTAAACATGGCCTGATATTTTGACAGAACGTAGAGGAATCATGGACGTTTCAGAAAATGTATGGTCTTCGAAAGGTTAAACTTAAGGTAAAATGGCCAGGTAGGCTCGAAAAAACACAAATTTAGTAGAAAACCTTAAAGAAATTAATAATAGGTTTCACACCATAAGAGTATTCATTGATATAAATTGATATTGATATCAGCGGTGGCTTAGTGGTTATGTCGATTGTCTGTAGTAACCATGCACAATCCTATCCACAATGGTTTGAAGTTTAAAGTTCAGCTCATTGTGTGGTGTAAGGAATTATATAATGATTTTCTTACGCTGGGTTTATTTGGTGACATCGACAGATGTGTGCCTTTATGGCAAGTTTTCTATCGGTGCCTCTTAGCAAATATTAGCGTACATCCCTGGTGAATGTGATTTCAAACAAGATCAGTCAGGAATATTGCCTATTTCCTCGTAGTATGGTATTTGTTTGATAATTCCCCGTACTGCCGTTCCCGATATTCATTTGTTTTCATTTAAAATAAGTATTTAATAAAGTTTTTATTCATAAAAGAAACATAGTATTTAATTTATCTGTTCATAACAAATGGGTATGTGATTGATAATATTCATTTAGTCAACAAATAAAGGGCTTTTAATTTTTATATATTTAAATGCATCTTAAAAATGTCATTCTCAATGTGATATAACCACAAGTCATAACCAGAATACAGTGCATAATTGGGACTAAATAAGATTAAACTTATTTTCCACAAAATAAATTATAACACTCATAATTTGAGGTCATGTTGGTTATGTGCCAAAGTCGTCAATAACATTTCGCGGAATTTTTTCAGTTTACAATCGTATACGTATTCACCGTAAAACAGCAAGGGACGTAACCGCTACACTTATAGTTGTGTAAAAGTAGTTCCGCCGGGAAAAAACTGATATTTCACATGTGAGATACCGGAATTTATTTCACGGATAAATCCCCATAATTCACACCTATCTATTTAATAAAAAACATAGTCCACAAATATTTCTGAGTGTGGATTAACTTCCTTCTTCACTCCAGTTATTCCTTTAATGGCGGACTCGTTCAATCGTAATACACGTGAGAAACATGTTACTTATTTTATTATTGACAAACATACGTTTTGAGGTCAGTAAAATTTCTCGTCTCAGAAACTACAAAACATGGCTTTTATTGATCCTGAAAACCTGGAATTGGCCACAGCTGCAGTTAAATTTAAACACATTAATAACAATAAACACAGTTGATTTTAAATACATCAATAACAACATTTTACTTGGTTTAAGCAATATAAAAAGTGTGGTTTCTATATTAATATGTGCATCAATAGTACTGGATATAGTTAGACAAACACATTGTAACATTGTTATAAAAAAAAGTTGTACAGAACTGGTATTGCTGCGTCTTTTGATGCTTCTATGTTAAGCTATTATCCTTTAAGACATTTGTAGTTTAAACTATAATATCTTCATAAATTAATTGAACCTGTCAAGTCACAGGAAAACTGGAAAAGAAGTGCCACTATACGCAAGTTTGAAGACACCAAAAGGGTAATCAGCAACCGTAAATCCAAGGACAAGACAATTCATGACAAAAGGACAAGTACGAATACACCAATGATCTTTTTATATATTATCCTCAGGCTCGCTTTTCTACCTATTTCTAAAGCTTGTACAAATAAATCATATATTTTGCAACAACGTACGTGTATTGTATATATCCGGCAAGGGTTTAATAACCATATGATCGTGAGTATGGAATTCATACTCTTCGATGAGCTTATATGTATGGAAAAATAAAAATTCAAGACAATTGTTAACAACTATAAGAAACATTTTTGTCTCTTGTTGAAAGTAAGGGACAGAGAGACACTTTTTTGTTCAATTATTGATGATATAATTAAGTATTTTGTATGTAAAAGGTTTCTTTAATGATTTTTTCATATGTACCCAAATCATTGATTTTCATATAGAAAATCGTAGAAGTCCTTTTATTGATAAGGACCATAAGGTATTCTGTGTGTTGAGAGTCAGAATAACATTCTTTATTTTACAGACTGGCAGCTTGCTGAGAGAACAATACAACAGTTTACTGGAAATTATATCAGTTCTATTAACTATGGAATATGAAGAAAAGAATGAAGAAAATGTATATACACATCATATGAAAAGTATTCGTGCTGCATCAGAACAACTATTATGTGAAGTGTATGTAGGAATAGGAACTTCCGGTGGACTGGTACCTAATCGGCAAATTCCTGGCGCTGTTCCTTTATGCACATATAAAGACAGAATAGAAAGATATGAACGAGATTACCTTTTACTACACAGAATAAAATTATTAGCTCAAATGTTTCAACAACAATACGTGTAACTCTTGTATTGAAAGTGAAAATTCGTCAGAATTCACTGTTTTCTGTATCAGTATTTCTCAATTATTAAAAATGCTAAAAGCATGAGTGTATGTGTATGTGTGTATAGCAGGAATGTATGTGCATGTTTGCATAGCTGATGTGTGTATAGCTGGAGTGTGTGTGTGTGTGATAAGTTTATTTTGTTAATTAATGTGATATTTACAAATATGTGGTTACTTGCATGTCAAGAGAAAATATTGTTGTTAATTTGTTTTATTTATTAAATCATCATCAATCATATCTGACTTTAACCTTTCATATCATTAAAATTAAAACACACGGACAGTCGTTAAAAATAATCCCAGTCCAACCCGATTTAATGACCACCTCTATTGTGTAATAACTTGTATTATGTGACCTTAATTTTTTATTTCCATTCACAATGCATTTCATATCAATTAAACATGTATTAAGCGACCATTAAGTGTAATAGGTTCTTACACGAGTCCCTATTGAAGATCTGGGATTTCTTCCACGAGTGTGAGAAATTCCGTCTTTCCACTGGTGGAGCGTAGCGGAACGAGTGGAAAGACGCTGAATTTCTCTCACGAGTGGAAGAAATCCCAGATCTTCAATAAGAACGAGTGCAAGTACCTGTTTCTTCCGTTTCAACTTAAAAACAAAGCATGTCGATTTCATTCATTCATTCGCATGTCAATGTCATGTTTACTATACAAAATATTACAACGCCACGTGCAATGCAGTAAATACACACTTATTTAAAACCGCATTAAATCTATTAGGGGAAATCAGTTAAAATTCAGGTAAAATTGATATTTGAAGCTTTTTTAGATCTACTAACTACAGCAGTCGTAGAAGCGGACTCCAGTGATTATACTCGGCCGATTTGATTGGCTGACAATGCCATGTAAGACAAGGTCACGCGCAGTTGTCTTTATGGCTTGTCTTACATAGAAAACGCATCAAAACGGAAGAATTGTCTGTCCTTCGATTTACGGATTCTGATTATCCCTTTGGTATCTTCAAAATCTTCCGCCTCCCCTTTCCAGCATTAGCAGTGTTATTAAAATTGTCGTGGTCATAGGGTGACGGTCTTAAATGAATGCAACCAGAAAATAAACAATATAAGCAACCCGTCAGAATGCGTGTTTGTAGAATAATGTACCAATGGTGCGGCCGTTCAAATCCCACTGAGAGGGGGGAGGGGGCAAATATACAAACAAAGACAGCTTCTAAAACGTTTATATTGAGTTTTCAGACGGATATATAAAATAGTATTATTTCGGAGTCCAGTGGGATAGATACAATGAATGATCGTCATTTTCTTGAGACGATTGTCAAATCATATATGCAGCACCTGCATATGGAGTATTTATCTCTCAGTTGATACGATATTCCAGAGATTGTGGTTCCCATCAGGATTTCCTTGATACAGTAAAACTTGCTTATAACGAATTTCTGGGGAGGGGTGAAATAAATTCGCAATAAACTTAATTCGTTGCATTGATATAACGAAGTTCGTTGTAAGGGGATCATACGGGGAAACTATAGCGACCAAGACACATATGTGATAAGACGATAAATTACAAGCAATGCATTTAATATTTCAATTATGTACACAACACATTCAAAAGAAAATTGATTTAGATTTTATTGAAGAAATTAGCGATATCGGTTTGTTTTTGTTTGCTTGTGAAGATTTGTTTTATTTTAGCTAAAGCGGAAAACAATTTCTCGTCGAAGTTTTCGTGGGTTTCTAATATACGGCGAACTGTTTCTAGTCCCTGTAAGCCTTCAATATTTGTTGGAACATTCTCTTCAATCGGTTCGTCATCTATTTCCGAATCGTCCGTGTCAGATTCCTTGTTTAAGAGATCCCCTACCAGGGGCGGATCGAGGATTTGTGGTTGGAGGGGGGGGGGGGGGGGGGCGTGAGTAGGCGAGGGGTCTGGGGAACGCTTACGGCCCCCAGCGGGTCCAGGGCAGAGCCCTGTTATGGGCCCCAGGGGGGGGGGGGGGCTAAGCCCCCTGAAGCTCTGAGGGTTTGAGGAATTACAGACATTTATTTGAACGACAATTTTGAACAAACCACACCATTTTTATCAGACCAAAAAAACTTGCCTTTGAGTGTTAATTTTGTCGGATAATTGTTAACAGTATGTTTTTGTCAGATTATAAGAACCTGAAGTAAAACTTTTTTTGAACAACTGTGATACGAATTGTTCAACTCATGACTGATCGATCACGATATTTTAACCCTTCAAAGAACTGTTGGTTTAGTTTTAACGCATTCCTCATTTCACTAATTGGTCTGTACTTTCGGTGCTTGTCCTTTCGGGTGGTTCTAGTTAATACTGCTCGTCCGTATGGAGCTTCTGCGTGTAATTCATCAATTTGTATCTGGTTATGAATGATACTGATGTTGAAAGAACATCAGTATCAGGATTTAAGTTTACTAAATGCTCTGATCTGTAAAGATTTGTTTTTCTTATACATTGTAGTTGTAAAATTGACTGAATAAATAATGTTTAATTAGCGTGAAAAAATAGTTGATGTCTGGTACCTCGGAACCAATCAGAATGGAATAATCTTTGAACTACTGACGGCGAATCCATATATGAATCAGCGAACACACCCAACGTGTATCTACAATGTGTAGGAATATTTTACTACAGGTCACGAGTTAACCATTCATGAAAAAGTTGTTTGTTGAACTGCTTAATTAATGTTGTATAACATATGCTTTGCGAATTTTAGGGGGGGGGGGGGATCCCACGCCCCGCACGCCCCCTCTAAATCCGCCTCTGCCTACGATGTCATCGTCAGATTTAGATTCGGTTGAAACGACTTCCCTGTCAACATTAACTAAATCATCCATGGTGAACCCAATCTGATCAAGCCTGTTACGAATATTGAAGAGGTTCGCTAAGGGGATATCATCATCATTTTCATCATCTGAATCACTGTTTTCCTGCATTTCGACATTACCAGACGTAAGTGACATGCTAAATCCAGCTTTTTCGAAACATCGGCTGATGCAGATAGGGATTACATTACGCCATGAAATATGAATCATTCTGATTGCCTTCAACACATGGATACAAGGTTCAACTTTTTTGTCGTCACACTGAAATAGAATTGTACCGCTAATCAGTGTTTGCATTAAGTTTATTGGTCGGATAATTCAGATTTAGAAACGCCTACAAAATGATTGACAGATTTTGTGTATTTGATGTAAAAGTAATTTTATAATCCCGTAAACATTTCAGATTTAGAAACGCTTACAATACCAATGAAAAAGATTGACAGATTTTGTGTATTTGATGCAACGGTAATTTGATGATCCCGTAAACCATTCAAGTTTTTGAGTTTGGATAATTTATTTTGGGGTACACGTAACTTGAATAATACTGCGCCCTCTATCAGCACTTTCGCTGGACGAGGGCTTGAACGTTCTTAGTGGTAAAAATCCGCCAGGCTGCTGGCTGGTACAGCCGACCAATCAAATGTCAGATATTAGCAAGTATGCGCATTAGTGACTCCCTTTATTTCCGTTTGTAAATATTGACAAAACAAACATGGAGAATGATTGTGCACGTGCCTTTGCATATTTAGAAAACTAACTTACACTTTTATTCTCATAATTATGATTTAAATTGCCATAGATTCACAAATCTTTAAAGACTTACAAAAATAAAACACCGTGTAATCATTTTTTGAAGTTTTTATGTTTTAATCTAAATTTGCTTCTAAAATGTCACAATACACATCTAACATGTATTTTTGTAATGTATGTGGGACAATAAAAGTGAATTTATTGTGGATAATAGGGTCGATACACGTAACTTGCCGTTAACATAGGATTGAATAAATATGGATATGCACAAGTTAAATTAAGGAAAATGGTATGAAATAATAAAGAAATGTTATTGAAAATAAATATGTAAACAGAAAGTTGATTATTTCATAAATTAAAATGATTTTTAATACAATTTATAAAGAAATACCCATGACAATATCGTTATTTAGGTAAATACTTATTAGACTGATTTTTTTAAACCCATTTTTGTCTTTAATTGATAACTGACCCAAGTTAGCCTAAATAAATGAAATGTGACTTAATGTGCTAATTATATAAATCCTTGCCTTCTATCAATTTTAATTTCTTATCTAATTCTTATTCTTATTATGTAACAATATGGTCAGATTGTTATTTTCATTGAATGGCAACTCAAAATAGATGGCTTCACAGTAGGAGCTCTTCCTGTATATTGGTTACATCCTGTATATTACAACTGACGCTAATGCATGACAAACAATTTTAATCAGCCATCAGTATCATAAAATACATTTTTTTTTAAATCTTTATTTTAAATGAAATTAAAAAATCATTATAAGAGTGAATTCAATTCAAGCTTTTATTTACTTTCCAACTTTGAAATAAAAATCATTATGTTTTAATATTTAAAAAATAGTAATTATTTATTTATGTTTTATTTCATGTTTGGTTGTATTTATCCGGATATGTGTATTACATACAACATTACATCATCTGATCGCTCCATTGGACATTATTTACAAACACTTTATAGCTCCAATCGTAACTACTCGGCCATTCTCCCTGCAAATAACCTCGTACGTACATAGTAGAAATTCTTCTTAAATTATTTGCCGGAAGTTAAGTTAAGTTAAGCCGCACAAAAATATAATCCACGAAAATCCAATATGGAAGACATACTAAGTAAAATCTAATTATGCCAAACTAATTAAAACTTTAATTGAAATATAAAAAATTGCTTAAAATATAACATTATCAAACTTTCATGTAACTGACATGTGAAAAGTAGTGCGATTTATACGCCTAATGCATACGAGGTTATTTGCAGGGTAGCGAGAATGGCCGAGTAGTTACGATTGTTTATAGCTCCTCCTATTTTATATCGTAATACCCATAAGTCATAGTGATTTACTATTTCCGGTTTGACGGATTTTTTCAATGAATGCATCCAGGCGTTAATGCAGCGACTAGCGGGAGAGTAATATAACGACTGGATTATTCGGGTTAGGGTACACGTCGTAAATTTAGAAATTGCAATTAGAAATGAATTACATGTATTATGAATCAACAACAAAATAAATTTGGCTTATCTCCAAAATGTATTGGATAAGTCGTTGTCTGTATTTGGTTTTGATATTGTAGATGATTCCTTGATCCATTGGTTGAAGTTTGAATTACTTGGCTTATAAAACAAAAATAAACAATATACGTTTATTTTAGCTGATATGAAACATACATGACAACACATAGCAATCTACACTTTACATATACAAGACAGACAAGACACAAAGACATTTAAATAGGCGGGCTACAAAACTTTATAAAATCCGCCTTAATTGTTAAAAACAGTACAGATATATAATACAATATGCATATGTTGTCATACATGCTGAACAATCGTAACTACTTACATTCTCGCTACCCTGCAAATAACCTCGTATGCATTAGGCGTATAAATCGCACTACTTTTCACATGTCAGTTACATGAAAGTTTGATAAAGTTATATTTTAAACAATTTTCTATATTTCAATTAAAGTTTTAATTAATTTTGCAGGATTAGATTTTGCTTAGTATGTCTTCCATATTGGATTTTCGTGGACTATATTTTTGTGCGGCTTAACTTAACTTCCGGCAAACAATTTAAGAAGAATTTCTACTATGTACGTACGAGGTTATTTGCAGGGTAGCGAGAATGGCCGAGTAGTTACGATTGACATGCTGAAATTATAAGGGAGGGAGAGTGGGTGAATTTTTGCGTCTAATCGCTCTAACAATTTCTAAATAATGACTACATTTACTTTTTAAGGAAAAAACCTACCCTTGTTGTGTTTGATGGCAGAAACTGTAAATTGATGGATTTTAGATTGTCTATGCTTGGATGAGCCGAACAATTGTCAACAAAGAGCAAGACTTTCCTCTTTTGACGAGAAATTGTTTGTCAATGGATCGAACCCATTCCACAAATATTTGACTCATCATCCATGCTTTCTTATTCCATCGACATTCAACTGGCAAAGATTTTACGCCCTTGAAACACCGTGGGTTTTGAAATTTTCCAATTACCAAAAGTTTGATTTTTTTCTGAACCAGCCAGGTGAGCTAAAAAGAGTCGTCAAGTTCAAATTTGTCAGATTGCTCGTATGTTGAAATTCATATACGAAGTTGCGGAGGGTATAATGTTTTTGACCAGTCCGAGAGTCCATCAGTTATGTTTTTGTGAGCGATTCTCCTCTAAAACTATTGAACGGAATTTCTTGAAACATGGTAGTTTTTAAAGACATGACATGAAGATATGGGTATCGACAGGAAATTTTGATCCGATTATTTTTCTATGAGTTATGCCCCTTTGAAAATTCGAAATATATACTACTGAAACAGTTTGTGATCGCTTCTTCTCTGAAACTACTGAACGGAATTTCTTGAAACTTGGTAGTTATTATGGACATAATATGTAGATGTCCATAGTGATAGGAAATTCTTATCCGATCATTTTCCTAGGAGTTATGCCCCTTTGAACTTAGAAAATTCACAATATTTACTACTCAGTTTGTGAGCACTACTTCTGAAACTACTGAACAGAATTTCATAGAACTTGGTATTTATTATGGACATAATATGTAAATGTGCTTTCGACAGGAAATTCCAATCTCATTATTTTTCTCTGGATTATGCCCCTTCGAACTTATAAATTTCGCAATATAAACTACCGAAACAGTTGGTGAACGCTACTTCTCTGAAACTACAGAACATAATTTTATGAAACTTGGTAGCTAGTAAGGACATAATATGTAAATGTGCATATTGACTGGACATTCTGATATCTTGATTTTTCCAGGAGTTATGCTTCATTGAACTGTTGTCCCTTTTGAGTGTCCAATATGTGGGTACGTGTGGTATGTGAGCGTGTTCACTAAGGTTCTTTCACTGCATATATAATATTCTTGTCATCATGGCAGACATGGCTACATGTATTTTCAATATCAAGCCAGGTGAGCGATTCAGGCTCCTGGGAGACTCTTGTTAGAATTCAAGACCTTATAAAATGAAGTTAACTAAGTTGTTATAACAAGTTATTATAAAAAGTTGTTATAGCAAGATATTAAGTTGTTATAACAAGTTAGACAAGTTATGATAACAAGTTAGCTAAGTTGTTATAATAAGTTAGCTAAGTTGCTATAACAAGTTAGCTAAGTTGTCATAGCAAGTTAGCTAAGTTGTTATAACAAGTTAGCTAAGTTGTTATGACAAGTTAGTTAAGTTGCTATAACAAGTTAAAAATAAAACTACCTATGGTACTAACATGCTTCCGTACGTAGCATTGTAACTGAACGGTCATATCATGGTGTTATGCATATGATACAGAAAAGGATGACTTGCTCAAGGTTGCAAGTCATAATAACTGAGATGTTAACAAGAGGCTCATCGGAGCCTGAATCGCTAACCTGGATGTATATGAATATTAGTGGAACAGCAACAAATAAAATTGTAGAGATTTTATGAAATAAGAGTTTTCCCACATGGCTTCAATGACAACTTTGAATGACCACAACTGCAACAGGAGCCTTCTGAGCAGCTCTAAAAGTTGACAGCTTAGAGAAGCCATTGTTGTTAACAACCCTATAAAGTTTCAAAGCATTGGAGCCTAGTTTCAGATAAGCTAAATTTTGAAAATTGGTCAATCAGAAGCTAAGATTTCCTCTGGTGGCCATCTTGTTCCATCAAATAGAATCAAAAATGGATCGTTTGTAGAGGTCCTCCCGTACACCATTCCTGCCAAGTTTGTGCCCCATTTTACTAAAGGTCGTAAGTCCTAAGTTTGGTTGTAACTCCCTATCATTCTATACAAATTACGACCGATCATAAGTCGTAAGTTCTTTAGTAAAACAGGCCCCAGGTTACCACTTTACAGATTAAAGTGTAAATTTTACAGATTAAAGTGTGAATTTTACAGATTAAAGTGTAAATTTTACAGATTAAAGTGTGAATTTTACAGATTAAAGTGTAAATTTTACAGATTAAAGTGTAAATTTTACAGATTAAAGTGTAAATTTTACAGATTAAAGTGTAAAATTTACAGATTAAAATGTGAATTTTACAGATTAAAGTGTAAATTTTACAGTTTAAAGTGTAAATTTTACAGATTAAAGTGTAAAATTTACAGACTAAAGTGTGAATTTTACAGATTAAAGTGTGAAAAATAAAAAATAAAAAAGTGTCAAAGTGGCCATAATACGCTTCCGTACTAATACGCTTCCGTAGTATAGTAATCTACACAAAAAATTCTCAAAATATTAAAACCCACTGCAACATTTTAATGTCCACAATTAGAAAACACATTTCTTTCAAACTTTGGAAACGGAGTTTGCCCATAACGTTCCCACAGGTAAATCATTTATTTTACACATGACGTCATCCAATTATATTTCCTATTGAATAAAGTGTTACATAGGGTTAGGGTCATCATGGTGTTTAACGCCACTTTCAACAATATTTCAAGTTATATCGTGGCGTGTTACATAAGAATAAAAATGTTCCTCATACACATGTAGGAAAATGCAAAAAGAATATCGTTTATGTGTGTAAATCACATTGCATAGACTGCTTGATAAAGGAATTAGGTATTGACAATTCACTTGGCAACCCTACATATACCCCGATGACACTCCCGAAATAAGAAATCCTAACAAACAGCGTTATGTTGTTAGGTCTGCCAAATGTTCAACGAAATATCTTTCCAAATTATGAACATTTATTCTATCAAAGGTCAAAACCGGGCTTCAGAGTTACTATGACACTAGCTACTCAAGAGGTGGTGTGAATCAGATGTGGATTCTGGAAAATTCTAAAGCTATGTAAAATGTTATAGTACATATAATCAAGGACCCTCTTCGCATGCAATAGCATTAAAACATTTGACTTCTCTGACCTCTACAAAACTATTCCCCACTCAAAGCTCAAAGACAGATTAAGAGAATTAGTCCAGCTGTGTTTCATGAAAAAAGAATGGCAAACGCAGATACAAATACCTTGTCATAGGAAGGGACAAATCTTATTTTGTCAAAAAACACTCTAATTCTACCAAAAAGTTCTGATATCATCAAAATGCTGGAGGGTTTGATTGACAACTTATTTGTTATGTTTGGGGAGCGTGTTTTTCAATAGACAGTCGGTATTCCAACGGGTACCAACTGTGCTGCTCTTCTGGTTGACTTGTTCGTTTATTCGTACGAGGCAGACGTCATACAGCAGCTTCTCAAGAAAAACGAAAAGAAGCTAGCTTGATCCTTAATTTCTCGTCATGTCATTTCACTAAATAATTGTAAGTTTGGTGATTTTGTTGATCGCATCTATCCCATTGCGTTTGAATAAAGGATACCACAGACCCAGCTAGGTATGCTTCGTAAGCACTATCCAGTCCTTTCCTCATTCATGACTTATCACCGCGTTTGTAACAAGAATGACACGACGAGTGCCACTAGTGGAGTAGGAACTGCTTATCCTTCCGATGCACCTAAGTCCCCCCCTGATTTTTAGTGGGGGTCGTGTGTTCGATCTTTAGTTTTCTGTGCAATGTTTTGTAGATAGTTTCTTCTCCTTTTTCTTTTGGCCATTGTGTTGTCTGTCCTTTTTCGATTTACGGCTTCTGATTACCCCTTTGATATTTTCAAACTTGTCTTTTTAATTATGCTGTCTCTAAACTTGTAAACATGTAAGAATACGGTATTTTATTTCACTTTTTGTAAATTATGGCAGCTATGTATATATTTGATTGCATTTTTTGTGCGTTATAGACAAAATATCAAAATATCGCCTAGCCCAAGAACTAGTCCTAATTCAATTTTATTGGGATTCCAATTTGATCACTTTTGAAGCGAACATAATGGCGTCATGATTTTACCAAGTTTTTTATGTAGTCAAATACATTTCGCAGAATTTAGTTTTTGTAAATTTTATGATTTGCTCGAAATGAACTTCTCATCCTCTCTCACATCTCAGACTTCGCCTACTATACAATAATACTGTGAGAAATCCATTCTTGCAAAACAAATCAACGCTACTGTGCAATATAATAATAAAACCAAGAAGGAAATATAAAATTCCTTTATATTTCATTTTCACCCAGACCAAAATTTGAGTAGTGGAATAAGACATTGATTCCCTTTGAATTAGGGAGATATAAACATTTGTTCACCTTCGAAAATTCATGTTTCGATCGGGTGAAGTGCTCCCAAATACAAGGGAAATAAATGTATAAATACCAACGTTCAAAACCAGTATACAGATTTTTTTTTTATATATGTGTCAACAATGAAAAAATATGTTTTGACAAGTAGCACAATAAATATTATTATTACTATAGGATTAAACGCATTTTTTTCCGGAGTTTATTGATGTATAACCTGGACCAAGTCACTCACAAACTTACATAACCTGGACCAAGTAACTCACAAACATACATAACTTTTATGTAAGTTTGTGAGTGACTTGGTCCAGGTTATACATCAATAAACTCCGGAAAAAATGCGCTTAATCCATATAATTCTGTAACTAAGTTTTTTTTTCATTTGTTTTGAAAATTTACATTTGGGGATCCCCAGTACGCACACATACATTCCATATTGAATAACAAAATGCACTAACCTTGTTTTCCTACGTATATTGATAACTAGACGGTGATGTAATTAAGTTACTGATATTTTCCAATTTGATGGCATTTTGAATTTTGCTACTCAAACAAGTAAAATGCTCACACAATCGTAAAATAAATCAGTAACCAGCTTGTGTCAATCAGCGCCCCTTGTAAACTACATCACAGGATGACGATTATTACAAAAGTCAAAGTCGATAGATGGCATTCTCTATCCAGAGTTGTCGTTCCTGCTACGCTACACTCCATCTCTGTCAACACTCATTTTACAAGATTTTTGTAAAATTTAGAAACAGTAAAAAAATGTACTTAAAATTGTTTTAATTATATTTAATATCAATAAAGATGAAAATAAGTTACTAATTTCAAATCAATTCTCTCTTAAAAATGATTTGTGATCGTTTTTAACTTTTTAATTTTTACCTCCCCAAAATAGTTCTCCCAGAAATGGGGGGGGGGGGAATCATTTTTAAGAGAGAATTGATTTGAAATGAGTGATTTATTTTCATCTTTATTGATATTTACAATAATTAAAACAATTTTAAGTTCATTTTTTTTACTGTTTCTAAATTTTACAAAAAGCTTGTAAATTGAGCATTGACAGAGATGCTGTGTTGCGTAGCAGAAACGACAACTCTGGATAGAGAATGGATAGATGGTTGTCTTAAGTATTTTTTTCCGGAATTTTTTTTTTATGTCAACAATACAAGCTTTTTTTTTCATTGGCATTTATTTCTTTTATTTCATATCTAACAATAATTGTCGATTATTAACAATAAACATTGTTTCTTTTTTTATTATCGGGAATCCAAGCCGCCATTTTGTTTACATTACGAAAAAAGTAGTCCGGTGAACATCGTCTCTCGAAAAAAACCCGCCTCCATAAGCGCTTATACCCAATCAGAGTATAGGATTTCTAATTATGTAAATCATATAAGAATTATCTAATTATAATTTTTTTCTTGTTTATTAAGTAACTACATATTTTAAGATATTTTTGCGTTTTTTGCTCCCCTGTGATCTATTGACGCGTCAATAGTCTTCAAGAGACTATTGCACGACAGACTATTGAACTGACCTTTGAACCTTTTTTTTCAGTGGACAACAAATTTCAAAAATTCAAAAATTTCAAAAAATTTCAAAACTTCAAAAATTTTCAAAACATTTCAAAATTCTAAAATTAAAAAAAAAAACAAAACTATTAAAAATCAAAATTTCAAAAATTTCAAAAAAATTCAAAATGTTCATAAGATTTCAAAATTTTCATAAGATTCAAAATTTTCAATTTTTTTTTTAAAATTTCAGTTTTCATAAAATTTCAAAATTTTAATATTTAAATAATAATATTGAAAAACATATGCAATATAAAAATTTAGGACTTTTTACTCTGTATTCCACTTGTTTATTATCTAATTCAACAAATAAATCATTTTCATCAGTTTTTCTACAATATATGCATGAATATATTTAAGTCATGTGTCCGCTACCTTGCTTCTGTTTAATTAGGAAATAAAACAGTTATTTAATGGGTGTGGATGCAATAGTTATAGTATAACTAACTGTGATGTCCGATTACCAAAAATATGTCACGAATTATCAGTGTTGTGCGGTCATGAGTGACATATTTTTGGTAATCGGACATCGAAGTTAGTTATACTGTTTATTATATAGACTGTTTTGAGCCGATAAATTTGATATTTTCTTTCATCTGCATTGTATGTGTTTATTTCTTTATTGCGCATTAATATACAACTGTGTCCTTGGCTACTCGTTGACTCCGCCCACTTTATTCGTTGAAGTTTAAATGGCGCCACCCTTTGAACATGGATTTTTGACTGAAAAGTTTGTCTAATGCTTTCAATTTTGTAAATAAATAAATTCATGTGCACATATTTCGATTAGGTTCATGTAATTTTCATGTTGTTTACTTGTAAACTTTGTGACCATAGTATGCACTCGACCTTGAAAGACACAATTTTATTTATTGATACTTGATTTATGTTTCGTTTTTATTATGTACATTTCATTTGTAACCTTGTGGGAAGAATGTTTTGTGAAAGAAGTCGGAGGCGTTAACAAAGCCAAAACTATTTAAAATTCGATGGATTATTTAATTAGAAAACAAGTAATTTAACAATATAACTGCTAGGAAATGTAAATTGTTATATGTGGGTCCAAACGGTTCAAACGTTAAATGTGTAATTCAAACGGATTATAACGGAAGGAAAATGAACCAAAGTTCATTCAGAATCGGAATCACTAAACGATAAAGGTAGGATTCTTTTATATTTTGTTTTTGCTATCTGTAGTCCGGAATCATCACTTTGTCTTTCTGCCGAGACCACATGTTTTAGAGCATAATTCTGCCATGAAAAGTATTAAAACTGTCAATGTTTGCCAAATTTACCTGTTTTTTATTGTATCACAATGAAATACTAGAATAAGATATCATTTTGTTTATTTCTTAAATCTGTCCTTTATCGTAAATGAAATTAACAATCTGTCAATGAAATGAAGCAAAGGGACATCACTCCATATAATATTCTAAAAAAAAATAGTTCCGGCTCGAAAAATGGTGGGAAAAATAGCGAGAGTGAAAATAAAAACGGTAATTTCACTAGTGAAATTATCGTTTTTATTTAACTCGGAAATCACGGTATTTCATCGATATCTATATAATAAACCAAACTATTTGTCCTTCGGTGCTGGGAATGACCAAGTGTTCTATTGCATTCGGTCGTTGGCCTCATGCAATAGAACACTTGATCATTCCCAGCACCTTGGCCTCATGCAATAGAACACTTGGTCATTCCCAGCACCTCAGGACAAATAGTTTGGTCTATTGCATCCACACCCATTAAATAACTATATAATATTAAATATATAACTTTTAGTTAAAAAAATATCTATTAGATAAATTATGAAAATAACACAAAGGTTAGAAAAAACAGATGTGCATAAAAAAGAAAAAAAGAATGTATAACATTTGGTAATATCCACTCATACAATATATGATATATATAAAGTTAATTGTATAATCTGTAACTTCTCTTGTTGCCGTATGTTTGATATTGAACATGTCGAAAGCTGCAGCTCTCCAACGTAGACTGTTCAATGTAGACTATTTACTGTCCTGTAAAAACGAAATTGAAAGCCTTTTATAATTCAGTAAAATGATATATATGTAGTTTTATAATATGCCACTAATGGAACAGGATCTGCTTACTCTTCAGGAGCACCCGAGTTCACCCCATGATTTTAGTGGGGTACGTTAGCTTTCTATGTAGTGTTTTGCAGATCGTTGTAAATCCTTTGGTCCTTTCTCTTTTTGCCATCGTGTTTTCCGTCCTTCTTCCATTTACAAATTATGATTACCCCTTCAAACTCTTCTTTAAGTCTCTAAAATGATTTTTTTTTAAACAATCTATTTACTATGCATATGATTGTAGAATATTAAATGTTCTACACACTAGACAGTGGTGTAGCTAGGGTGGGAATGGTATGGAAGCTAATTTTCGGCGAGAGGTCTGGGGTCCGCTAAAGGCAAAATCCTTGTAGTGGGCCCAGGGGGTCGAAACCCTCCAGAAGCTCTTGGAAAAAGAACTTTTCGAGGGTTGTAGATACTCTTGAACACTTTGTTTTATTTGTGCATCCCGCGGAGAGGAGCCCAAAGTACATATGGATACAATAACTTAAGTTAAGAATTCCATTCAGAGTCCTAATGTATCATTTCGAATAGCAATAAATCTTTCTGTTTGGAATAAATTTTAACTTAAGTTGCTTTATGTATACGGACCCTGACATATAATATTTATGCATGTCAGAATATAGATTTTTTGCACATGGGTCGGCATACCAAAATCAGTGTAAAACTAGAAATACTGTGAGCCAATTAATATCCACAGCTTCCAACCAATGTCTATTTCATGCTATGAGACACCCCCAAAATCCATTTGAAAAATAAAAATAGGAGGTGCATCTCCACATTGTGTGAGGAAGATATCCCGAAAAGTTTCATTGAAATCCATTAACTGGTGTAAGAGGAGTAGCGAATTAGAGATGTGTACCCCCAAGGTGTGACGAATGGACGTACCGAGGGACATGATGGAACATGCGCCCGGCTTGTGAAACTGGGGGTATAATAAACTAGAAATAAAGGAATCCATATACATTTTTGTATTTTCAATCCTATGGAAAACGTAAAAACATTGTAATTAGAAAGAAGATAAATTGTTTTTTAAATATTTAGACCATTCCTACAACGTTCCAGAAAAAACATGGCGTATAT
Source organism: Bathymodiolus brooksi (assembly GCA_963680875.1). Classification (NCBI taxonomy): domain Eukaryota; kingdom Metazoa; phylum Mollusca; class Bivalvia; order Mytilida; family Modiolidae; genus Bathymodiolus; species Bathymodiolus brooksi. Next base: position 44,414,434 of record OY804577.1, read on the forward strand.
AAACACACTTATCAAAGATACGTGCGGCGTAGGAATCGATATTTCGATGTCATTGAAAACTTGAAGAACCACATATGTAGTATGCAATTAGCTTTGATGCGAAAATATTCATCTCTCAGTCTCTTTTTTTTGTTTGTTAAAACGACGTGGAAGCCTTGGCTTCGAAGCTTCCGCCTAGCTACGCCACTAAGACATAAATCTAGTAACTTGAATGCTGATCTTTTTCGGGTAAATTTAATTAGACACTGGATGTGTCTTGATGGGTATGCAGAATGCAATTCAATTTTTTCTAGTGTGTTGTTTTTATGTTGAAGCTCGTGAACAATTGACAAATAATTTGCGATTTCTTGACAGTTTAATTACAGAACTTAAATTTGTTGGTGATGATAGCCTATCTGAAGAACAAAATTCACAAATATTCAAATCAGTGCAGTTGTACATCAAACAAACAAAAAACTTTACCCCACAGTGATCATACACTGAATTTAGCCATTTCTTTCCTTTTTGTGTTAATTTTTTCTCCATTGTTGTTTCTTATTTCATGAATATGACAATTCTGTACTGTTGCATAAAGATATATAGAACTCGATATGTTATATAATTTCAAAAATTCTTACTTTTTTCTCATTGTTTGTTATAAAATGTACATTATGACATATTTTATTGAAATAACGCCGAATTTGCATGTGTAATAAAAGCATAATTTGCGGCGTGTTATTTGCCTCCGGGGCAATAACATTTTACGAGGGCAATAACATTTTACGAGGGAAATAACATGTTATCTGCCCTGGCAAAATATGTGATAAATAGATTAATACATGGCTTTATTCATATTGCCCTTGTCATCAGCCCTCGACTGATATCGTCCATCGGGCTAAAGCCCTCGGGGCCGATATCAAGGTCTCGAGCTGATAACAAGGGCAATATGAAAAAAGGCCATGTATTAATCTATAATTATTACCTGCTGGTGCATGGGGTATATAATTGTGTGTAAATATGTGGAGATGACCTTTGTTAGTTGACATAAACCGTGTCCGATCCAAAAGTTATAAAATCAAGTAAGTTTAATCTAACTTCCACGCTTTGACCGGTCCATGTGTGAATAGTGTGATCAGGGACGGCCTTCAATCTATTCTCGGTTGTGCAAGTACACACAACAACACACTACACGTTTTACAGAGAACAGCATTGGGCCCCGCACCTCCTAAGACTGGTCCTGTACACACAGCAACACACTACACGTTTTACAGAGAACAACCACATCCTAAGGCTGGTCCTGTGTGTGATGATACTGATGGGAAATTGTTCTACCCTTTGATTTGTCTATTTCCAAATATATGTACACATTTCTATGACAATAAACACACTTTTGGAAGACGAAATGCCAGCAAGATGATCATATTATACTAACTTTGAGTTACATGAGATGATGATGTCACACATTTACTCTGTTCCTTACTGAAACCAGGCATCACTCCGTAACTGGTTGTACGGTAGGAGGATATTTGTTGTTGAGGCATGGTTTGAGCGACATTAGAGGATGATCCATATGTGTGACTTGTTGTCTGTTGGTATGTGGTAAATGTAGCGTTCAACCTAGAAATAAATCAGATTACATCAATATTTACAATAATAGTAAATGCGAATGTTGCTTATTCTAATATATCAATGAGTGGCTCAGGGAAGATTAGTGTAATTTTTGTGAGAAACAACATCACAAATAAAAATTTCATATGGAAAACAAAACAGAAACAGTATACCGATAATTAAAACAAATATGAATGGGCTTATGATGCATAATAACTAAGCTGACCACGTTCTTGTATTCACTCACGATGACAGAAGACTGCTTGGGGGCTATCATCCCCGAGTTACCGAAGATAGGGTTTACTGTGCAATTATTCATCTGCTCTCAGCTACATTATCTGTTTGGGATTTGTATTTACTCTAAATCTCTTCTGAATTGAGTACACTGATATGTACTCAGCGGAGACCCATATCAAAATAACAATTAATAAGATTAAGTCAAATATTCACCCCAACACAAACAGTTAAGTCAACATCTGAATTATCACTTAGTAAATCAATGCTGTTCAAATACTTAGAAAACAAACCTTTTTTCTTCTTCTTCAAGCAAAATTTTCAAGGCTTCTATTTCTGCCTTGAGTGGAATATACGATTCTTTCGACATATTGACCTCTTTCAGTTTAACAAATAACATTTCCTGGAATTGTTGGAATCTGTTCTCCATACTATGAAGCTGGGCAGCAAAACGTGACCTTTCATCCTGTAGTAAAGCTTCTAGAGACTGTTGCTGACTTGTAGATGCTTTTATCTGTAAGGAACAATTGCGAAACTGTTTACTTCAAATTTTATTAATGTAGTTCAGGCATGAGCAACATGGCCCCACCAAAACAGTGGTGGTGAACTCGGGTGTTCGCGAAGGGTATGCAGTTCCTGCTTCTTAGAAGACACACGCCGTGTTACTAAGTCAAATCCGGTAAAAGTCTTGTTGGAAAGAAAAAATATATGTAAAAAGGAAATGACATTGTCATTTGAGATATGGATATTTCGTAACGGTTAACCAGATCGTGATGACGACCGTAAATTTTGTAGCGACGAGTTCAACCTAGCAGCAACTTGTATTTGATCAATAGCCATTTCACAATTAAAACACTGAGAACTCTTAGAAAAAAAGTAACATTATGATGTCTTCTGATTACCATTTTGATATCGTCAAACTTTTCTTTTAGACTTAAGTATTATCCATTTCTTTTCCTAACACTATTTCTCCTTTTGTATCTTTCATTTTGCCACACATTAGTTGTTCTTTGTTTGTTGCTCTTCATAGCAGGGCTTACTCAATTTGTTTCGCAGATTTATATGATTTATCTTCTACTAACATTTTTGTGCTTTTCTAACACATTCTTCTGTCTTTCAAATATACAAAATTACCAATAACATGTCTAAACTTGTATTAACTAATTTAACTTTGGTATTTGATGTTTTTACTAACACTTGGTGAATACCGAGGGTATCAACAGTTAGACATGAAGTTATTGACACTAATTTGAAATTGAGAAACAATTGTAAAACTAAGAATTTTAATCACAACCTCACCCCCAAGTGAAACACCAATCTGCTACACTGCTGGCAACTTTTTGTTTTTTCTTACCTGTCCTTCTAATCCTGTAATGGTTGCTTTCAAGTCACCTACAATACCAAACGCTTGTGCCTTTTCTTGTTCTAGTCTGTCTATGATAGCAGAATCACTTTGCATCTGAATCTTTAAGGCAGACATCTATGAAAAAAGATAATTCGAATATTGAATGAATACATTTTCATACATATTGTTCTTCCTTATTCATGATTAAATATAATAAAAGCAAAAACAGCCTAACAACAACACAAAAAAGCATCATAAAGCTTGTTGACGATTAATTGTGAATGAAGATTATTCCAGAAACATTGTGTGCACTTAATTAGATATCTTTGGTTTATTGCAATGTCTCTTAGTGCACACTGCAACTTTTGATTCGATTTGTTTACTTTTTAGCAAAGTAAAGATTTAAAGATTTAACCAATATAAGTAATAAGATGAACACTCCTGAGTACCCAAGTCAGAATATATCTTCCAGTAAATAGGGATTCCGGATACAAAGACAATCAAAGAAAAAACACGGTGACAAACAAACAGAAAATAAAAATACACACAACACGAATTCACAAGTATAAGGAGTGATACTAGGTACTCCGGGAGGAAACCACCTCATGCCATGTATGCCTTCCGCCATATATTGTAGGCACGAGCCAAGCATCGTTTTCAGGGAGAAAATCGAGGTTGACATCATAAAGCACAAATAAGCAAAGTAAACCTAGCAAACCTATTAAGCAAATAGAACAATACAAATAGGAGTCACCAGCTAAAACAAAAATAGAATTATATCACTTACGCTCTTTGAAATCTGCTGTTCTGATTCTGATTGATATTTACGTAGTTCAACCTCAGCTGCCTCTCGTACTTGTTTAAGCAATTCCGGAATGTTCGTGTCTGTTTTTCCCAATTGTTTGATTTTACTCTCCAACCCAAATATGGTAGAAGTAGACATTTCTAAACGCTGTCGGAGCTCAGACTGTTGTTCAAGTTGGACTTTCTGGTCAAATTCGACTTTCTTTTTGAAAGCAATGAAGTTTTCTTCTATTTCTTTTTTCAAAGATTGTTCTTGTTCCAATCTTAAAACAAAAATAAATGGCTTTCTATAATATGGCCAAGTATTGACTACAGTACTGATGAAATAGCTGATTAGATGTGATGGCCAACATAACCACTGCATACTGTGTAAAATACCAATTAAAAAGGAACATTACAAAAATTGCAAAACAGAAATAACATAGCAAAAGATCAGATCACTCGAATTCACGAAAACAAATTCGAATAAGATCAGATCATCTGACAGGATCGCGTGTCAGGCTTGCATGCATGACATTATGACTCGAACATCACAAAGACATGAAAATTGTAGTGAGCACTACAATAACTGATAAAAAAAAAATACCATTCAAAATGACAAAACCAACTCACAACACCAACACTCATGGAGTGAAACTTGTGTGCTTTAAAATGGTACGTTTCTCCTGCTCAATGAAAGACAGTCATTGTGAAATTATTATAATTAATGCAAATAATAATTAAGAGGGTATAAAAGTCATAGGAACAACCAGCAATCATCTACCACCACAGTTAAAGTGTTAGAGTATACATCGCTCAGTCAATGCGATACCCCAGAGCTTGTGTTCCATATCAGAAATTCCTTGATATCAAGTATATTCAGTTGGGGTCATTATTTCAAAAAGTATGCGGTCGCCACTATGACTTGGTAAACAGTTCCGGAATATCTATGTCACAAATGTGTGTTCCGTAATTACAATCCAGTTCTTTCGTCATTCACGACTTTTCACCGAATTTTCATCAAGAGTGACACGTCGGGTGTCACTAGTAGAACAGTAACTACTTATCCTTCCTGAGTTCACCCCGTTGTTTTGTGGGATTCGTGTTGATCAATTTTTAGTTGTTTTCTGCATAGTCTTTTGTTGACAGTTTGTTCTTTTGGTCATTGTATTGTCTGTTCTTCAGCTGCTGATTATTTATTTAGTTTCTTCAACCTTTTCTTGATATGTACTTATCGATGCTACGTCACGCGTGTAGCTTATTCTCTCACTAAACTCGGAAGCTGCAAAAATTTCGCAATGTAAATTCAACTAACATGGGGTTACCTCCCAAATAAAAAAAACCATACTCATATTATACAATTAAAGTTTAGGTGGTATTTGACTAATATTCCAAGTACAGGGTACATAACCATAACATTATACTTACCCAGTTTGTGGTAAGTTATAATGTATAATGTACAGTGTATACAGCATTAAAATATGAATCTATATCTCTTCGCATCCGTGGAACGTCATGATTTGACAATGGAATCATTCTTGCCTTTACTAATTCTTGCTCTAAGAATGTAATTTTCTGTTGAAACCCATTTATTTGATCTACTAACTTCTTATTTGTATCAGTTTCCATTAGTAATCTACAAATTAAATCGATGTAGAAATATTTATAAATAACAAAAGATCATGATTTAAAAAAAAAATAGTAAATAATGCAATGCAATTCAATACAATATAATACATTATGATATTATATGATACACATATAAATACATAAACCAGGACCTTAATTTTGGTTTGTCACACTCATATTATGCTGCATTGATTCAAAGTATCTTTTTGAAACAAGATCATAAAACTGTTGGGTACCAGTTCAATACTCATAGTCCATAATCATGTAACAACTAGATATGATTCAGGAGCATACAACTTTTAGATACCAGTTTAACACTCAAAGCTCCACAATCATATAATCTAACCACTAGATTCAGTATATAAAAGCATAAAATCTTAGAGTGCCAGTTCAATACTCATACTCCACAATCATATAACAACTGGAATTTAAAACTGTTACGACAGTGTGGTATTTTTTTAAATATTGTATTACTGGTTTTTTTCAGGAAGAAGGCGTCATTCACGGGACCCAAATAGAAATAAAATTAGAGAACATTCCAATCTGTCTTTGTTCTTTTTGTTGTTGTTTACTTACTTCTAGTTCCTTCACATTTTGTTGTTGTTTACTTACTTAGCTTCTAGTTCCTTCACATTTTGTTGATATTTGCTACAGTATTGTTGTAAATTATTTTTTTCCTTAACAGCTGCCTCCAACTGAAATCTAGAAGAATAAAAAACAATTTAATTATGATACAATAAAAGAGGCAGGGCATCCGAGGTCAGAATAGTAAAAACGTTAGATTTACTTCTACAAGTGGCACCAGTGTCTATTACCACTTAAGTTTATAAGTTTGAGTTCCCAAGAATATATGCATGCATTGTGGTTTTCTCTGGTAGCTCAAGGTGCCTCCACCAATATATACTGCCACGATATAATTGTAATATATTGTTGAATGTGGCATTGAACACAATTCTAAAGGCATTTCAAAATACATTCTGCGAATATAACATAACATACCTGGGTACATACCGTCTAAGACAGTTTTTTTTCTTATGGTGAAATTTGTAATAGCAAAACAAACAAAACATAATAAATAATATGTCATTGTAACATTATCTAAATTAACCACAATGACAAATGAAAAACCATCGCCATTATTTGCTGGAACTAAAATTTTAGCTGTATTTAAGTCATTCTAAGCTTTTTTTTCCAAGTACCAGTATTGGAATACTTGGTAAAATCATATTAACATTAACTGTGATGATTCCAATTTTCGACTTTGTCTGAATATAATTACACGAAAACATAATATAAATTCATAAAAAACAAACGACACTTTAATGGAGAAAAAATGTTTCTGCGTTCTGTTCATGAATTGAAAGGAAGTAAACATATTTGTATCTGATAGGTCTCCTGTTCATTGTAAAGTATTAGAATGTGATCAAGCTTCTGATTAGGTTTAAAAGGTGACGTTAATGTCAATCCTTATTCATTTCTTTGGCAAACTTACCTCACACCATTTAATTCTTTTTCATATAGAGATTTCAAGCTGGTGACCTCTTCTTCAAGAATCTTAGTTGACTGTAGAAAAGCTGCAGAATCAATCTGTCTGCTCTGTTGTCCAAGTTGTCTCACCTTGATAATGTACTGTGATAGTTTATCATTCAGTCTTTGTAGTTCTTCCTTCTCATGAGCTCTGAACAAGGAAGACGATCCTACAGTATACACTTGGTCTTCACTGGTGTAATGGCCGATAGTTTTTGCTCTGGAATAATTTTCTCCTAATTTGCTTACAGCATTGCCAGTACCTACCTTTGACTGTGATACCAAATTCTTCGAGGAATCTAAAACTGGTATGACTGGTACTGTTGTTCCAGAAGACGCACGTACGCTATGATGATTAGTATATTCAGCTGATCCTGTCATATATTGACTCGGGTTATATTGACCGGGAAGCTGGTTCCTGGTTGTATAATGTGATGTACTCATATTGTACGGCCCCAAAAACGGTTGGTAAGTGTCAATAAACCTGCAAATAAAAAGAAAACGACTTGCCGTAGGCTTTCCTAAAAACCAGGCGATCGTTTCACTAAAGGTCGTAAGTCGTAAACGTAGACGTAAGTGTACTCTTAAGAGTTACGACCGTTTCACTAATAGTTAGGATTTACGCCTTGCGATAAAAAGTGATCGCAAAGTTAAGAGTGGTGGAAGGTACAGGTAAGTCGTAAATCGTAAACCTATTTTTGAAGAGAAGAATTGCTATCTATTTTTTTTAATATGAACATTAATCAAATGAAGCAATCAATAAATATTAGATGCATGCAACATTTTTTATATTTCGAGAGCCATACAAAATCATTAAAACTGCTACACATTGTTTGTTTCAGTGTACTTTCTATCAGTTCTGCATTTACAATATCAACATATTTTATTAACGAGTGTATGTACCTAGATGAAATTTCAAGAAAACAATGATATCGGGTGCATGTACAAACAATGGTTCAAAAATAAAGTTAAGCACAAACAGAGGGCACATTACATTTCCGTGGATTTGAGGATTAACAGGTATCACTTTTAGTGCACGGAGAAAGAGCATTACAATTGCCCGTAAAATATACCTGAGACTTTTTTTTTTACATTTGTGCGGGATTACCTGTTATTTAGAATATATTTGATTTACTCATAACATTTTCTGCATTTTGCAGCACGACTGAAGATGCAATATGGATTATTCGCCTCTTTGGTCAGCCTTTAAAATGAAAACAAAAAATATAAGAATAACATCTATAATTATATGAAATATAAATTTTAAAAAAAATAGTGGAACATACATGAATAAAAAAAAAATTCTGAAGGCAACAGATATTTGAGCAGTTCAAATGTTAAAATTCATTGGTAGTTTTTATTGATTTTATAAAGCGTTAAACACTCACTATGAATATAAATCAACAGTACATGTACATGTTAAGGTTTGATAATATAAGATGTGTTGTTGAAACACATTATTTTATATGCGTGAACATAGTGATGCAATAAAACTACCCGAATCCTCACTAAACCCCCCCCCCCCCCCCCTCGTGGTGGGCAGGGATTACAGATTAAGTAATTTCTGGCTGGCGAAAGAAGTCAATATAGAGTTAAAAAAGAAGTTCCTGCTTTAGAGTTTATTAAAACCATAAAATATTATGAAAATACGAATCGTACTGTAAAGAAAGGTAAAAAAAAATCCGCTCATCCGTCATGTGTTGAAGTTCTTCACGTAAATGTAGGATTTTTTTCCGTGCAATTGAAATGCACCGCAAACGGAATATCAGTGCAGAATGTGAATGTATTGCCAAATATATATGGTCACATTTTTGAAATTTCCCCTTACATATAGCATGAAATTTGTTAAAATATATTCCATAGCAAAAATTTCTTCTCCAATTTCGGTAAATTTTTACACTTAACATTTTTTTCCTGATAGCTTTGGTTTATTCATTTAAAAATCACTTTGGAGTTTTATAATTAGTTGAATATTAAAAATGTATTTAAACACATTTAAAATGTGATTATTAATGTAAACAGCTTTTGATTTGAAATATTTGGTGTTTTAACCCCACTTTCAGCAGTATTTCAGCTGCGAGTCGAGTGCGCCCTTTTTGTAATTTACAAAGCCGGGCACGAACCCACTCCGTATTGGGGGATAGGCTTGTATGAGTTGCTAGATCCAACGGCCTAACTCATTGAGCCACCCGGGCCCCTAATCAGCTTTTGAGCTGTTGGGTTTATTATATATAAAATATATGATACAATACAAAATCTTTTTACCTCCATTATAGGAGATGTTACTTGTCGCAAGTCGTAAGTCGTAACTCTTAAGCTTAGAACTAGTTTAGTGAAACGCACGTATACGTGCACGTAAGGAAATCTTAAGAGTGATCTTAGACTTACGATTTACGATTACTTTAGTGAAACGGTCGCCTGGTTTAACTGGTTTAACTTGGCATTTTATCTTTTTTTTACAAATCTGTGTATATATGATATATTGAAATAAGGAATTAAACAGGAAATGTCCACAATATAACCAACTAAAAACAGAACGGTGCGCCGTTAAAGTCGCTGAATTCTGAAAAATAGTCTTAATAAATTTGCTGTAGATAAAATCATCTAAGCATCTAAATTCTATATTACTTTTATGTACACGTTTTGTGCTTATTACATAGATGAAAACTTCACGTTTCCAAGGTTGAGGAGTTAGGATGCTAACCGTCACTTTCAACAATATATCCACGTTTCCAAATGTATGTTATGGATAATGATGTAAATAATTGAGTGTAGTAATAATAATCGTACTTCAATAAGAAATTAAGTCCCAATTGCAAATTCAATCAAACATAGCTAAGATGTCTGTTTGTACCTATTACAGGTAAACAATATAAGATCTCATTCACTAAGGAACTATTTATAACACCGTTTCCAGGAAATTTTGTTAACCTAACATATGCAACGATATTGTTCAAGAAAACTAAATCAATAAAAAAAATATCACCCCAACCAGTTTCAAACTGTTTCCAAAAAGGAGCACTTTTATGCCATTTTTAAGACCAGAACATACACATTCTTCAAGTTCGATTCCTTTTCTGCTGTTGAATTTAAAGTGAGTAATTATTTATCACTATCGAAATGTTATTCAAATCATCATATTTTTTAACGTTGGGCTCAAAAGCCTGCAAAAAAGGGAAAAAAACCATTTTAATTCTAGACAATATACGTGTATTTCCACTATCTAATGGAAATTTGTTGTGCTTTTATCTATTACTATCTAGGCCCTAATGACGATCGATATATATAGACTGCATTTAAACTATATGTACTTATTCCATTGATAATAAATTTAAATATAATAGTATATCATTTTTCTCCTATTTAATGACCCAGTATTGAAAAAACGATGTTTACATTAAATATTAAATAAAATTTGAATTTAATGAAGGCGAACGCACAACAGGATATAAGTTTTCATAAGTTGTCTTCAAACAGTTGGATGAGTGGTTCGTGGGACGTTGTTGTTAGGTTATGTTTGGTTGTAACTAACTGACCGATGATACCCCATGTGATGTCTGGCATGAGATGGGTATCGGTGTGTGAATCTACAGCAAATTAAGACTATTTTTCAGAATTCAGCGACTTTAACGGCGCACCGTCCTGTTTTTAGTTAGTTATATTGTGAACATTTCCTGTTTAATTCCTTATTTTAATATATCATATATATACATATATAAAAAAAAATAATTGCTAAAATAATATGTGATATTGTAATACATAGCATTAAAATTTACAACTTCATCTTGAAACTACAATTGAATTTTTTGATTGTGTTACTAACTTCTTTCCTCTATCGTTTTCCTTATTTTGTATGGCGAGGAAGTTAAAAAATTGATATCTACCTTTTGCTTTATTACTATCACTGGGTCGATACCTCTGCTGGTGGACTATTAGTCCCCGAGGACATCATCCGTCCAGTAGTCAATGATTCGGCACTGGCATGTTTTATTACTATCACTGGGTCGATACCTCTGCTGGTAGACTATTAGTCCCCGAGGACATCATCCGTCCAGTAGTCAATGCTTCGGCACTGGCATGTTGTATTACTATCACTGGGTCGATACCTCTGCTGGTGGACTATTAGTCCTCGAGGACATCATCCGTCCAGTAGTCAATGCTTCGGCACTGGCATGTTGTATTACTATCACTGGGTCGATAACTCTGCTAGTGGACTATTAGTCCTCGAGGACATCATCCGCCCAGTAGTCAATGATTCGGCACTGGCATGTTTTATTACTAGCAATGGGTCGATACCTCTGCTAGTGGACTATTAGTCCCCGAGGACATCATCCGTCCAGTAGTCAATGCTTCGGCACTGGCATGTTTTATTACTAGCACTGGGTCGATACCTCTGCTAGTGGACTATTAGTCCCCGAGGACATCATCCGCCCAGTAGTCAATGCTGCGGCACTGGCATGTTTTATTACTAGCACTGGGTCGATACCTCTGCTAGTGGACTATTAGTCTCCGAGGACATCATCCGTCCAGTAGTCAATGCTTCGGCACTGGCATGTTTTATTACTATCACTGGGTCGATACCTCTGCTGGTGGACTATTAGTCCCCGAGGACATCATCCGTCCAGTAGTCAATGATTCGGCACTGGCATGTTGTATTACTATCACTGGGTCGATACCTCTGCTGGTAGACTATTAGTCCCCGAGGACATCATCCGTCCAGTAGTCAATGCTTCGGCACTGGCATGTTGTATTACTATCACTGGGTCGATACCTCTGCTGGTGGACTATTATTCCCCGAGGACATCATCCGTCCAGTAGTCAATGATACGGCACTGGCATGTTTTATTACTAGCACTGGGTCGATACCTCTGCTGGTGGACTATTAGTCCCCGAGGACATCATCCGTCCAGTAGTCAATGCTTCGGCACTGGCATGTTTTATTACTAGCAATGGGTCGATACCTCTGCTAGTGGACTATTAGTCCCCGAGGACATCATCCGTCCAGTAGTCAATGCTTCGCACTGGCATGTTTTATTACTAGCACTGGGTCGATACCTCTGCTGGTGGACTATTAGTCTCCGAGGACATCATCCGTCCAGTAGTCAATGCTTCGGCATTTGGCATGTTTTATTACTAGCACTGGGTCGATACCTCTGCTGGTGGACTATTAGTCCCCGAAGACATAATCCGTCCAGTAGTCAATGCTTCGGCACTGGCATGTTGTATTACTATCACTGGGTCGATACCTCTGCTAGTGGACTATTAGTCCCCCGAGGACATAATCCGCCCAGTAGTCAATGCTTCGTCATTGATATGTTTTATTACTATCACTGGGTCGATACCTCTGCTGGTGGACTATTAGTCTCCGAGGACATCATCCGTCCAGTAGTCAATGCTTCGGCACTGGCATGTTGTATTACTATCACTGGGTCGATACCTCTGCTAGTGGACTATTAGTCCTCGAGGACATCATCCGCCCAGTAGTCAATGATTCGGCACTGGCATGTTTTATTACTAGCAATGGGTCGATACCTCTGCTAGTGGACTATTAGTCCCCGAGGACATCATCTGTCCAGTAGTCAATGCTTCGGCACTGGCATGTTTTATTACTAGCACTGGGTCGATACCTCTGCTAGTGGACTATTAGTCCCCGAGGACATCATCCGCCCAGTAGTCAATGCTTCGGCACTGGCATGTTTTATTACTAGCACTGGGTCGATACCTCTGCTAGTGGACTATTAGTCTCCGAGGACATCATCCGTCCAGTAGTCAATGCTTCGGCACTGGCATGTTTTATTGCTATCACTGGGTCGATACCTCTGCTAGTGGACTATTAGTCCCCGAGGACATCATCCGTCCAGTAGTCAATGATTCGGCACTGGCATGTTGTATTACTATCACTGGGTCGATACCTCTGCTGGTAGACTATTAGTCCCCGAGGACATCATCCGTCCAGTAGTCAATGCTTCGGCACTGGCATGTTGTATTACTATCACTGGGTCGATACCTCTGCTGGTGGACTATTATTCCCCGAGGACATCATCCGTCCAGTAGTCAATGATACGGCACTGGCATGTTTTATTACTAGCACTGGGTCGATACCTCTGCTGGTGGACTATTAGTCCCCGAGGACATCATCCGTCCAGTAGTCAATGCTTCGGCACTGGCATGTTTTATTACTAGCAATGGGTCGATACCTCTGCTAGTGGACTATTAGTCCCCGAGGACATCATCCGTCCAGTAGTCAATGCTTCGCACTGGCATGTTTTATTACTAGCACTGGGTCGATACCTCTGCTGGTGGACTATTAGTCTCCGAGGACATCATCCGTCCAGTAGTCAATGCTTCGGCATTGGCATGTTTTATTACTAGCACTGGGTCGATACCTCTGCTGGTGGACTATTAGTCCCCGAAGACATAATCCGTCCAGTAGTCAATGCTTCGGCACTGGCATGTTGTATTACTATCACTGGGTCGATACCTCTGCTAGTGGACTATTAGTCCCCCGAGGACATAATCCGCCCAGTAGTCAATGCTTCGTCATTGACATGTTTTATTACTATCACTGGGTCGATACCTCTGCTGGTGGACTATTAGTCTCCGAGGACATCATCCGTCCAGTAGTCAATGCTTCGGCACTGGCATGTTGTATTACTATCACTGGGTCGATACCTCTGCTGGTGGACTATTATTCCCCGAGGACATCATCCGTCCAGTAGTCAATGCTTCGGCACTGGCATGTTGTATTACTATCACTGGGTCGATACCTCTGGTAGTGGACTATTAGTCCCCCGAGGACATCATCCGTCCAGTAGTCAATGCTTCGGCATTGGCATGTTTTATTACTATCACTGGGTCGATACCTCTGCTGGTGGACTATCAGTCTCCGAGGACATCATCCGTCCAGTAGTCAATACTTCGGCACTGGCATGTTTTATTACTATCACTGGGTCGATACCTCTGCTGGTGGACTATTGGTCCCCGAGGACATCATCCGCCCAGTAGTCAATGTTTCGGCACTGGCATGTTGTATTATTTGCACTTGGTCGATACCTCTGCTGGTGGACTATTAGTCCTCGAGGACATCATCCACCCAGTAGTCAATGCTTCGGCATTGGCATGTTTTATTACTATCACTGGGTCGATACCTCTGCTAGTGGACTATTAGTCCCCGAGGACATCATCCGTGCAGTAGTCAATGTTTCGGCACTGGCATGTTGTATTACTAGCACTGGGTCGATACCTCTGCTGGTGGACTATTAGTCCCCGAGGACATCATCCGCCCAGTAGTCAATGCTTCGGCACTGGCATGTTGTATTACTAGCACTGGGTCGATACCTCTGCTGGTGGACTATTAGTCCTCAAGGACATCATCCGTCCAGTAGTCAATGCTTCGGCACTGGCATGTTTTATTACTATCACTGGGTCGATACCTCTGCTGGTGGACTATTAGTCCTCGAGGACATCATCCGTCCAGTAGTCAATGCTTCGGCACTGGCATGTTTTATTACTATCACTGGGTCGATACCTCTGCTAGTGGACTATTAGTCCCCGAGGACATCATCCGTCCAGTAGTCAATGCTTCGGCACTGGCATGTTGTATTACTATCACTGGGTCGATACCTCTGCTGGTTGACTATTAGTCCCCGAGGACATCATCCGTCCAGTAGTCAATGCTTCGGCACTGGCATGTTTTATTACTATCACTGGGTCGATACCTCTGCTAGTGGACTATTAGTCCCCGAGGACATCATCCGTCCAGTAGTCAATGCTTCGGCACTGGCATGTTGTATTACTATCACTGGGTCGATACCTCTGCTGGTTGACTATTAGTCCCCGAGGACATCATCCGTCCAGTAGTCAATGCTTCGGCACTGGCATGTTTTATTACTATCACTGGGTCGATACCTCTGCTAGTGGACTATTAGTCCTCGAGGACATCATCCGTCCAGTAGTCAATGCTTCGACACTGGCATGTTGTATTACTATCACTGGGTCGATACCTCTGCTGGTGGACTATTAGTCTCCGAGGACATCATCCGTCCAGTAGTCAATGCTTCGGCACTGGCATGTTGTATTACTATCACTGGGTCGATACCTCTGCTGGTTGACTATTAGTCCCCGAGGACATCATCCGTCCAGTAGTCAATGCTTCGGCACTGGCATGTTGTATTACTATCACTGGGTCGATACCTCTGCTGGTGGACTATTATTCCCAGAGGACATCATCCGTCCAGTAGTCAATGATTCGGCACTGGCATGTTTTATTACTATCACTGGGTCGATACCTCTGCTGGTGGACTATTAGTCCCCGAGGACATCATCCGTCCAGTAGTCAATGCTTCGGCACTGGCATGTTTTATTATTAGCACTGGGTCGATACCTCTGCTAGTGGACTATTAGTCCCCGAGGACATCATCCGTCCAGTAGTCAATGCTTCGCACTGGCATGTTTTATTACTAGCACTGGGTCGATACCTCTGCTGGTGGACTATTAGTCTCCGCGGACATCATCCGTCCAGTAGTCAATGCTTCGGCATTGGCATGTTTTATTACTAGCACTGGGTCGATACCTCTACTGGTGGACTATTAGTCCCCGAGGACATCATCCGCCCAGTAGTCAATGCTTCGTCATTGA
Source organism: Bathymodiolus brooksi (assembly GCA_963680875.1). Classification (NCBI taxonomy): domain Eukaryota; kingdom Metazoa; phylum Mollusca; class Bivalvia; order Mytilida; family Modiolidae; genus Bathymodiolus; species Bathymodiolus brooksi. The sequence continues at coordinate 44,430,176 of OY804577.1, forward strand.
CATGTTTTATTACTATCACTGGGTCGATACCTCTGCTGGTGGACTATTAGTCTCCGAGGACATCATCCGTCCAGTAGTCAATGCTTCGGCATTGGCATGTTGTATTACTATCACTGGGTCGATACCTCTGCTGGTGGGCTATTATTCCCCGAGGACATCATCCGTCCAGTAGTCAATGCTTCGGCACTGGCATGTTGTATTACTATCACTGGGTCGATACCTCTGGTAGTGGACTATTAGTCCCCCGAGGACATCATCCGTCCAGTAGTCAATGCTTCGGCATTGGCATGTTTTATTACTATCACTGGGTCGATACCTCTGCTGGTGGACTATCAGTCTCCGAGGACATCATCCGTCCAGTAGTCAATACTTCGGCACTGGCATGTTTTATTACTATCACTGGGTCGATACCTCTGCTGGTGGACTATTGGTCCCCGAGGACATCATCCGCCCAGTAGTCAATGTTTCGGCACTGGCATGTTGTATTATTTGCACTTGGTCGATACCTCTGCTGGTGGACTATTAGTCCTCGAGGACATCATCCACCCAGTAGTCAATGCTTCGGCATTGGCATGTTTTATTACTATCACTGGGTCGATACCTCTGCTAGTGGACTATTAGTCCCCGAGGACATCATCCGTGCAGTAGTCAATGTTTCGGCACTGGCATGTTGTATTACTAGCACTGGGTCGATACCTCTGCTGGTGGACTATTAGTCCCCGAGGACATCATCCGCCCAGTAGTCAATGCTTCGGCACTGGCATGTTGTATTACTAGCACTGGGTCGATACCTCTACTGGTGGACTATTAGTCCTCAAGGACATCATCCGTCCAGTAGTCAATGCTTCGGCACTGGCATGTTTTATTACTATCACTGGGTCGATACCTCTGCTGGTGGACTATTAGTCCTCGAGGACATCATCCGTCCAGTAGTCAATGCTTCGGCACTGGCATGTTTTATTACTATCACTGGGTCGATACCTCTGCTAGTGGACTATTAGTCCCCGAGGACATCATCCGCCCAGTAGTCAATGCTTCGGCACTGGCATGTTGTATTACTAGCACTGGGTCGATACCTCTGCTGGTGGACTATTAGTCCCCGAGGACATCATCTGTCCAGTAGTCAATGCTGCGGCACTGGCATGTTTTATTTCTATCACTGGGTCGATACCTCTGCTGGTGGACTATTAGTCCCCGAGGACATCATCCGTCCAGTAGTCAATGCTTCGGCACTGGCATGTTGTATTACTATCACTGGGTCGATACCTCTGCTGGTGGACTATTAGTCTCCGAGGACATCATCCGTCCAGTAGTCAATGCTTCGGCACTGGCATGTTGTATTACTATCACTGGGTCGATACCTCTGCTGGTTGACTATTAGTCCCCGAGGACATCATCCGTCCAGTAGTCAATGCTTCGGCACTGGCATGTTGTATTACTATCACTGGGTCGATACCTCTGCTGGTGGACTATTATTCCCAGAGGACATCATCCGTCCAGTAGTCAATGATTCGGCACTGGCATGTTTTATTACTATCACTGGGTCGATACCTCTGCTGGTGGACTATTAGTCCCCGAGGACATCATCCGTCCAGTAGTCAATGCTTCGGCACTGGCATGTTTTATTATTAGCACTGGGTCGATACCTCTGCTAGTGGACTATTAGTCCCCGAGGACATCATCCGTCCAGTAGTCAATGCTTCGCACTGGCATGTTTTATTACTAGCACTGGGTCGATACCTCTGCTGGTGGACTATTAGTCTCCGCGGACATCATCCGTCCAGTAGTCAATGCTTCGGCATTGGCATGTTTTATTACTAGCACTGGGTCGATACCTCTACTGGTGGACTATTAGTCCCCGAAAACATAATCCGCCCAGTAGTCAATGCTTCGTCATTGACATGTTTTATTACTATCACTGGGTCGATACCTCTGCTGGTGGACTATTAGTCTCCGAGGACATCATCCGTCCAGTAGTCAATGCTTCGGCATTGGCATGTTGTATTACTATCACTGGGTCGATACCTCTGCTGGTGGGCTATTATTCCCCGAGGACATCATCCGTCCAGTAGTCAATGCTTCGGCACTGGCATGTTGTATTACTATCACTGGGTCGATACCTCTGGTAGTGGACTATTAGTCCCCCGAGGACATCATCCGTCCAGTAGTCAATGCTTCGGCATTGGCATGTTTTATTACTATCACTGGGTCGATACCTCTGCTGGTGGACTATCAGTCTCCGAGGACATCATCCGTCCAGTAGTCAATATTTCGGCACTGGCATGTTTTATTACTATCACTGGGTCGATACCTCTGCTGGTGGACTATTGGTCCCCGAGGACATCATCCGCCCAGTAGTCAATGCTTCGGCACTGGCATGTTGTATTATTTGCACTTGGTCGATACCTCTGCTGGTGGACTATTAGTCCTCGAGGACATCATCCACCCAGTAGTCAATGCTTCGGCATTGGCATGTTTTATTACTATCACTGGGTCGATACCTCTGCTAGTGGACTATTAGTCCCCGAAGACATCATCCGTGCAGTAGTCAATGTTTCGTCACTGGCATGTTGTATTACTAGCACTGGGTCGATACCTCTGCTGGTAGACTATTAGTCCCCGAGGACATCATCCGCCCAGTAGTCAATGCTTTGGCACTGGCATGTTGTATTACTAGCACTGGGTCGATACCTCTGCTGGTGGACTATTAGTCCTCAAGGACATCATCCGTCCAGTAGTCAATGCTTCGGCACTGGCATGTTTTATTACTATCACTGGGTCGATACCTCTGCTGGTGGACTATTAGTCCTCGAGGACATCATCCGTCCAGTAGTCAATGCTTCGGCACTGGCATGTTTTATTACTATCACTGGGTCGATACCTCTGCTAGTGGACTATTAGTCCCCGAGGACATCATCCGTCCAGTAGTCAATGCTGCGGCACTGGCATGTTTTATTACTAGCACTGGGTCGATACCTCTGCTGGTGGACTATTAGTCCCCGAGGACATCATCCGTCCAGTAGTCAATGCTTCGGCACTGGCATGTTGTATTACTATCACTGGGTCGAAACCTCTGCTGGTGGACTATTAGTCTCCGAGGACATCATCCGTCCAGTAGTCAATGCTTCGGCACTGGCATGTTGTATTACTATCACTGGGTCGATACCTCTGCTGGTAGACTATTAGTCCCCGAGGACATCATCCGTCCAGTAGTCAATGCTTCGTCATTGACATGTTGTATTACTATCACTGGGTCGATACCTCTGCTGGTGGACTATTATTCCCAGAGGACATCATCCGTCCAGTAGTCAATGATTCGGCACTGGCATGTTTTATTACTATCACTGGGTCGATACCTCTGCTGGTGGACTATTAGTCCCCGAGGACATCATCCGTCCAGTAGTCAATGCTTCGGCACTGGCATGTTGTATTACTATCACTGGGTCGATACCTCTGGTAGTGGACTATTAGTCCCCCGAGGACATCATCCGTCCAGTAGTCAATGCATCGGCATTGGCATGTTTTATTACTATCACTGGGTCGATACCTCTGCTGGTGGACTATCAGTCTCCGAGGACATCATCCGTCCAGTAGTCAATGCTTCGGCACTGGCATGTTGTATTACTATCACTGGGTCGATACCTCTGGTAGTGGACTATTAGTCCCCCGAGGACATCATCCGTCCAGTAGTCAATGCTTCGGCATTGGCATGTTTTATTACTATCACTGGGTCGATACCTCTGCTGGTGGACTATTAGTCCCCGAGGACATCATCCGCCCAGTAGTCAATGCTTCGGCACTGGCATGTTGTATTACTAGCACTGGGTCGATACCTCTGCTGGTGGACTATTAGTCCTCAAGGACATCATCCGTCCAGTAGTCAATGCTTCGGCACTGGCATGTTTTATTACTATCACTGGGTCGATACCTCTGCTGGTGGACTATTAGTCCTCGAGGACATCATCCGTCCAGTAGTCAATGCTTCGGGACTGGCATGTTTTATTACTATCACTGGGTCGATACCTCTGCTAGTGGACTATTAGTCCCCGAGGACATCATCCGTCCAGTAGTCAATGCTGCGGCACTGGCATGTTTTATTACTAGCACTGGGTCGATACCTCTGCTGGTGGACTATTAGTCCCCGAGGACATCATCCGTCCAGTAGTCAATGCTTCGGCACTGGCATGTTGTATTACTATCACTGGGTCGAAACCTCTGCTGGTGGACTATTAGTCTCCGAGGACATCATCCGTCCAGTAGTCAATGCTTCGGCACTGGCATGTTGTATTACTATCACTGGGTCGATACCTCTGCTGGTAGACTATTAGTCCCCGAGGACATCATCCGTCCAGTAGTCAATGCTTCGTCATTGACATGTTGTATTACTATCACTGGGTCGATACCTCTGCTGGTGGACTATTATTCCCAGAGGACATCATCCGTCCAGTAGTCAATGATTCGGCACTGGCATGTTTTATTACTATCACTGGGTCGATACCTCTGCTGGTGGACTATTAGTCCCCGAGGACATCATCCGTCCAGTAGTCAATGCTTCGGCACTGGCATGTTGTATTACTATCACTGGGTCGATACCTCTGGTAGTGGACTATTAGTCCCCCGAGGACATCATCCGTCCAGTAGTCAATGCATCGGCATTGGCATGTTTTATTACTATCACTGGGTCGATACCTCTGCTGGTGGACTATCAGTCTCCGAGGACATCATCCGTCCAGTAGTCAATGCTTCGGCACTGGCATGTTGTATTACTATCACTGGGTCGATACCTCTGGTAGTGGACTATTAGTCCCCCGAGGACATCATCCGTCCAGTAGTCAATGCTTCGGCATTGGCATGTTTTATTACTATCACTGGGTCGATACCTCTGCTGGTGGACTATTAGTCCCCGAGGACATCATCCGCCCAGTAGTCAATGCTTCGGCACTGGCATGTTGTATTACTAGCACTGGGTCGATACCTCTGCTGGTGGACTATTAGTCCTCAAGGACATCATCCGTCCAGTAGTCAATGCTTCGGCACTGGCATGTTTTATTACTATCACTGGGTCGATACCTCTGCTGGTGGACTATTAGTCCTCGAGGACATCATCCGTCCAGTAGTCAATGCTTCGGGACTGGCATGTTTTATTACTATCACTGGGTCAATACCTCTGCTAGTGGACTATTAGTCCCCGAGGACATCATCCGTCCAGTAGTCAATGCTGCGGCACTGGCATGTTTTATTTCTATCACTGGGTCGATACCTCTGCTGGTGGACTATTAGTCTCCGAGGACATCATCCGTCCAGTAGTCAATGCTTCGGCACTGGCATGTTGTATTACTATCACTGGGTCGATACCTCTGCTGGTTGACTATTAGTCCCCGAGGACATCATCCGTCCAGTAGTCAATGCTTCGGCACTGGCATGTTGTATTACTATCACTGGGTCGATACCTCTGCTGGTGGACTATTATTCCCAGAGGACATCATCCGTCCAGTAGTCAATGATTCGGAACTGGCATGTTTTATTACTATCACTGGGTCGATACCTCTGCTGGTGGACTATTAGTCCTCGAGGACATCATCCGTCCAGTAGTCAATGCTTCGGCACTGGCATGTTTTATTATTAGCACTGGGTCGATACCTCTGCTAGTGGACTATTAGTCCCCGAGGACATCATCCGTCCAGTAGTCAATGCTTCGCACTGGCATGTTTTATTACTAGCACTGGGTCGATACCTCTGCTGGTGGACTATTAGTCTCCGAGGACATCATCCGTCCAGTAGTCAATGCTTCGGCATTGGCATGTTTTATTACTAGCATTGGGTCGATACCTCTGCTAGTGGACTATTAGTCCCCGAGGACATCATCCGTCCAGTAGTCAATGCTGCGGCACTGGCATGTTTTATTACTAGCACTGGGTCGATACCTCTGCTGGTGGACTATTAGTCCCCGAGGACATCATCCGTCCAGTAGTCAATGCTTCTGCACGGGCATATTTTATTACTATCACTGGGTCGATACCTCTGCTGGTGGACTATTAGTCCTCGAGGACATCATCTGTCCAGTAGTCAATGCTTCGGCACTGGCATGTTGTATTACTAGCACTGGGTCGATACCTCTGCTAGTGGACTATTAGTCCCCGAGGACATCATCCATCCAGTAGTCAATGCTTCGGCACTGGCATGTTGTATTACTATCACTGGGTCGATAACTCTGCTGGTGGACTATTAGTCCTCGAGGACATCATCCGTCCAGTAGTCAATGCTTCGGCACTGGCATGTTTTATTACTAGCACTGGGTCGATACCTCTGCTAGTGGACTATTAGTCCCCGAGGACATCATCCGTCCAGTAGTCAATGCTTCGGCACTGGCATGTTGTATTACTATCACTGGATCGATACCTCTGCTGGTGGACTATTATTCCCCGAGGACATCATCCGTCCAGTAGTCAATGCTTCGGCACTGGCATGTTTTATTACTATCACTGGGTCGATACCTCTGCTGGTGGACTATTAGTCCTCGAGGACACCATCCGTCCAGTAGTCAATACTTCGGCACTGGCATGTTGTATTACTATCACTGGGTCGATACCTCTGCTGGTGGACTATTAGTCCCCGAGGACATCACCCGTCCAGTAGTCAATGCTTCGGCACTGGCATGTTTTATTACTATCACTGGGTCGATACCTCTGCTAGTGGACTATTAGTCCCCAAGGACATCATCCGTCCAGTAGTCAATGCTTCGGCACTGGCATGTTGTATTACTATCACTGGGTCGATAACTCTGCTGGTGGACTATTAGTCCCCGAGGACATCATCCGTCCAGTAGTCAATGCTTCGGCACTGGCATGTTTTATTACTATCACTGGGTCGATACCTCTGCTGGTGGACTATTAGTCCCCGAGGATATCATTCGTCCAGTAGCCAATGCTTCGGCACTGGCATGTTTTATTACTACCACTGGGTCGATACCTCTGCTGGTGGACTATTAGTCCCCGAGGACATCATCCGTCCAGTAGTCAATGCTTCGGCACTGGCATGTTTTATTACTATCATTGGGTCGATACCTCTGCTGGTGGACTATTAGTCCTCGAGGACATCATCCGTCCAATAGTCAATGCTTCGGCACTGGCATGTTGTATTACTATCACTGGGTCGATACCTCTGCTGGTGGACTATTAGTCCCCGAGGACATCATCCGTCCAGTAGTCAATGCTTCAGCACTGGCATGTTTTATTACTATCACTGGGTCGATACCTCTGCTAGTGGACTATTAGTCCTCGAGGACATCATCCTTCCAGTAGTCAATGCTTCGGCACTGGCATGTTGTATTACTATCACTGGGTCGATACCTCTGCTGGTGGACTATTAGTCCCCGAGGACATCATCCACTCAGTAGTCAATGCTTCGGCACTGGCATATTTTATTACCATCACTGGGTCGATACCTCTGCTAGTGGACTATTAGTCCCCGAGGACATCATCTGTCCAGTAGTCAATGCTTCGGCACTGGCATGTTGTATTACTATCACTGGGTCGATACCTCTGCTAGTGGACTATTAGTCCCCGAGGACATCATACGCCCAGTAGTCAATGCTTCGGCACTGGCATGTTATATTAGTAGCACTGGGTCGATACCTCTGCTGGTGGACTATTAGTCCTCGAGGACATCATCCGTCCAGTAGTCAATGCTTCGGCACTGGCATGTTTTATTACTATCACTGGGTCGATACCTCTGCTGGTGGACTATTAGTCCTCGAGGACATCATCCGTCCAGTAGTCAATGCTTCGGCACTGGCATGTTTTATTACTATCACTGGGTCGATACCTCTGCTGGTGGACTATTAGTCTCCGAGGACATCATCCGTCCAGTAGTCAATGCTTCGGCACTGGCATGTTTTATTACTAGCACTGGGTCGATACCTCTGCTAGTGGACTATTAGTCCCCGAGGACATCATCCGTCCAGTAGTCAATGCTTCGGCACTGGCATGTTGTATTACTATCACTGGGTCGATAACTCTGCTGGTGGACTATTAGTCCTCGAGGACATCATCCGTCCAGTAGTCAATGCTTCGGCACTGGCATGTTTTATTACTAGCACTGGGTCGATACCTCTGCTAGTGGACTATTAGTCCCCGAGGACATCATCCGTCCAGTAGTCAATGCTTCGGCACTGGCATGTTGTATTACTATCACTGGGTCGATAACTCTGCTAGTGGACTATTAGTCCCCGAGGACATCATTCATCCAGTAGTCAATGCTTCGGCACTGGCATGTTTTATTACTATCACTGGGTCGATACCTCTGCTAGTGGACTATTAGTCCCCGAGGACATCATCCGTCCAGTAGTCAATGCTTCGGCACTGGCATGTTTTATTACTATCACTGGGTCGATACCTCTGCTAGTGGACTATTAGTCCCCGAAGACATCATCCGCCCAGTAGTCAATGCTTCGGCAGTGGCATGTTTTATTACTATCACTGGGTCGATACCTCTGCTGGTGGACTATTAGTCCCCGAGGACATCACCCGTCCAGTAGTCAATGCTTCGGCACTGGCATGTTTTATTACTATCACTGGGTCGATACCTCTGCTAGTGGACTATTAGTCCCCAAGGACATCATCCGTCCAGTAGTCAATGCTTCGGCACTGGCATGTTGTATTACTATCACTGGGTCGATAACTCTGCTGGTGGACTATTAGTCCTCGAGGACATCATCCACCCAGTAGTCAATGCTTCGGCATTGGCATGTTTTATTACTATCACTGGGTCGATACCTCTGCTGGTGGACTATCAGTCTCCGAGGACATCATCCGTCCAGTAGTCAATACTTCGGCACTGGCATGTTTTATTACTATCACTGGGTCGATACCTCTGCTGGTGGACTATTGGTCCCCGAGGACATCATCCGCCCAGTAGTCAATGTTTCGGCACTGGCATGTTGTATTATTTGCACTTGGTCGATACCTCTGCTGGTGGACTATTAGTCCTCGAGGACATCATCCACCCAGTAGTCAATGCTTCGGCATTGGCATGTTTTATTACTATCACTGGGTCGATACCTCTGCTAGTGGACTATTAGTCCCCGAGGACATCATCCGTGCAGTAGTCAATGTTTCGGCACTGGCATGTTGTATTACTAGCACTGGGTCGATACCTCTGCTGGTGGACTATTAGTCCCCGAGGACATCATCCGCCCAGTAGTCAATGCTTCGGCACTGGCATGTTGTATTACTAGCACTGGGTCGATACCTCTGCTGGTGGACTATTAGTCCTCAAGGACATCATCCGTCCAGTAGTCAATGCTTCGGCACTGGCATGTTTTATTACTATCACTGGGTCGATACCTCTGCTGGTGGACTATTAGTCCTCGAGGACATCATCCGTCCAGTAGTCAATGCTTCGGCACTGGCATGTTTTATTACTATCACTGGGTCGATACCTCTGCTAGTGGACTATTAGTCCCCGAGGACATCTTCCGTCCAGTAGTCAATGCTTCGGCACTGGCATGTTGTATTACTATCACTGGGTCGATACCTCTGCTGGTTGACTATTAGTCCCCGAGGACATCATCCGTCCAGTAGTCAATGCTTCGGCACTGGCATGTTTTATTACTATCACTGGGTCGATACCTCTGCTAGTGGACTATTAGTCCCCGAGGACATCATCCGTCCAGTAGTCAATGCTTCGGCACTGGCATGTTGTATTACTATCACTGGGTCGATACCTCTGCTGGTTGACTATTAGTCCCCGAGGACATCATCCGTCCAGTAGTCAATGATTCGGCACTGGCATGTTTTATTACTATCACTGGGTCGATACCTCTGCTAGTGGACTATTATTCCTCGAGGACATCATCCGTCCAGTAGTCAATGCTTCGACACTGGCATGTTGTATTACTATCACTGGGTCGATACCTCTGCTGGTGGACTATTAGTCTCCGAGGACATCATCCGTCCAGTAGTCAATGCTTCGGCACTGGCATGTTGTATTACTATCACTGGGTCGATACCTCTGCTGGTTGACTATTAGTCCCCGAGGACATCATCCGTCCAGTAGTCAATGCTTCGGCACTGGCATGTTGTATTACTATCACTGGGTCGATACCTCTGCTGGTGGACTATTATTCCCAGAGGACATCATCCGTCCAGTAGTCAATGATTCGGCACTGGCATGTTTTATTACTATCACTGGGTCGATACCTCTGCTGGTGGACTATTAGTCCCCGAGGACATCATCCGTCCAGTAGTCAATGCTTCGGCACTGGCATGTTTTATTATTAGCACTGGGTCGATACCTCTGCTAGTGGACTATTAGTCCCCGAGGACATCATCCGTCCAGTAGTCAATGCTTCGCACTGGCATGTTTTATTACTAGCACTGGGTCGATACCTCTGCTGGTGGACTATTAGTCTCCGCGGACATCATCCGTCCAGTAGTCAATGCTTCGGCATTGGCATGTTTTATTACTAGCACTGGGTCGATACCTCTACTGGTGGACTATTAGTCCCCGAGGACATCATCCGCCCAGTAGTCAATGCTTCGTCATTGACATGTTTTATTACTATCACTGGGTCGATACCTCTGCTGGTGGACTATTAGTCTCCGAGGACATCATCCGTCCAGTAGTCAATGCTTCGGCATTGGCATGTTGTATTACTATCACTGGGTCGATACCTCTGCTGGTGGGCTATTATTCCCCGAGGACATCATCCGTCCAGTAGTCAATGCTTCGGCACTGGCATGTTGTATTACTATCACTGGGTCGATACCTCTGGTAGTGGACTATTAGTCCCCCGAGGACATCATCCGTCCAGTAGTCAATGCTTCGGCATTGGCATGTTTTATTACTATCACTGGGTCGATACCTCTGCTGGTGGACTATCAGTCTCCGAGGACATCATCCGTCCAGTAGTCAATACTTCGGCACTGGCATGTTTTATTACTATCACTGGGTCGATACCTCTGCTGGTGGACTATTGGTCCCCGAGGACATCATCCGCCCAGTAGTCAATGTTTCGGCACTGGCATGTTGTATTATTTGCACTTGGTCGATACCTCTGCTGGTGGACTATTAGTCCTCGAGGACATCATCCACCCAGTAGTCAATGCTTCGGCATTGGCATGTTTTATTACTATCACTGGGTCGATACCTCTGCTAGTGGACTATTAGTCCCCGAGGACATCATCCGTACAGTAGTCAATGTTTCGGCACTGGCATGTTGTATTACTAGCACTGGGTCGATACCTCTGCTGGTGGACTATTAGTCCCCGAGGACATCATCCGCCCAGTAGTCAATGCTTCGGCACTGGCATGTTGTATTACTAGCACTGGGTCGATACCTCTACTGGTGGACTATTAGTCCTCAAGGACATCATCCGTCCAGTAGTCAATGCTTCGGCACTGGCATGTTTTATTACTATCACTGGGTCGATACCTCTGCTGGTGGACTATTAGTCCTCGAGGACATCATCCGTCCAGTAGTCAATGCTTCGGCACTGGCATGTTTTATTACTATCACTGGGTCGATACCTCTGCTAGTGGACTATTAGTCCCCGAGGACATCATCCGCCCAGTAGTCAATGCTTCGGCACTGGCATGTTGTATTACTAGCACTGGGTCGATACCTCTGCTGGTGGACTATTAGTCCCCGAGGACATCATCGGTCCAGTAGTCAATGCTGCGGCACTGGCATGTTTTATTTCTATCACTGGGTCGATACCTCTGCTGGTGGACTATTAGTCCCCGAGGACATCATCCGTCCAGTAGTCAATGCTTCGGCACTGGCATGTTGTATTACTATCACTGGGTCGATACCTCTGCTGGTGGACTATTAGTCTCCGAGGACATCATCCGTCCAGTAGTCAATGCTTCGGCACTGGCATGTTGTATTACTATCACTGGGTCGATACCTCTGCTGGTTGACTATTAGTCCCCGAGGACATCATCCGTCCAGTAGTCAATGCTTCGGCACTGGCATGTTGTATTACTAGAACTGGGTCGATACCTCTGCTGGTGGACTATTATTCCCAGAGGACATCATCCGTCCAGTAGTCAATGATTCGGCACTGGCATGTTTTATTACTATCACTGGGTCGATACCTCTGCTGGTGGACTATTAGTCCCCGAGGACATCATCCGTCCAGTAGTCAATGCTTCGGCACTGGCATGTTTTATTACTAGCACTGGGTCGATACCTCTGCTAGTGGACTATTAGTCCCCGAGGACATCATCCGTCCAGTAGTCAATGCTTCGCACTGGCATGTTTTATTACTAGCACTGGGTCGATACCTCTGCTGGTGGACTATTAGTCTCCGCGGACATCATCCGTCCAGTAGTCAATGCTTCGGCATTGGCATGTTTTATTACTAGCACTGGGTCGATACCTCTACTGGTGGACTATTAGTCCCCGAAGACATAATCCGCCCAGTAGTCAATGCTTCGTTATTGACATGTTTTATTACTATCACTGGGTCGATACCTCTGCTGGTGGACTATTAGTCTCCGAGGACATCATCCGTCCAGTAGTCAATGCTTCGGCATTGGCATGTTGTATTACTATCACTGGGTCGATACCTCTGCTGGTGGGCTATTATTCCCCGAGGACATCATCCGTCCAGTAGTCAATGCTTCGGCACTGGCATGTTGTATTACTATCACTGGGTCGATACCTCTGGTAGTGGACTATTAGTCCCCCGAGGACATCATCCGTCCAGTAGTCAATGCTTCGGCATTGGCATGTTTTATTACTATCACTGGGTCGATACCTCTGCTGGTGGACTATCAGTCTCCGAGGACATCATCCGTCCAGTAGTCAATATTTCGGCACTGGCATGTTTTATTACTATCACTGGGTCGATACCTCTGCTGGTGGACTATTGGTCCCCGAGGACATCATCCGCCCAGTAGTCAATGCTTCGGCACTGGCATGTTGTATTATTTGCACTTGGTCGATACCTCTGCTGGTGGACTATTAGTCCTCGAGGACATCATCCACCCAGTAGTCAATGCTTCGGCATTGGCATGTTTTATTACTATCACTGGGTCGATACCTCTGCTAGTGGACTATTAGTCCCCGAGGACATCATCCGTGCAGTAGTCAATGTTTCGTCACTGGCATGTTGTATTACTAGCACTGGGTCGATACCTCTGCTGGTAGACTATTAGTCCCCGAGGACATCATCCGCCCAGTAGTCAATGCTTTGGCACTGGCATGTTGTATTACTAGCACTGGGTCGATACCTCTGCTGGTGGACTATTAGTCCTCAAGGACATCATCCGTCCAGTAGTCAATGCTTCGGCACTGGCATGTTTTATTACTATCACTGGGTCGATACCTCTGCTGGTGGACTATTAGTCCTCGAGGACATCATCCGTCCAGTAGTCAATGCTTCGGCACTGGCATGTTTTATTACTATCACTGGGTCGATACCTCTGCTAGTGGACTATTAGTCCCCGAGGACATGATCCGTCCAGTAGTCAATGCTGCGGCACTGGCATGTTTTATTACTAGCACTGGGTCGATACCTCTGCTGGTGGACTATTAGTCCCCGAGGACATCATCCGTCCAGTAGTCAATGCTTCGGCACTGGCATGTTGTATTACTATCACTGGGTCGAAACCTCTGCTGGTGGACTATTAGTCTCCGAGGACATCATCCGTCCAGTAGTCAATGCTTCGGCACTGGCATGTTGTATTACTATCACTGGGTCGATACCTCTGCTGGTAGACTATTAGTCCCCGAGGACATCATCCGTCCAGTAGTCAATGCTTCGTCATTGACATGTTGTATTACTATCACTGGGTCGATACCTCTGCTGGTGGACTATTATTCCCAGAGGACATCATCCGTCCAGTAGTCAATGATTCGGCACTGGCATGTTTTATTACTATCACTGGGTCGATACCTCTGCTGGTGGACTATTAGTCCCCGAGGACATCATCCGTCCAGTTGTCAATGCTTCGGCACTGGCATGTTGTATTACTATCACTGGGTCGATACCTCTGGTAGTGGACTATTAGTCCCCCGAGGACATCATCCGTCCAGTAGTCAATGCATCGGCATTGGCATGTTTTATTACTATCACTGGGTCGATACCTCTGCTGGTGGACTATCAGTCTCCGAGGACATCATCCGTCCAGTAGTCAATGCTTCGGCACTGGCATGTTGTATTACTATCACTGGGTCGATACCTCTGGTAGTGGACTATTAGTCCCCCGAGGACATCATCCGTCCAGTAGTCAATGCTTCGGCATTGGCATGTTTTATTACTATCACTGGGTCGATACCTCTGCTGGTGGACTATTAGTCCCCGAGGACATCATCCGCCCAGTAGTCAATGCTTCGGCACTGGCATGTTGTATTACTAGCACTGGGTCGATACCTCTGCTGGTGGACTATTAGTCCTCAAGGACATCATCCGTCCAGTAGTCAATGCTTCGGCACTGGCATGTTTTATTACTATCACTGGGTCGATACCTCTGCTGGTGGACTATTAGTCCTCGAGGACATCATCCGTCCAGTAGTCAATGCTTCGGGACTGGCATGTTTTATTACTATCACTGGGTCGATACCTCTGCTAGTGGACTATTAGTCCCCGAGGACATCATCCGTCCAGTAGTCAATGCTGCGGCACTGGCATGTTTTATTTCTATCACTGGGTCGATACCTCTGCTGGTGGACTATTAGTCTCCGAGGACATCATCCGTCCAGTAGTCAATGCTTCGGCACTGGCATGTTGTATTACTATCACTGGGTCGATACCTCTGCTGGTTGACTATTAGTCCCCGAGGACATCATCCGTCCAGTAGTCAATGCTTCGGCACTGGCATGTTGTATTACTATCACTGGGTCGATACCTCTGCTGGTGGACTATTATTCCCAGAGGACATCATCCGTCCAGTAGTCAATGATTCGGAACTGGCATGTTTTATTACTATCACTGGGTCGATACCTCTGCTGGTGGACTATTAGTCCCCGAGGACATCATCCGTCCAGTAGTCAATGCTTCGGCACTGGCATGTTTTATTATTAGCACTGGGTCGATACCTCTGCTAGTGGACTATTAGTCCCCGAGGACATCATCCGTCCAGTAGTCAATGCTTCGCACTGGCATGTTTTATTACTAGCTCTGGGTCGATACCTCTGCTGGTGGACTATTAGTCTCCGAGGACATCATCCGTCCAGTAGTCAATGCTTCGGCATTGGCATGTTTTATTACTAGCATTGGGTCGATACCTCTGCTAGTGGACTATTAGTCCCCGAGGACATCATCCGTCCAGTAGTCAATGCTGCGGCACTGGCATGTTTTATTACTAGCACTGGGTCGATACCTCTGCTGGTGGACTATTAGTCCCCGAGGACATCATCCGTCCAGTAGTCAATGCTTCTGCACGGGCATATTTTATTACTATCACTGGGTCGATACCTCTGCTGGTGGACTATTAGTCCCCGAGGACATCATCTGTCCAGTAGTCAATGCTTCGGCACTGGCATATTGTATTACTAGCACTGGGTCGATACCTCTGCTAGTGGACTATTAGTCCCCGAGGACATCATCCATCCAGTAGTCAATGCTTCGGCACTGGCATGTTGTATTACTATCACTGGGTCGATAACTCTGCTGGAGGACTATTAGTCCTCGAGGACATCATCCGTCCAGTAGTCAATGCTTCGGCACTGGCATGTTTTATTACTAGCACTGGGTCGATACCTCTGCTAGTGGACTATTAGTCCCCGAGGACATCATCCGTCCAGTAGTCAATGCTTCGGCACTGGCATGTTGTATTACTATCACTTGATCGATACCTCTGCTGGTGGACTATTATTCCCCGAGGACATCATCCGTCCAGTAGTCAATGCTTCGGCACTGGCATGTTTTATTACTATCACTGGGTCGATACCTCTGCTGGTGGACTATTAGTCCTCGAGGACACCATCCGTCCAGTAGTCAATACTTCGGCACTGGCATGTTGTATTACTATCACTGGGTCGATACCTCTGCTGGTGGACTATTAGTCCCCGAGGACATCACCCGTCCAGTAGTCAATGCTTCGGCACTGGCATGTTTTATTACTAGCACTGGGTCGATACCTCTGCTAGTGGACTATTAGTCCCCAAGGACATCATCCGTCCAGTAGTCAATGCTTCGGCACTGGCATGTTGTATTACTATCACTGGGTCGATAACTCTGCTGGTGGACTATTAGTCCCCGAGGACATCATCCGTCCAGTAGTCAATGCTTCGGCACTGGCATGTTTTATTACTATCACTGGGTCGATACCTCTGCTGGTGGACTATTAGTCCCCGAGGACATCATTCGTCCAGTAGCCAATGCTTCGGCACTGGCATGTTTTATTACTACCACTGGGTCGATACCTCTGCTGGTGGACTATTAGTCCCCGAGGACATCATCCGTCCAGTAGTCAATGCTTCGGCACTGGCATGTTTTATTACTATCATTGGGTCGATACCTCTGCTGGTGGACTATTAGTCCTCGAGGACATCATCCGTCCAATAGTCAATGCTTCGGCACTGGCATGTTGTATTACTATCACTGGGTCGATACCTCTGCTGGTGGACTATTAGTCCCCGAGGACATCATCCGTCCAGTAGTCAATGCTTCAGCACTGGCATGTTTTATTACTATCACTGGGTCGATACCTCTGCTAGTGGACTATTAGTCCTCGAGGACATCATCCTTCCAGTAGTCAATGCTTCGGCACTGGCATGTTGTATTACTATCACTGGGTCGATACCTCTGCTGGTGGACTATTAGTCCCCGAGGACATCATCCACTCAGTAGTCAATGCTTCGGCACTGGCATATTTTATTACTATCACTGGGTCGATACCTCTGCTAGTGGACTATTAGTCCCCGAGGACATCATCTGTCCAGTAGTCAATGCTTCGGCACTGGCATGTTGTATTACTATCACTGGGTCGATACCTCTGCTAGTGGACTATTAGTCCCCGAGGACATCATACGCCCAGTAGTCAATGCTTCGGCACTGGCATGTTATATTAGTAGCACTGGGTCGATACCTCTGCTGGTGGACTATTAGTCCTCGAGGACACCATCCGTCCAGTAGTCAATGCTTCGGCACTGGCATGTTTTATTACTATCACTGGGTCGATACCTCTGCTGGTGGACTATTAGTCCTCGAGGACATCATCCGTCCAGTAGTCAATGCTTCGGCACTGGCATGTTTTATTACTATCACTGGGTCGATACCTCTGCTGGTGGACTATTAGTCTCCGAGGACATCATCCGTCCAGTAGTCAATGCTTCGGCACTGGCATGTTTTATTACTAGCACTGGGTCGATACCTCTGCTAGTGGACTATTAGTCCCCGAGGACATCATCCGTCCAGTAGTCAATGCTTCGGCACTGGCATGTTGTATTACTATCACTGGGTCGATAACTCTGCTGGTGGACTATTAGTCCTCGAGGACATCATCCGTCCAGTAGTCAATGCTTCGGCACTGGCATGTTTTATTACTAGCACTGGGTCGATACCTCTGCTAGTGGACTATTAGTCCCCGAGGACATCATCCGTCCAGTAGTCAATGCTTCGGCACTGGCATGTTGTATTACTATCACTGGGTCGATAACTCTGCTAGTGGACTATTAGTCCCCGAGGACATCATTCATCCAGTAGTCAATGCTTCGGCACTGGCATGTTTTATTACTATCACTGGGTCGATACCTCTGCTAGTGGACTATTAGTCCCCGAGGACATCATCCGTCCAGTAGTCAATGCTTCGGCACTGGCATGTTTTATTACTATCACTGGGTCGATACCTCTGCTAGTGGACTATTAGTCCCCGAGGACATCATCCGCCCAGTAGTCAATGCTTCGGCAGTGGCATGTTTTATTACTATCACTGGGTCGATACCTCTGCTGGTGGACTATTAGTCCTCGAGGACACCATCCGTCCAGTAGTCAATACTTCGGCACTGGCATGTTGTATTACTATCACTGGGTCGATACCTCTGCTGGTGGACTATTAGTCCCCGAGGACATCACCCGTCCAGTAGTCAATGCTTCGGCACTGGCATGTTTTATTACTATCACTGGGTCGATACCTCTGCTAGTGGACTATTAGTCCCCAAGGACATCATCCGTCCAGTAGTCAATGCTTCGGCACTGGCATGTTGTATTACTATCACTGGGTCGATAACTCTGCTGGTGGACTATTAGTCCCCGAGGACATCATCCGTCCAGTAGTCAATGCTTCGGCACTGGCATGTTTTATTACTATCACTGGGTCGATACCTCTGCTGGTGGACTATTAGTCCCCGAGGACATCATCCGTCCAGTAGCCAATGCTTCGGCACTGGCATGTTTTATTACTACCACTGGGTCGATACCTCTGCTGGTGGACTATTAGTCCCTGAGGACATCATCCGTCCAGTAGTCAATGCTTCGGCACTGGCATGTTTTATTACTATCATTGGGTCGATACCTCTGCTGGTGGACTATTAGTCCTCGAGGACATCATCCGTCCAATAGTCAATGCTTCGGCACTGGCATGTTGTATTACTATCACTGGGTCGATACCTCTGCTGGTGGACTATTAGTCCCCAAGGACATCATCCGTCCAGTAGCCAATGCTTCGGCACTGGCATGTTTTATTACTACCACTGGGTCGATACCTCTGCTGGTGGACTATTAGTCCCCGAGGACATCATCCGTCCAGTAGTCAATGCTTCGGCACTGGCATGTTTTATTACTATCATTGGGTCGATACCTCTGCTGGTGGACTATTAGTCCTCGAGGACATCATCCGTCCAATAGTCAATGCTTCGGCACTGGCATGTTGTATTACTATCACTGGGTCGATACCTCTGCTGGTGGACTATTAGTCCCCGAGGACATCATCCGTCCAGTAGTCAATGCTTCGGCACTGGCACGTTTTATTACTATCACTGGGTCGATACCTCTGCTAGTGGACTATTAGTCCTCGAGGACATCATCCGTCCAGTAGTCAATGCTTCGGCACTGGCATGTTGTATTACTATCACTGGGTCGATACCTCTGCTGGTGGACTATTAGTCCCCGAGGACATCATCCACTCAGTAGTCAATGCTTCGGCACTGGCATATTTTATTACTATCCCTGGGTCGATACCTCTGCTGGTGGACTATTAGTCCCCGAGGACATCATCTGTCCAGTAGTCAATGCTTCGGCACTGGCATGTTGTATTACTAGCACTGGGTCGATACCTCTGCTAGTGGACTATTAGTCCCCGAGGACATCATACGCCCAGTAGTCAATGCTTCGGCACTGGCATGTTATATTAGTAGCACTGGGTCGATACCTCTGCTGGTGGACTATTAGTCCTCGAGGACATCATCCGTCCAGTAGTCAATGCTTCGGCACTGGCATGTTTTATTACTATCACTGGGTCGATACCTCTGCTGGTGGACTATTAGTCCTCGAGGACATCATCCGTCCAGTAGTCAATGCTTCGGCACTGGCATGTTTTATTACTATCACTGGGTCGATACCTCTGCTGGTGGACTATTAGTCCCCGAGGACATCATCCGTCCAGTAGTCAATGCTTCGGCACTGGCATGTTTTATTACTATCACTGGGTCGATACCTCTGCTAGTGGACTATTAGTCCCCGAGGACATCATCCGTCCAGTAGTCAATGCTTCGGCACTGGCATGTTGTATTACTATCACTGGGTCGATAACTCTGCTGGTGGACTATTAGTCCCCGAGGACATCATCCGTCCAGTAGTCAATGCTTCGGCACTGGCATGTTTTATTACTAGCACTGGGTCGATACCTCTGCTAGTGGACTATTAGTCCCCGAGGACATCATCCGTCCAGTAGTCAATGCTTCGGCACTGGCATGTTGTATTACTATCACTGGGTCGATAACTCTGCTGGTGGACTATTAGTCCTCGAGGACATCATCCGTCCAGTAGTCAATGCTTCGGCACTGGCATGTTTTATTACTAGCACTGGGTCGATACCTCTGCTAGTGGACTATTAGTCCCCGAGGACATCATCCGTCCAGTAGTCAATGCTTCGGCACTGGCATGTTTTATTACTAGCACTGGGTCGATACCTCTGCTAGTGGACTATTAGTCCCCGAGGACATCATCCGTCCAGTAGTCAATGCTTCGGCACTGGCATGTTGTATTACTATCACTGGGTCGATAACTCTGCTAGTGGACTATTAGTCCCCGAGGACATCATTCATCCAGTAGTCAATGCTTCGGCACTGGCATGTTTTATTACTATCACTGGGTCGATACCTCTGCTAGTGGACTATTAGTCCCCGAGGACATCATCCGTCCAGTAGTCAATGCTTCGGCACTGGCATGTTTTATTACTATCACTGGGTCGATACCTCTGCTAGTGGACTATTAGTCCCCGAGGACATCATCCGCCCAGTAGTCAATGCTTCGGCAGTGGCATGTTTTATTACTATCACTGGGTCGATACCTCTGCTGGTGGACTATTAGTCCTCGAGGACACCATCCGTCCAGTAGTCAATACTTCGGCACTGGCATGTTGTATTACTATCACTGGGTCGATACCTCTGCTGGTGGACTATTAGTCCCCGAGGACATCACCCGTCCAGTAGTCAATGCTTCGGCACTGGCATGTTTTATTACTATCACTGGGTCGATACCTCTGCTAGTGGACTATTAGTCCCCAAGGACATCATCCGTCCAGTAGTCAATGCTTCGGCACTGGCATGTTGTATTACTATCACTGGGTCGATAACTCTGCTGGTGGACTATTAGTCCCCGAGGACATCATCCGTCCAGTAGTCAATGCTTCGGCACTGGCATGTTTTATTACTATCACTGGGTCGATACCTCTGCTGGTGGACTATTAGTCCCCGAGGACATCATCCGTCCAGTAGCCAATGCTTCGGCACTGGCATGTTTTATTACTACCACTGGGTCGATACCTCTGCTGGTGGACTATTAGTCCCTGAGGACATCATCCGTCCAGTAGTCAATGCTTCGGCACTGGCATGTTTTATTACTATCATTGGGTCGATACCTCTGCTGGTGGACTATTAGTCCTCGAGGACATCATCCGTCCAATAGTCAATGCTTCGGCACTGGCATGTTGTATTACTATCACTGGGTCGATACCTCTGCTGGTGGACTATTAGTCCCCAAGGACATCATCCGTCCAGTAGCCAATGCTTCGGCACTGGCATGTTTTATTACTACCACTGGGTCGATACCTCTGCTGGTGGACTATTAGTCCCCGAGGACATCATCCGTCCAGTAGTCAATGCTTCGGCACTGGCATGTTTTATTACTATCATTGGGTCGATACCTCTGCTGGTGGACTATTAGTCCTCGAGGACATCATCCGTCCAATAGTCAATGCTTCGGCACTGGCATGTTGTATTACTATCACTGGGTCGATACCTCTGCTGGTGGACTATTAGTCCCCGAGGACATCATCCGTCCAGTAGTCAATGCTTCGGCACTGGCACGTTTTATTACTATCACTGGGTCGATACCTCTGCTAGTGGACTATTAGTCCTCGAGGACATCATCCGTCCAGTAGTCAATGCTTCGGCACTGGCATGTTGTATTACTATCACTGGGTCGATACCTCTGCTGGTGGACTATTAGTCCCCGAGGACATCATCCACTCAGTAGTCAATGCTTCGGCACTGGCATATTTTATTACTATCCCTGGGTCGATACCTCTGCTGGTGGACTATTAGTCCCCGAGGACATCATCTGTCCAGTAGTCAATGCTTCGGCACTGGCATGTTGTATTACTAGCACTGGGTCGATACCTCTGCTAGTGGACTATTAGTCCCCGAGGACATCATACGCCCAGTAGTCAATGCTTCGGCACTGGCATGTTATATTAGTAGCACTGGGTCGATACCTCTGCTGGTGGACTATTAGTCCTCGAGGACATCATCCGTCCAGTAGTCAATGCTTCGGCACTGGCATGTTTTATTACTATCACTGGGTCGATACCTCTGCTGGTGGACTATTAGTCCTCGAGGACATCATCCGTCCAGTAGTCAATGCTTCGGCACTGGCATGTTTTATTACTATCACTGGGTCGATACCTCTGCTGGTGGACTATTAGTCCCCGAGGACATCATCCGTCCAGTAGTCAATGCTTCGGCACTGGCATGTTTTATTACTATCACTGGGTCGATACCTCTGCTAGTGGACTATTAGTCCCCGAGGACATCATCCGTCCAGTAGTCAATGCTTCGGCACTGGCATGTTGTATTACTATCACTGGGTCGATAACTCTGCTGGTGGACTATTAGTCCCCGAGGACATCATCCGTCCAGTAGTCAATGCTTCGGCACTGGCATGTTTTATTACTAGCACTGGGTCGATACCTCTGCTAGTGGACTATTAGTCCCCGAGGACATCATCCGTCCAGTAGTCAATGCTTCGGCACTGGCATGTTGTATTACTATCACTGGGTCGATAACTCTGCTGGTGGACTATTAGTCCTCGAGGACATCATCCGTCCAGTAGTCAATGCTTCGGCACTGGCATGTTTTATTACTAGCACTGGGTCGATACCTCTGCTAGTGGACTATTAGTCCCCGAGGACATCATCCGTCCAGTAGTCAATGCTTCGGCACTGGCATGTTGTATTACTATCACTGGGTCGATAACTCTGCTAGTGGACTATTAGTCCCCGAGGACATCATCCATCCAGTAGTCAATGCTTCGGCACTGGCATGTTTTATTACTATCACTGGGTCGATACCTCTGCTAGTGGACTATTAGTCCCCGAGGACATCATCCGTCCAGTAGTCAATGCTTCGGCACTGGCATGTTTTATTACTATCACTGGGTCGATACCTCTGCTGGTGGACTATTAGTCCTCGAGGACACCATCCGTCCAGTAGTCAATACTTCGGCACTGGCATGTTGTATTACTATCACTGGGTCGATACCTCTGCCGGTGGACTATTAGTCCCCGAGGACATCACCCGTCCAGTAGTCAATGCTTCGGCACTGGCATGTTTTATTACTATCACTGGGTCGATACCTCTGCTAGTGGACTATTAGTCCCCAAGGACATCATCCGTCCAGTAGTCAATGATTCGGCACTGGCATGTTGTATTACTATCACTGGGTCTATACCTCTGCTGGTGGACTATTAGTCCCCGAGGACATCATCCGTCCAGTAGTCAATGCTTCGGCACTGGCATGTTTTATTACTATCACAGGGTCGATACCTCTGCTAGTGGACTATTAGTCCCCGAGTACATAATCCGTCCAGTAGTCAATGATTCGGCACTGGCATGTTGTATTACTATCACTGGGTCGATATCTCTGCTAGTGGACTATTAATCCCCGAGGACATCATCCGTCCAGTAGTCAATGCTTCGGCACTGGCATGTTGTATTACTATCACTGGGTCGATACCTCTGCTAGTGGACTATTAGTCCTCGAGGACATCATCCGTCCAGTAGTCAATGCTTCGGCACTGGCACGTTGTATTACTATCACTGGGTCGATACCTCTGCTGGTGGACTATTAGTCCCCGAGGACATCATCCACTCAGTAGTCAATGCTTCGGCACTGGCATATTTTATTACTATCACTGGGTCGATACCTCTGCTGGTGGACTATTAGTCCCCGAGGACATCATCCGTCCAGTAGTCAATGATTCGGCACTGGCATGTTGTATTACTAGCACTGGGTCGATACCTCTGCTGGAGGACTATTAGTCCCCGAGGACATCATCCGTCCAGTAGTCAATGCCTCGGCACTGGCATGTTGTATTACTATCACTGGGTCGATAACTCTGCTGGTGGACTATTAGTTCTCGAGGACATCATCCGTCCAGTAGTCAATGCTTCGGCACTGGCATGTTTTATTACTAGCACTGGGTCGATACCTCTGCTAGTGGACTATTAGTCCCCGAGGACATCATCCGTCCAGTAGTCAATGCTTCGGCACTGGCATGTTGTATTACTATCACTGGGTCGATAACTCTGCTAGTGGACTATTAGTCCCCGAGGACATCACCCGTCCAGTAGTCAATGCTTCGGCACTGGCATGTTTTATTACTATCACTGGGTCGATACCTCTGCTAGTGGACTATTAGTCCTCGAGGACATCATCCGTCCAGTAGTCAATGCTTCGGTACTGGCACGTTGTATTACTATCACTGGGTCGATACCTCTGCTGGTGGACTATTAGTCCCCGAGGACATCATCCACTCAGTAGTCAATTCTTCGGCACTGGCATGTTTTATTACTATCACTGGGTCGATACCTCTGCTAGTTGACTATTATTCCCCGAGGACATCATCCACTCAGTACTTAGTGCTGCGGCACTGGCATGTTTTATTACTAGCACTGGGTCGATACCTCTGCTGGTGGACTATTAGTCCCCGAGGACATCATCCGCCCAGTAATCAATGCTTCGGCACTGGCATGTTTTATTACTATCACTGGGTCGATACCTCTTCTGGTGGACTATTAGTCCCCGAGGACATCATCCGTCCAGTAGTCAATGCTTCGGCAAAGGCATGTTTTATTACTATCACTGGGTCGATACCTCTGCTAGTGGACTATTAGTCCTCGAGGACATCATCCGTCCAGAAGTCAATGCTTCGGCACTGGCATGTTTTATTACTAGCACTGGGTCGATACCTCTGCTAGTGGATTATTAGTCCCCGAGGAAATCATCCGTCCAGTAGTCAATGCTTCGGCACTGGCATGTTGTATTACTATCACTGGGTCGATACCTCTGCTGGTGGACTATTAGTCCTCGAGGACATCATCCGTCCAGTAGTCAATGCTTCGGCACTGGCATGTTGTATTACTATCACTGGGTCGATACCTCTGCTAGTGGACTATTAGTCCTCGAGGACATCATCCGTCCAGTAGTCAATGCTTCGGCACTGGCATGTTGTATTACTATCACTGGGTCGATACCTCTGCTGGTGGACTATTATTCCCCGAGGACATCATCCGTCCAGTAGTCAATGCTTCGGCACTGGCCTGTTGTATTACTATCACTGGGTTGATACCTCTGCTGGTGGACTCTTAGTTCCCGAGGACATCATCCGTCCAGTAGTCAATGCTTCGGCACTGGTATGTTTTATTACTATCACTGGGTCGATACCTCTGCTAGTGGACTATTAATCCTCGAGGACATCATCCGTCCAGTAGTCAATGCTTCGGCACTGGCATGTTTTATTACTAGCACTGGGTCGATACCTCTGCTGGTGGACTATTAGTCCCCGAGGTCATCATCCGTCCAGTAGTCAATGCTTCGGCACCGGCATGTTGTATTACTATCACTGGGTCGATACCTCTGCTGGTGGACTATTATTCCTCGAGGACATCATCCGTCCAGTAGTCAATGCTTCGGCACTGGCATGTTGTATTACTAGCACTGGGTCGATACCTCTGCTAGTGGACTATTATTCCCCGAGGACATCATCCACTCAGTAGTTAGTGCTGCGGCACTGGCATGTTTTATTACTATCACTGGGTCGATACCTCTGCTGGTGGACTATTAGTCCCCGAGGACATCATTCGTCCAGTAGTCAATGCTTCGGCACTGGCATGTTTTATTACTATCACTGGGTCGATACCTCTACTAGTGGACTATTAGTCCTGGAGGACATCATCCGTCCAGTAGTCAATGCTTCGGCACTGGCATGTTTTATTACTAGCACTGGGTCGATACCTCTGCTAGTGGACTATTAGTCCCCGAGGACATCATCCGTCCAGTAGTCAATGTTTCGGCACTGGCATGTTGTATTACTATCACTGGGTCGATACCTCTGCTGGTGGAATATTAGTCCTCGAGGGCATCATCCGTCCAGTAGTCAATGCTTCGGCACTGGCATGTTGTATTACTATCACTGGGTCGATACCTCTGCTAGTGGACTATTAGTCCTCGAGGACATCATCCGTCCAGTAGTCAATGCTTCGGCACTGGCATGTTGTATTACTATCACTGGGTCGATACCTCTGCTAGTGGACTATTATACCCCGAGGACATCATCCGTCCAGTAGTCAATGCTTCGGCACTGGCATGTTGTATTACTATCACTGGGTCGATACCTCTGCTAGTGGACTATTAATCCTCGAGGACATCATCCGTCCAGTAGACAATGCTTCGGCACTGGCATGTTTTATTACTAGCACTGGGACGATACCTCTGCTGGTGGACTATTAGTCCCCGAGGACATCATCCGTCTAGTAGTCAATGCTTCGGCACTGGCATGTTGTATTACTATCACTGGGTCGATACCTCTGCTGGTGGACTATTAGTCCCCGAGGACATTATCCGTCCAGTAGTCAATGCTTCGGCACTGGCATGTTTTATTACTATCACTGGGTCGATACCTCTGCTAGTGGACTATTAGTCCTCGAGGACATCATACGTCCAGTAGTCAATGATTCGGCACTGGCATGTTTTATTACTATTACTGGGTCGATACCTCTGCTGGTGGACTATTAGTCCTCGAGGACATCATCCGCCCAGTAGTCAATGCTTCGGCACTGGCATGTTTTATTACTATCACTGGGTCGATACCTCTGCTGGTTGAATATTAGTCCTCGAGGACATCATCCGTCCAGTAGTCAATGCTTCGGCACTGGCATGTGTTATTACTATCACTGGTTCGATACCTCTGCTGGTGGACTATTAGTCCTCGAGGACATCATCCGTCCAGTAGTCAATACTTCGGCACTGGCATGTTGTATTACTAGCACTGGGTCGATATCTCTGCTGGTGGACTATTATTCCCCGAGGACATCATCCACTCAGTAGTTAGTGCTGCGGCACTGGCATGTTTTATTACTAGCACTGGGTCGATACCTCTGCTGGTAGACTATTAGTCCCCGAGGACATCATCCGTCCAGTAGTCTATGCTTCGGCACTGGCATGTTTTATTACTATCACTGGGTCGATACCTCTGCTGGTGGACTATTATTCCCCGAGGACATCATCCGTCCAGTAGTCAATGCTTCGGCACTGGCATGTTGTATTACTATCACTGGGTCGATACCTCTGCTAGTGGACTATTATTCCCGAGGACATCATCCGTCCAGTAGTCAATGCTTCGGCACTGGCATGTTGTATTACTATCACTGGGTCGATACCTCTGCTGGTGGACTATTAGTCCTCGAGGACATCATCCGTCCAGTAGTCAATGCTTCTGCACTGGCATGTTGTATTACTATCACTGGGTCGATACCTCTGCTGGTGGACTATTAGTCCTCGAGGACATCATCCGTCCAGTAGTCAATGCTGCGGCACTGGCATGTTGTATTACTATCACTGGGTCGATACCTCTGCTGGTGGACTCTTAGTCCCCGAGGACATCATCCGTCCAGTAGTCAATGCTTCGGCACTGGCATGTTTTATTACTATCACTGGGTCGATACCTCTGCTGGTGGACTATTAATCCTCGAGGACATCATCCGTCCAGTAGTCAATGCTTCGGCACTGGCATGTTTTATTACTAGCACTGGGTCGATACCTCTGCTAGTGGACTATTAGTCCCCGAGGACATCATCCGTCTAGTAGTCAATGCTTCGGCACTGGCATGTTGTATTACTATCACTGGGTCGATACCTCTGCTGGTGGACTATTAGTCCCCGAGGACATTATCCGTCCAGTAGTCAATGCTTCGGCACTGGCATGTTTTATTACTATCACTGGGTCGATACCTCTGCTAGTGGACTATTAGTCCTCGAGGACATCATCCGTCCAGTAGTCAATGCTTCGGCACTGGCATGTTTTATTACTATTACTGGGTCGATACCTCTGCTAGTGGACTATTAGTCCTCGAGGACATCATCAGCCCAGTAGTCAATGCTTCGGCACTGGCATGTTTTATTACTATCACTGGGTCGATACCTCTGCTGGTTGACTATTAGTCCTCGAGGACATCATCCGTCCAGTAGTCAATGCTTCGGCACTGGCATGTGTTATTACTATCACTGGTTCGATACCTCTGCTGGTGGACTATTAGTCCTCGAGGACATCATCCGTCCAGTAGTCAATGCTTCGGCACTGGCATGTTTTATTACTATCACTGGGTCGATACCTCTGCTGGTGGACTATTAGTCTTCGAGGACATCATCCGTCCAGTAGTCAATGCTTCGGCACAGGCATGTTGTATTACTAGAACTGGGTCGATACCTCTGCTGGTGGACTATTAGTCCCCGAGGACATCATCCGTCCAGTAGTCAATGCTTCGGCACTGGCATGTTGTATTACAATCACTGGGTCGATACCTCTGCTGGTGGACTATTAGTCCCTGAGGATCTCATCCGTCCAGTAGTCAATGCTGCGGCACTGGCATGTTTTATTACTATCACTGGGTCGATACCTCTGCTGGTGGACTATTAGTCCTCGAGGACATCATCCACTCAGTAGTTAGTGCTGCGGCACTGGCATGTTTTATTACTAGCACTGGGTCGATACCTCTGCTGGTGGACTATTATTCCCCGAGGACATCATCCGTCCAGTAGTCAATGCTTCGGCACTGGCATGTTGTATTACTATCACTGGGTCGATACCTCTGCTAGTGGACTATTATTCCCCGAGGACATCATCCGTCCAGTAGTCAATGCTTCGGCACTGGCATGTTGTATTACTATCACTGGGTCGATACCTCTGCTAGTGGACTATTATTCCCGAGGACATCATCCGTCCAGTAGTCAATGCTTCGGCACTGGCATGTTGTCTTACTATCACTGGGTCGATACCTCTGCTAGTGGACTATTAGTCCTCGAGGACATCAACCGTTTAGTAGTCAATGCTTCTGCACTGGCTTGTTGTATTACTATCACTGGGTCGATACCTCTGCTGGTGGACTCTTAGTCCCCGAGGACATCATCCGTCCAGTAGTCAATGCTTCGGCACTGGCATGTGTTATTACTATCACTGGGTCGATACCTCTGCTAGTGGACTATTAATCCTCGAGGACATCATCCGTCCAGTAGTCAATGCTTCGGCACTGGCATGTTTTATTACTAGCACTGGGTCGATACCTCTGCTGGTGGACTATTAGTCCCCGAGGACATCATCCGTCTAGTAGTCAATGCTTCGGCACTGGCATGTTGTATTACTATCATTGGGTCGATACCTCTGCTGGTGGACTATTAGTCCCCGAGGACATTATCCGTCCAGTAGTCAATGCTTCGGCACTGGCATGTTTTATTACTATCACTGGGTCGATACCTCTGCTAGTGGACTATTAGTCCTCGAGGACATCATCCGTCCAGTAGTCAATGCTTCGGCACTGGCATGTTTTATTACTATTACTGGGTCGATACCTCTGCTAGTGGACTATTAGTCCTCGAGGACATCATCCGCCCAGTAGTCAATGCTTCGACACTGGCATGTTTTATTACTATCACTGGGTCGATACCTCTGCTGGTTGACTATTAGTCCTCGAGGACATCATCCGTCCAGTAGTCAATGCTTCGGCACTGGCATGTGTTATTACTATCACTGGTTCGATACCTCTGCTGGTGGACTATTAGTCCTCGAGGACATCATCCGTCCAGTAGTCAATGCTTCGGCACTGGCATGTTTTATTACTATCACTGGGTCGATACCTCTGCTGGTGGACTATTAGTCTCCGAGGACATCATCCGTCCAGTAGTCAATGCTTCGGCACTGGCATGTTGTATTACTAGCATTGGGTCGATACCTCTTCTGGTGGACTATTAGTCCCCGAGGACATCATCCGTCCAGTAGTCAATGCTTCGGCACTGGCATGTTTTATTACAATCACTGGGTCGATACCTCTGCTGGTGGACTATTAGTCCCCGAGGACAGCATCCGTCCAGTAGTCAATGCTGCGGCACTGGCATGTTTTATTACTATCACTGGGTCGATACCTCTGCTGGTGGACTATTAGTCCCCGAGGACATCATCCGTCCAGAAGTCAATGCTTCGACACTGGCATGTTTTATTACTATCACTGGGTCGATACCTCTGCTGGTGGACTATTATTCCCCGAGGACATCATCCGTCCAGTAGTCAATGCTTCGGCACTGGCATGTTGTATTACTATCACTGGGTCGATACCTCTGCTAGTGGACTATTATTCCCGAGGACATCATCCGTCCAGTAGTCAATGCTTCGGCACTGGCATGTTGTATTACTATCACTGGGTCGATACCTCTGCTGGTGGACTATTAGTCCTCGAGGACATCATCCGTCCAGTAGTCAATGCTTCTGCACTGGCATGTTGTATTACTATCACTGGGTCGATACCTCTGCTGGTGGACTATTAGTCCTCGAGGACATCATCCGTCCAGTAGTCAATGCTGCGGCACTGGCATGTTGTATTACTATCACTGGGTCGATACCTCTGCTGGTGGACTCTTAGTCCCCGAGGACATCATCCGTCCAGTAGTCAATGCTTCGGCACTGGCATGTTTTATTACTATCACTGGGTCGATACCTCTGCTGGTGGACTATTAATCCTCGAGGACATCATCCGTCCAGTAGTCAATGCTTCGGCACTGGCATGTTTTATTACTAGCACTGGGTCGATACCTCTGCTAGTGGACTATTAGTCCCCGAGGACATCATCCGTCTAGTAGTCAATGATTCGGCACTGGCATGTTGTATTACTATCACTGGGTCGATACCTCTGCTGGTGGACTATTAGTCCCCGAGGACATTATCCGTCCAGTAGTCAATGCTTCGGCACTGGCATGTTTTATTACTATCACTGGGTCGATACCTCTGCTAGTGGACTATTAGTCCTCGAGGACATCATCCGTCCAGTAGTCAATGCTTCGGCACTGGCATGTTTTATTACTATCACTGGGTCGATACCTCTGCTGGTTGACTATTAGTCCTCGAGGACATCATCCGTCCAGTAGTCAATGCTTCGGCACTGGCATGTGTTATTACTATCACTGGTTCGATACCTCTGCTGGTGGACTATTAGTCCTCGAGGACATCATCCGTCCAGTAGTCAATGCTTCGGCACTGGCATGTTTTATTACTATCACTGGGTCGATACCTCTGCTGGTGGACTATTAGTCTTCGAGGACATCATCCGTCCAGTAGTCAATGCTTCGGCACAGGCATGTTGTATTACTAGAACTGGGTCGATACCTCTGCTGGTGGACTATTAGTCCCCGAGGACATCATCCGTCCAGTAGTCAATGCTTCGGCACTGGCATGTTGTATTACAATCACTGGGTCGATACCTCTGCTGGTGGACTATTAGTCCCTGAGGATCTCATCCGTCCAGTAGTCAATGCTGCGGCACTGGCATGTTTTATTACTATCACTGGGTCGATACCTCTGCTGGTGGACTATTAGTCCTCGAGGACATCATCCACTCAGTAGTTAGTGCTGCGGCACTGGCATGTTTTATTACTAGCACTGGGTCGATACCTCTGCTGGTGGACTATTATTCCCCGAGGACATCATCCGTCCAGTAGTCAATGCTTCGGCACTGGCATGTTGTATTACTATCACTGGGTCGATACCTCTGCTAGTGGACTATTATTCCCCGAGGACATCATCCGTCCAGTAGTCAATGCTTCGGCACTGGCATGTTGTATTACTATCACTGGGTCGATACCTCTGCTAGTGGACTATTATTCCCGAGGACATCATCCGTCCAGTAGTCAATGCTTCGGCACTGGCATGTTGTCTTACTATCACTGGGTCGATACCTCTGCTAGTGGACTATTAGTCCTCGAGGACATCAACCGTTTAGTAGTCAATGCTTCTGCACTGGCTTGTTGTATTACTATCACTGGGTCGATACCTCTGCTGGTGGACTCTTAGTCCCCGAGGACATCATCCGTCCAGTAGTCAATGCTTCGGCACTGGCATGTGTTATTACTATCACTGGGTCGATACCTCTGCTAGTGGACTATTAATCCTCGAGGACATCATCCGTCCAGTAGTCAATGCTTCGGCACTGGCATGTTTTATTACTAGCACTGGGTCGATACCTCTGCTGGTGGACTATTAGTCCCCGAGGACATCATCCGTCTAGTAGTCAATGCTTCGGCACTGGCATGTTGTATTACTATCATTGGGTCGATACCTCTGCTGGTGGACTATTAGTCCCCGAGGACATTATCCGTCCAGTAGTCAATGCTTCGGCACTGGCATGTTTTATTACTATCACTGGGTCGATACCTCTGCTAGTGGACTATTAGTCCTCGAGGACATCATCCGTCCAGTAGTCAATGCTTCGGCACTGGCATGTTTTATTACTATTACTGGGTCGATACCTCTGCTAGTGGACTATTAGTCCTCGAGGACATCATCCGCCCAGTAGTCAATGCTTCGACACTGGCATGTTTTATTACTATCACTGGGTCGATACCTCTGCTGGTTGACTATTAGTCCTCGAGGACATCATCCGTCCAGTAGTCAATGCTTCGGCACTGGCATGTGTTATTACTATCACTGGTTCGATACCTCTGCTGGTGGACTATTAGTCCTCGAGGACATCATCCGTCCAGTAGTCAATGCTTCGGCACTGGCATGTTTTATTACTATCACTGGGTCGATACCTCTGCTGGTGGACTATTAGTCTCCGAGGACATCATCCGTCCAGTAGTCAATGCTTCGGCACTGGCATGTTGTATTACTAGCATTGGGTCGATACCTCTTCTGGTGGACTATTAGTCCCCGAGGACATCATCCGTCCAGTAGTCAATGCTTCGGCACTGGCATGTTTTATTACAATCACTGGGTCGATACCTCTGCTGGTGGACTATTAGTCCCCGAGGACAGCATCCGTCCAGTAGTCAATGCTGCGGCACTGGCATGTTTTATTACTATCACTGGGTCGATACCTCTGCTGGTGGAATATTAGTCCCCGAGGACATCATCCGTCCAGAAGTCAATGCTTCGACACTGGCATGTTTTATTACTATCACTGGGTCGATACCTCTGCTGGTGGACTCTTAGTCCCCGAGGACATCATCCGTCCAGTAGTCAATGCTTCGGCACTGGCATGTGTTATTACTATCACTGGGTCGATACCACTGCTAGTGGACTATTAATCCTCGAGGACATCATCCGTCCAGTAGTCAATGCTTCGGCACTGGCATGTTTTATTACTAGCACTGGGTCGATACCTCTGCTGGTGGACTATTAGTCCCCGAGGACATCATCCGTCTAGTAGTCAATGCTTCGGCACTGGCATGTTGTATTACTATCATTGGGTCGATACCTCTGCTGGTGGACTATTAGTCCCCGAGGACATTATCCGTCCAGTAGTCAATGCTTCGACACTGGCATGTTTTATTACTATCACTGGGTCGATACCTCTGCTGGTGGACTCTTAGTCCCCGAGGACATCATCCGTCCAGTAGTCAATGCTTCGGCACTGGCATGTTTTATTACTATCACTGGGTCGATACCTCTGCTAGTGGACTATTAGTCCTCGAGGACATCATCCGTCCAGTAGTCAATGCTTCGGCACTGGCATGTTTTATTACTATTACTGGGTCGATACCTCTGCTAGTGGACTATTAGTCCTCGAGGACATCATCCGCCCAGTAGTCAATGCTTCGACACTGGCATGTTTTATTACTATCACTGGGTCGATACCTCTGCTGGTTGACTATTAGTCCTCGAGGACATCATCCGTCCAGTAGTCAATGCTTCGGCACTGGCATGTGTTATTACTATCACTGGTTCGATACCTCTGCTGGTGGACTATTAGTCCTCGAGGACATCATCCGTCCAGTAGTCAATGCTTCGGCACTGGCATGTTTTATTACTATCACTGGGTCGATACCTCTGCTGGTGGACTATTAGTCTCCGAGGACATCATCCGTCCAGTAGTCAATGCTTCGGCACTGGCATGTTGTATTACTAGCATTGGGTCGATACCTCTTCTGGTGGACTATTAGTCCCCGAGGACATCATCCGTCCAGTAGTCAATGCTTCGGCACTGGCATGTTTTATTACAATCACTGGGTCGATACCTCTGCTGGTGGACTATTAGTCCCCGAGGACAGCATCCGTCCAGTAGTCAATGCTGCGGCACTGGCATGTTTTATTACTATCACTGGGTCGATACCTCTGCTGGTGGACTATTAGTCCCCGAGGACATCATCCGTCCAGAAGTCAATGCTTCGACACTGGCATGTTTTATTACTATCACTGGGTCGATACCTCTGCTAGTGGACTATTAGTCCTCGAGGACATCATCCGCCCAGTAGTCAATGCTTCGGCACTGGCATGTTTTATTACTATCACTGGGTCGATACCTCTGCTAGTGGACTATTAGTCCCCGAGGACATCATCCGTCCAGTAGTCAATGCTTCGGCACTGGCATGTTGTATTACTATCACTGGGTCGATACCTCTGCTAGTGGACTATTAGTCCCCGAGGACATCATCCGTCCAGTAGTCAATGCTTCGGCACTGGGATGTTGTATTACTATCGCTGGGTCGATACCTCGGCTGGTGGACTATTAGTTCCCGAGGACATCATTCGTCCAGTAGTCAATGCTTCGGCACTGGCGTGTGGTATTACTATCACTGGGTCGATACCTCTGCTGGTGGACTATTAGTCCCCGAGGACATCATCCGTCCAGTAGTCAATGCTTCGGCACTGGCATGTTGTATTACTATCACTGGGTCGATACCTCTGCTGGTGGACTATTAATCCCCGAGGACATCACCCGTCCAGTAGTCAATGCTTCGGCACTGGCATGTTGTATTACTATCACTGGGTCGATACCTCTGCTAGTGGACTATTAGTCCTCGAGGACATCATCCGTCCAGTAGTCAATGCTTCGGCACTGGCATGTTGTATTACTATCACTGGGTCGATACCTCTGCTGGTGGACTATTAGTCCCCGAGGACATCATCCGTCCAGAAGTCAATGCTTCGACACTGGCATGTTGTATTACTATCACTGGGTCGATACCTCTGCTGGTGGACTCTTAGTCCCCGAGGACATCATCCGTCCAGTAGTCAATGCTTCGGCACTGGCATGTGTTATTACTATCACTGGGTCGATACCTCTGCTAGTGGACTATTAATCCTCGAGGACATCATCCGTCCAGTAGTCAATGCTTCGGCACTGGCATGTTGTATTACTATCATTGGGTCGATACCTCTGCTGGTGGACTATTAGTCCCCGAGGACATTATCCGTCCAGTAGTCAATGCTTCGGCACTGGCATGTTTTATTACTATCACTGGGTCGATACCTCTGCTAGTGGACTATTAGTCCTCGAGGACATCATCCGTCCAGTAGTCAATGTTTCGGCACTGACATGTTTTATTACTATTACTGGGTCGATACCTCTGCTAGTGGACTATTAGTCCTCGAGGACATCATCCGCCCAGTAGTCAATGCTTCGACACTGGCATGTTTTATTACTATCACTGGGTCGATACCTCTGCTGGTTGACTATTAGTCCTCGAGGACATCATCCGTCCAGTAGTCAATGCTTCGGCACTGGCATGTGTTATTACTATCACTGGTTCGATACCTCTGCTGGTGGACTATTAGTCCTCGAGGACATCATCCGTCCAGTAGTCAATGCTTCGGCACTGGCATGTTTTATTACTATCACTGGGTCGATACCTCTGCTGGTGGACCATTAGTCTCCGAGGACATCATCCGTCCAGTAGTCAATGCTTCGGCACTGGCATGTTGTATTACTAGCATTGGGTCGATACCTCTTCTGGTGGACTATTAATCCCCGAGGACATCATCCGTCCAGTAGTCAATGCTTCGGCACTGGCATGTTTTATTACAATCACTGGGTCGATACCTCTGCTGGTGGACTATTAGTCCCCGAGGACAGCATCCGTCCAGTAGTCAATGCTGCGGCACTGGCATGTTTTATTACTATCACTGGGTCGATACCTCTGCTGGTGGACTATTAGGCCCCGAGGACATCATCCGTCCAGAAGTCAATGCTTCGACACTGGCATGTTTTATTACTATCACTGGGTCGATACCTCTGCTAGTGGACTATTAGTCCTCGAGGACATCATCCGCCCAGTAGTCAATGCTTCGGCACTGGCATGTTTTATTACTATCACTGGGTCGATACCTCTGCCAGTGGACTATTAGTCCCCGAGGACATCATCCGTCCAGTAGTCAATGCTTCGGCACTGGGATGTTGTATTACTATCGCTGGGTCGATACCTCGGCTGGTGGACTATTAGTCCCCGAGGACATCATTCGTCCAGTAGTCAATGCTTCGGCACTGGCGTGTGGTATTACTATCACTGGGTCGATACCTCTGCTGGTGGACTATTAGTCCCCGAGGACATCATCCGTCCAGTAGTCAATGCTTCGGCACTGGGATGTTGTATTACTATCACTGGGTCGATACCTCTGCTAGTGGACTATTAATCCCCGAGGACATCACCCGTCCAGTAGTCAATGCTTCGGCACTGGCATGTTGTATTACTATCACTGGGTCGATACCTCTGCTAGTGGACTATTAGTCCCCGAGGACATCATCCGTCCAGTAGTCAATGCTTCGTCACTGGCATGTTGTATTACTATCACTGGGTCGATACCTCTGCTGGTGGACTATTAGTCCCCGAGGACATCATCCGTCCAGTAGTCAATGCTTCGGCACTGGCATGTTGTATTACTATCACTGGGTCGATACCTCTGCTGGTGGAATATTATTCCCCGAGGACATCATCCGTCCAGTAATCAATGCTTCGGCACTGGCATGTTGTATTACTATCACTGGGTCGATACCTCTGCTGGTAGACTATTAGTCCTCGAGGACATCATCCGTCCAGTAGTCTATGCTTCGGCACTGGCATGTTTTATTACTATCACTGGGTCGATACCTCTGCTGGTGGACTATTAGTCCCCGAGGACATCATCCATCCAGTAGTCAATGCTTCGGCACTGGCATGTTGTATTACTATCACTGGGTCGATACCTCTGCTAGTGGACTATTATTCCCGAGGACATCATCCGTCCAGTAGTCAATGCATCGGCACTGGCATGTTGTATTACTATCACTGGGTCGATACCTCTGCTGGTGGACTATTAGTCCTCGAGGACATCATCCGTCCAGTAGTCAATGCTTCGGCACTGGCATGTTGTATTACTATCACTGGGTCGATACCTCTGCTGGTGGACTATTAGTCCCCGAGGACATCATCCGTCCAGTAGTCAATGCTTCGGCACTGGCATGTTGTATTACTATCACTGGGTCGATACCTCTGCTAGTGGACCATTAGTCCCCAAGGACATCATCCGTCCAGTCGTCAATGCTTCGGCACTGGCATGTTTTATTACTATCACTGGGTCGATACCTCTGCTGGTGGACTATTAGTCTCCGAGGACATCATCGTCCAGTAGTCAATGTTTCGGCACTGGCATGTTTTATTACTATCACTGGGTCGATACCTCTGCTAGTGGATTATTAGTCCTCGAGGACATCATCCGTCCAGTAGTCAATGCTTCGGCACTGGCATGTTTTATTACTATCACTGGGTCGATACCTCTGCTGGTGGACTATTAGTCCCCGAGGACATCATCCGTCCAGTAGTCAATGCTTCGGCACTGGCATGTTTTATTACTATCACTGGGTCGATACCTCTGCTAGTGGACTATTAGTCGTGGAGGACATCATCCGTCCAGTAGTCAATGATTCGGCACTGGCATGTTGTATTACTATCACTGGGTCGATACCTCTGCTGGTGGACTATTAGTCCTCGAGGACATCATCCATCCAGTAGTCAATACTTCGGCACTGGCATGTTGTATTACTAGCACTGGGTCGATACCTCTGCTAGTGGACTATTATTCCCCGAGGACATCATCCACTCAGTAGTTAGTGCTGCGGCACTGGCATGTTTTATTACTAGCACTGGGTCGATACCTCTGCTGGTAGACTATTAGTCCCCGAGGACATCATCCGTCCAGTAGTCTATGCTTCGGCACTGGCATGTTTTATTACTATCACTGGGTCGATACCTCTGCTGGTGGACTATTATTCCCCGAGGACATCATCCGTCCAGTAGTCAATGCTTCGGCACTGGCATGTTGTATTACTATCACTGGGTCGATACCTCTGCTAGTGGACTATTATTCCCGAGGACATCATCCGTCCAGTAGTCAATGCTTCGGCACTGGCATGTTGTATTACTATCACTGGGTCGATACCTCTGCTAGTGGACTATTAGTCCTCGAGGACATCATCCGTCCAGTAGTCAATGCTTCGGCACTGGCATGTTGTATTACTATCACTGGGTCGATACCTCTGCTGGTGAAATATTAGTCCTCGAGGACATCATCCGTCCAATAGTCAATGCTTCGGCACTGGCATTTTGTATTACTATCACTGGGTCGATACCTCTGCTAGTGGACTATTAGTCCTCGAGGACATCATCCGTCCAGTAGTCAATGCTTCGGCACTGGCATGTTTTATTACTATCACTGGGTCGATACCTCTGCTGGTGGACTATTAGTCTCCGAGGACATCATCCGTCCAGTAGTCAATGTTTCGGCACTGGCATGTTTTATTACTATCACTGGGTCGATACCTCTGCTAGTGGACTATTAGTCCTCGAGGACATCATCCGTCCAGTAGTCAATGCTTCGGCACTGGCATGTTTTATTACTATCACTGGGTCGATACGTCTGCTGGTGGACTATTAGTCCCCGAGGACATTATCCGTCCAGTAGTCAATGCTTCGGCACTGGCATGTTGTATTACTATCACTGGGTCGAAACCTCTGCTGGTGGACTATTAGTCGTCGAGGACATCATCCGTCCAGTAGTCAATGATTCGGCACTGGCATGTTTTATTACTATCACTGGGTCGATACCTCTGCTGGTGGACTATTAGTCCCCGAGGACATCATCCGTCCAGTAGTCAATGATTCGGCACTGGCATGTTTTATTACTATCACTGGGTCGATATCTCTGCTGGTGGACTATTAGTCCTCGAGGACATCATCCGTCCAGTAGTCAATGATTCGGTACTGGCATGTTTTATTACTATCACTGGGTCGATACCTCTGCTGGTAGACTATTAGTCCCCGAGGACATCATCCGTCCAGTAGTCAATACTTCGGCACTGGCATGTTTTATTACTAGCACTGGGTCGATACCTCTGCTAGTGGACTATTAGTCCCCGAGGACATCATCCGTCCAGTAGTCAATGCTTCGGCACTGGCATGTTTTATTACTATCACTGGGTCGATACCTCTGCTGGTGGACTATTAGTCTCCGAGGACATCATCCGTCCAGTAGTCAATGCTTCGACACTGGCATGTTGTATTACTATCACTGGGTCGATACCTCTGCTAGTGGACTATTATTTCCCGAGGACATCATCCGTCCAGTAGTCAATGATCCGGCACTGGCATGTTTTATTACTATCACTGGGTCGATACCTCTGCTAGTGGACTATTAGTCCCCGAGGACATCATCCGTCCAGTAGTCAATGCTTCGGCACAGGCATGTTTTATTACTATCACTGGGTCGATACCTCTGCTGGTGGACTATTAGTCCTCGAGGACATCATCCGTCCAGTAGTCAATGCTTCGACACTGGCATGTTGTATTACTATCACTGGGTCGATACCTCTGCTAGTGGACTATTATTTCCCGAGGACATCATCCGTCCAGTAGTCAATGATCCGGCACTGGCATGTTTTATTACTATCACTGGGTCGATACCTCTGCTGGTGGACTATTAGTCCTCGAGGACATCATCCGTCCAGTAGTCAATGATTCGGCACTGGCATGTTTTATTACTATCACTGGGTCGATACCTATGGTGGTAGATTATTAGTCCCCGAGGACATCATCCGTCCAGTAGCCAATACTTCGGCACTGGCATGTTTTATTACTATCACTGGGTCGATACCTCTGCTGGTGGACTATTAGTCCCCGAGCACATCATCCGTCCAGTAGTCAATGCTTCGGCACTGGCATGTTTTATTACTATCACTGGGTCGATACCTCTGCTGGTGGACTATTAGTCTCCGAGGACATCATCCGTCCAGTAGTCAATGCTTCTGCACTGGCATGTTTTATTACTATCACTGGGTCGATACCTCTGCTAGTGGACTATTAGTCTCCGAGGACATCATCCGTCCAGTAGTCAATGCTTCGGCACTGGCGTGTTTTATTACTATCACTGGGTCGATACCTCTGCTAGTGGACTATTAGAACCCGAGGACATCATCCACTCAGGATTCAATGCTTCGGCACTGGCATGCTTTATTACTATCACTGGGTCGATACCTCTGCTAGTGGATTATTAGTCCTTGAGGACATCATCCGTCCAGTAGTCAATGCTTCGGCACTGGCATGTTTTATTACTATCACTGGGTCGATACCTCTGCTGGTGGACTATTAGTCCCCGAGGACATCATCCGTCCAGTAGTCAATGCTTCGGCACTGGCATGTTTTATTACTATCACTGGGTCGATACCTCTGCTGGTGGACTATTAGTCGTGGAGGACATCATCCGTCCAGTAGTCAATGATTCGGCACTGGCATGTTGTATTACTATCACTGGGTCGATACCTCTGCTGGTGGACTATTAGTCCTCGAGGACATCATCCGTCCAGTAGTCATTGATTCGGCACTGGCATGTTTTATTACTATCACTGGGTCGATATCTCTGCTGGTGGACTATTAGTCCTCGAGGACATCATCCGTCCAGTAGTCAATACTTCGGCACTGGCATGTTGTATTACTAGCACTGGGTCGATACCTCTGCTAGTGGACTATTATTCCCCGAGGACATCATCCACTCAGTAGTTAGTGCTGCGGCACTGGCATGTTTTATTACTAGCACTGGGTCGATACCTCTGCTGGTAGACTATTAGTCCCCGAGGATATCATCCGTCCAGTAGTCTATGCTTCGGCACTGGCATGTTTTATTACTATCACTGGGTCGATACCTCTGCTGGTGGACTATTATTCCCCGAGGACATCATCCGTCCAGTAGTCAATGCTTCGGCACTGGCATGTTGTATTACTATCACTGGGTCGATACCTCTGCTAGTGGACTATTATTCCCGAGGACATCATCCGTCCAGTAGTCAATGCTTCGGCACTGGCATGTTGTATTACTATCACTGGGTCGATACCTCTGCTAGTGGACTATTAGTCCTCGAGGACATCATCCGTCCAGTAGTCAATGCTTCGGCACTGGCATGTTGTATTACTATCACTGGGTCGATACCTCTGCTGGTGAAATATTAGTCCTCGAGGACATCATCCGTCCAGTAGTCAATGCTTCGGCACTGGCATTTTGTATTACTATCACTGGGTCGATACCTCTGCTAGTGGACTATTAGTCCTCGAGGACATCATCCGTCCAGTAGTCAATGATTCGGCACTGGCATGTTTTATTACTATCACTGGGTCGATACCTCTGCTGGTAGACTATTAGTCCCCGAGGACATCATCCGTCCAGTAGTCAATACTTCGGCACTGGCATGTTTTATTACTAGCACTGGGTCGATACCTCTGCTAGTGGACTATTAGTACCCGAGGACATCATCCGTCCAGTAGTCAATGCTTCGGCACTGGCATGTTTTATTACTAGCACTGGGTCGATACCTCTGCTAGTGGACTATTAGTCCCCGAGGACATCATCCGTCCAGTAGTCAATGCTTCGGCACTGGCATGTTTTATTACTATCACTGGGTCGATACCTCTGCTGGTGGACTATTAGTCCTCGAGGACATCATCCGTCCAGTAGTCAATGCTTCGACACTGGCATGTTGTATTACTATCACTGGGTCGATACCTCTGCTAGTGGACTATTATTTCCCGAGGACATCATCCGTCCAGTAGTCAATGATCCGGCACTGGCATGTTTTATTACTATCACTGGGTCGATACCTCTGCTGGTGGACTATTAGTCCTCGAGGACATCATCCGTCCAGTAGTCAATGATTCGGCACTGGCATGTTTTATTACTATCACTGGGTCGATACCTATGGTGGTAGATTATTAGTCCCCGAGGACATCATCCGTCCAGTAGCCAATACTTCGGCACTGGCATGTTTTATTACTATCACTGGGTCGATACCTCTGCTGGTGGACTATTAGTCCCCGAGCACATCATCCGTCCAGTAGTCAATGCTTCGGCACTGGCATGTTTTATTACTATCACTGGGTCGATACCTCTGCTGGTGGACTATTAGTCTCCGAGGACATCATCCGTCCAGTAGTCAATGCTTCTGCACTGGCATGTTTTATTACTATCACTGGGTCGATACCTCTGCTAGTGGACTATTAGTCTCCGAGGACATCATCCGTCCAGTAGTCAATGCTTCGGCACTGGCGTGTTTTATTACTATCACTGGGTCGATACCTCTGCTAGTGGACTATTAGAACCCGAGGACATCATCCACTCAGGATTCAATGCTTCGGCACTGGCATGCTTTATTACTATCACTGGGTCGATACCTCTGCTAGTGGATTATTAGTCCTTGAGGACATCATCCGTCCAGTAGTCAATGCTTCGGCACTGGCATGTTTTATTACTATCACTGGGTCGATACCTCTGCTGGTGGACTATTAGTCCCCGAGGACATCATCCGTCCAGTAGTCAATGCTTCGGCACTGGCATGTTTTATTACTATCACTGGGTCGATACCTCTGCTGGTGGACTATTAGTCGTGGAGGACATCATCCGTCCAGTAGTCAATGATTCGGCACTGGCATGTTGTATTACTATCACTGGGTCGATACCTCTGCTGGTGGACTATTAGTCCTCGAGGACATCATCCGTCCAGTAGTCATTGATTCGGCACTGGCATGTTTTATTACTATCACTGGGTCGATATCTCTGCTGGTGGACTATTAGTCCTCGAGGACATCATCCGTCCAGTAGTCAATACTTCGGCACTGGCATGTTGTATTACTAGCACTGGGTCGATACCTCTGCTAGTGGACTATTATTCCCCGAGGACATCATCCACTCAGTAGTTAGTGCTGCGGCACTGGCATGTTTTATTACTAGCACTGGGTCGATACCTCTGCTGGTAGACTATTAGTCCCCGAGGACATCATCCGTCCAGTAGTCTATGCTTCGGCACTGGCATGTTTTATTACTATCACTGGGTCGATACCTCTGCTGGTGGACTATTATTCCCCGAGGACATCATCCGTCCAGTAGTCAATGCTTCGGCACTGGCATGTTGTATTACTATCACTGGGTCGATACCTCTGCTAGTGGACTATTATTCCCGAGGACATCATCCGTCCAGTAGTCAATGCTTCGGCACTGGCATGTTGTATTACTATCACTGGGTCGATACCTCTGCTAGTGGACTATTAGTCCTCGAGGACATCATCCGTCCAGTAGTCAATGCTTCGGCACTGGCATGTTGTATTACTATCACTGGGTCGATACCTCTGCTGGTGAAATATTAGTCCTCGAGGACATCATCCGTCCAGTAGTCAATGCTTCGGCACTGGCATTTTGTATTACTATCACTGGGTCGATACCTCTGCTAGTGGACTATTAGTCCTCGAGGACATCATCCGTCCAGTAGTCAATGCTTCGGCACTGGCATGTTTTATTACTATCACTGGGTCGATACCTCTGCTGGTGGACTATTAGTCTCCGAGGACATCATCCGTCCAGTAGTCAATGTTTCGGCACTGGCATGTTTTATTACTATCACTGGGTCGATACCTCTGCTAGTGGACTATTAGTCCTCGAGGACATCATCCGTCCAGTAGTCAATGCTTCGGCACTGGCATGTTTTATTACTATCACTGGGTCGATACGTCTGCTGGTGGACTATTAGTCCCCGAGGACATTATCCGTCCAGTAGTCAATGCTTCGGCACTGGCATGTTGTATTACTATCACTGGGTCGAAACCTCTGCTGGTGGACTATTAGTCGTCGAGGACATCATCCGTCCAGTAGTCAATGATTCGGCACTGGCATGTTTTATTACTATCACTGGGTCGATACCTCTGCTGGTGGACTATTAGTCCCCGAGGACATCATCCGGCCGGTGGTCAATGATTCGGCACTGGCATGTTTTATTACTATTACTGGGTCGATATCTCTGCTGGTGGACTATTAGTCCTCGAGGACATCATCCGTCCAGTAGTCAATGATTCGGTACTGGCATGTTTTATTACTATCACTGGGTCGATACCTCTGCTGGTAGACTATTAGTCCCCGAGGACATCATCCGTCCAGTAGTCAATACTTCGGCACTGGCATGTTTTATTACTAGCACTGGGTCGATACCTCTGCTAGTGGACTATTAGTCCCCGAGGACATCATCCGTCCAGTAGTCAATGCTTCGGCACTGGCATGTTTTATTACTATCACTGGGTCGATACCTCTGCTGGTGGACTATTAGTCTCCGAGGACATCATCCGTCCAGTAGTCAATGTTTCGGCACTGGCATGTTGTATTACTATCACTGGGTCGATACCTCTGCTGGTGGACTATTAGTCCTCGAGGACATCATCCGTCCAGTAGTCAATGATTCGGCACTGGCATGTTTTATTACTATCACTGGGTCGATATCTCTGCTGGTGGACTATTAGTCCTCGAGGACATCATCCGTCCAGTAGTCAATGATTCGGCACTGGCATGTTTTATTACTATCACTGGGTCGATACCTCTGCTGGTAGACTATTAGTCCCCGAGGACATCATCCGTCCAGTAGTCAATACTT
Source organism: Bathymodiolus brooksi (assembly GCA_963680875.1). NCBI lineage: Eukaryota > Metazoa > Mollusca > Bivalvia > Mytilida > Modiolidae > Bathymodiolus > Bathymodiolus brooksi. The sequence continues at coordinate 44,474,813 of OY804577.1, forward strand.
CGGCACTGGCATGTTTTATTACTAGCACTGGGTCGATACCTCTGCTAGTGGACTATTAGTACCCGAGGACATCATCCGTCCAGTAGTCAATGCTTCGGCACTGGCATGTTTTATTACTAGCACTGGGTCGATACCTCTGCTAGTGGACTATTAGTCCCCGAGGACATCATCCGTCCAGTAGTAAATGCTTCGGCACTGGCATGTTTTATTACTATCACTGGGTCGATACCTCTGCTGGTGGACTATTAGTCCTCGAGGACATCATCCGTCCAGTAGTCAATGCTTCGACACTGGCATGTTGTATTACTATCACTGGGTCGATACCTCTGCTAGTGGACTATTATTTCCCGAGGACATCATCCGTCCAGTAGTCAATGATCCGGCACTGGCATGTTTTATTACTATCACTGGGTCGATACCTCTGCTGGTGGACTATTAGTCCTCGAGGACATCATCCGTCCAGTAGTCAATGATTCGGCACTGGCATGTTTTATTACTATCACTGGGTCGATACCTATGGTGGTAGATTATTAGTCCCCGAGGACATCATCCGTCCAGTAGCCAATACTTCGGCACTGGCATGTTTTATTACTATCACTGGGTCGATACCTCTGCTGGTGGACTATTAGTCCCCGAGCACATCATCCGTCCAGTAGTCAATGCTTCGGCACTGGCATGTTTTATTACTATCACTGGGTCGATACCTCTGCTGGTGGACTATTAGTCTCCGAGGACATCATCCGTCCAGTAGTCAATGCTTCTGCACTGGCATGTTTTATTACTATCACTGGGTCGATACCTCTGCTAGTGGACTATTAGTCTCCGAGGACATCATCCGTCCAGTAGTCAATGCTTCGGCACTGGCGTGTTTTATTACTATCACTGGGTCGATACCTCTGCTAGTGGACTATTAGAACCCGAGGACATCATCCACTCAGTATTCAATGCTTCGGCACTGGCATGCTTTATTACTATCACTGGGTCGATACCTCTGCCGGTGGACTATTAGTCCCCGAGGACATCATCCGTCCAGTAGTCAATGATTCGGCACTGGCATGTTTTATTACTATCACTGGGTCGATACCTCTGCTGGTGGACTATTATTTCCCGAGGACATCATCCGTCCAGTAGTCAATGCTTCGGCACTGGCATGTTGTATTACTATCACTGGGTCGATACCTCTGCTAGTGGACTATTATTACCCGAGGACATCATCCGTCCAGTAGTCAATGCTTCGGCACTGGCATGTTTTATTACTATCACTGGGTCGATACCTCTGCTGGTGGACTATTAGTCCCCGAGGACAGCATCCGTCCAGTAGTCAATGCTTCGGCACTGGCATGTTGTATTACTATCACTGGGTCGATACCTCTGCTAGTGGACTATTAGTCCTCTAGGACATCATCCGTTCAGTAGTCAATGCTTCGGCACTGGCATGTTTTATTACTATCACTGGGTCGATACCTTTGCTGGTGGACTATTAGTCCCCGAGGACATCATCCGTCCAGTAGTCAATGCTTCGGCACTGGCATGTTGTATTACTATCACTGGGTCGATACCTCTGCTGGTGGACTATTATTCCCGAAGGACATCATCCGTCCAGTAGTCAATGCTTCGGCACTGGCATGTTGTATTACTATCACTGGGTCGATACCTCTGCTAGTGGACTATTAGTCCTCGAGGACATCATCCGTCCAGTAGTCAATGCTTCGGCACTGGCATGTTGTATTACTATCACTGGGTCGATACCTCTGCTGGTGGACTATTAGTCCGCGAGGACATCATCCGTCCAGTAGTCAATGCTTCGGCACTGGCATGTTTTATTACTATCACTGGGTCGATACCTCTGCTGGTGGACTATTAGTCCCCGAGGACATCATCCGTCCAGTAGTCAATGCTTCGGCACTGGCATGTTTTATTACTATCACTGGGTCGATACCTCTGCTGGTGGACTATTAGTCCTCGAAGACATCATCCGTCAGGTAGTCAATGCTTCGGCACTGGCATGTTGTATTACTATCACTGTGTCGATACCTCTGCTAGTGGACTATTAGTCCTCGAAGACATCATCCGTCCAGTAGACAATGCTTCGGCACTGGCATGTTGTATTACTATCACTGGGTCGATACCTCTGCTAGTGGACTATTAGTCCTCGAAGACATCATCCGTCCAGTAGTCAATGCTTCGGCACTGGCATGTTGTATTACTATCACTGGGTCGATACCTCTGCTAGTGGACTATTAGTTCTTAAAGACATCATCCGTCCAGTAGTCAATGCTTCGGCACTGGCATGTTGTATTACTATCACTGGGTCGATACCTCTGCTAGTGGACTATTAGTCCTCGAAGACATCATCCGTCCAGTAGTCAATGCTTCGGCACTGGCATGATTTATTACTATCACTGGGTCGATACCTCTGCTAGTGGACTATTAGTCCTCGAGGACATCATCCGTTCAGTAGTCAATGCTTCGGCACTGGCATGTTTTATTACTATCACTGGGTCGATACCTCTACTAGTGGACTATTAGTCCTCGAAGACATCATCCGTCCAGTAGTCAATGCTTCGGCACTGGCATGTTTTATTACTATCACTGGGTCGATACCTCTGCTGGTGGACTATTAGTCCCCGAGGACATCATCCGTCCAGTAGTCAATGCTTCGACACAGGCATGTTGTATTACTATCACTGGGTCGATACCTCTGCTAGTGGACTATTATTCCCCGAGGACATCATCCGTCCAGTAGTCAATGATTCGGCACTGGCATGTTTTATTACTATCACTGGGTCGATACCTCTGCTGGTGGACTATTAGTCCCCGAGGACATCATCCGTCCAGTAGTCAATGATTCGGCACTGGCATGTTGTATTATTATCACTGGGTCGATACCTCTGCTGGTGGACTATTAGTTCCCGAGGACATCATCCGTCCAGTAGTCAATGCTTCGGTACTGGCATGTTTTATTACTATCACTGGGTCGATACCTCTGCTAGGGGACTATTAGTCCCCGAGGACATAATCCGTCCAGTAGTCAATGTTTCGGCACTGGCATGTTTTATTACTATCACTGGGTCGATACCTCTGCTGGTAGACTATTAGTCCCCGAGGACATCATCCGTCCAGTAGTCAATACTTCGGCACTGGCATGTTTTATTACTATCACTGGGTCGATACCTTTGCTGGTGGACTATTAGTCCCCGAGGACATCATCCGTCCAGTAGTCAATGCTTCGGCACTGGCATGTTGTATTACTATCACTGGGTCGATACCTCTGCTAGTGGACTATTAGTCCTCGAGGACATCATCTGTCCAGTAGTCAATGCTTCGGCACTGGCATGTTTTATTACTATCACTGGGTCGATACCTCTGCTAGTGGACTATTAGTCCTCGAAGATATAATCCGTCCAGAAGTCAAATCTTCGGCACTGGCATGTTGTATTACTATCACTGGGTCGATACCTCTGCTAGTGGACTATTAGTCCTCGAAGACATCATCCGTCCAGTAGTCAATGCTTCTGCACTGGCATGTTGTATTACCATCACTGGGTCGATACCTCTGCTAGTGGACTATTAGTCCCCGAGGACAACATCCGTCCAGTAGTCAATGCTTCGGCACTGGCATGTTTTATTACTATCACTGGGTCGATACCTCTGCTGGTGGACTATTAGTCCTCGAAGACATCATTCGTCCAGTAGTCAATGCTTCGGCACTGGCATGTTGTATTACTATCACTGGGTCGATACCTCTGCTAGTGGATTATTAGTCCTCGAAGACATCATCCGTCCAGTAGTCAATGCTTCGGCACTGGCATGTTGTATTACTATCACTGGGTCGATACCTCTGCTAGTGGACTATTAGTCCTCGAAGACATCATCCGTCCAGTAGTCAATGCTTCGGCACTGGCATGTTTTATTACAATCACTTGGTCGATACCTCTGCTAGTGGACTATTAATCCTCGTGGACATCATCCGTCCAGTAGTCAATGCTTCGGCACTGGCATGTTTTATTACTATCACTGGGTCGATACCTCTGCTAGTGGACTATTAGTCCTCCAGGACATCATCCGTCCAGTAGTCAATGCTTCGGCAGTGGCATGTTTTATTACTATCACTGGGTCGATACCTCTGCTGGTGGACTATTAGTCCCCGAGGACATCATCCGTCCAGTAGTCAATGCTTCGGCACTGGCATGTTGTATTACTATCACTGGGTCGATACCTCTGCTAGTGGACTATTATTCCCCGAGGACATCATCCGTCCAGTAGTCAATGCTTCGGCACTGGCATGTTGTATTACTATCACTGGGTCGATACCTCTGCTAGTGGACTATTAGTCCTCGAGGTCATCATCCGTCCAGTAGTCAATGCTTCGGCACTGGCATGTTGTATTACTATCACTGGGTCGATACCTCTGCTAGTGGATTATTAGTCCCCGAGGACATCATCCGTCCAGTAGTCAATGCTTCGGCACTGGCATGTTGTATTACTAGCACTGGGTCGATACCTCTGCTAGTGGACTATTAGTCCTCGAAGACATCATCCGTCCAGTAGACAATGCTTCGGCACTGGCATGTTGTATTACTATCACTGGGTCGATACCTCTGCTAGTGGACTATTAGTCCTCGAAGACATCATCCGTCCAGTAGTCAATGCTTCGGCACTGGCATGTTGTATTACTATCACTGGGTCGATACCTCTGCTAGTGGACTATTAGTCCTCGAAGACATCATCCGTCCAGTAGTCAATGCTTCGGCACTGGCATGTTGTATTACTATCACTGGGTCGATACCTCTGCTAGTGGACTATTAGTCCTCGAAGACATCATCCGTCCAGTAGTCAATGCTTCGGCACTGGCATGTTGTATTACTATCACTGGGTCGATACCTCTGCTAGTGGATTATTAGTCCCCGAGGACATCATCCGTCCAGTAGTCAATGCTTCGGCACTGGCATGGTGTATTACTAGCACTGGGTCGATACCTCTGCTAGTGGACTATTAGTCCTCGAAGACATCATCCGTCCAGTAGACAATGCTTCGGCACTGGCATGTTGTATTACTATCACTGGGTCGATACCTCTGCTAGTGGACTATTAGTCCTCGAAGACATCATCCGTCCAGTAGTCAATGCTTCGGCACTGGCATGTTGTATTACTATCACTGGGTCGATACCTCTGCTAGTGGACTATTAGTCCTCGAGGACATCATCCGTTCAGTAGTCAATGCTTCGGCACTGGCATGTTGTATTACTATCACTGGGTCGATACCTCTGCTAGTGGACTATTATTCCCCGAGGACATCATCCGTCCAGTAGTCAATGCTTCGGCACTGGCATGTTGTATTACTATCACTGGGTCGATACCTCTGCTAGTGGACTATTAGTCCTCGAGGACATCATCCGTCCAGTAGTCAATGCTTCGGCACTGGCATGTTGTATTACTATCACTGGGTCGATACCTCTGCTAGTGGATTATTAGTCCCCGAGGACATCATCCGTCCAGTAGTCAATGCTTCGGCACTGGCATGTTGTATTACTAGCACTGGGTCGATACCTCTGCTAGTGGACTATTAGCCCTCGAAGACATCATCCGTCCAGTAGACAATGCTTCGGCACTGGCATGTTGTATTACTATCACTGGGTCGATACCTCTGCTAGTGGACTATTAGTCCTCGAAGACATCATTCGTCCAGTAGTCAATGCTTCGGCACTGGCATGTTGTATTACTATCACTGGGTCGATACCTCTGCTAGTGGACTATTAGTCCTCGAAGACATCATCCGTCCAGTAGTCAATGCTTCGGCACTGGCATGTTGTATTACTATCACTGGGTCGATACCTCTGCTGGTGGACTATTAGTTCCCGAGGACATCATCCGTCCAGTAGTCAATGCTTCGGTACTGGCATGTTTTATTACTATCACTGGGTCGATACCTCTGCTAGTGGACTATTAGTCCCCGAGGACATAATCCGTCCAGTAGTCAATGTTTCGGCACTGGCATGTTTTATTACTATCACTGGGTCGATACCTCTGCTGGTAGACTATTAGTCCCCGAGGACATCATCCGTCCAGTAGTCAATACTTCGGCACTGGCATGTTTTATTACTATCACTGGGTCGATACCTTTGCTGGTAGACTATTAGTCCCCGAGGACATCATCCGTCCAGTAGTCAATGCTTCGGCACTGGCATGTTGTATTACTATCACTGGGTCGATACCTCTGCTAGTGGACTATTAGTTCTTAAAGACATCATCCGTCCAGTAGTCAATGCTTCGGCACTGGCATGTTGTATTACTATCACTGGGTCGATACCTCTGCTAGTGGACTATTAGTCCTCGAAGACATCATCCGTCCAGTAGTCAATGCTTCGGCACTGGCATGATTTATTACTATCACTGGGTCGATACCTCTGCTAGTGGACTATTAGTCCTCGAGGACATCATCCGTTCAGTAGTCAATGCTTCGGCACTGGCATGTTTTATTACTATCACTGGGTCGATACCTCTACTAGTGGACTATTAGTCCTCGAAGACATCATCCGTCCAGTAGTCAATGCTTCGGCACTGGCATGTTTTATTACTATCACTGGGTCGATACCTCTGCTGGTGGACTATTAGTCCCCGAGGACATCATCCGTCCAGTAGTCAATGCTTCGACACTGGCATGTTGTATTACTATCACTGGGTCGATACCTCTGCTAGTGGACTATTATTCCCCGAGGACATCATCCGTCCAGTAGTCAATGATTCGGCACTGGCATGTTTTATTACTATCACTGGGTCGATACCTCTGCTGGTGGACTATTAGTCCCCGAGGACATCATCCGTCCAGTAGTCAATGATTCGGCACTGGCATGTTGTATTACTATCACTGGGTCGATACCTCTGCTGGTGGACTATTAGTTCCCGAGGACATCATCCGTCCAGTAGTCAATGCTTCGGTACTGGCATGTTTTATTACTATCACTGGGTCGATACCTCTGCTAGGGGACTATTAGTCCCCGAGGACATAATCCGTCCAGTAGTCAATGTTTCGGCACTGGCATGTTTTATTACAATCACTGGGTCGATACCTCTGCTGGTAGACTATTAGTCCCCGAGGACATCATCCGTCCAGTAGTCAATACTTCGGCACTGGCATGTTTTATTACTATCACTGGGTCGATACCTTTGCTGGTGGACTATTAGTCCCCGAGGACATCATCCGTCCAGTAGTCAATGCTTCGGCACTGGCATGTTGTATTACTATCACTGGGTCGATACCTCTGCTAGTGGACTATTAGTCCTCGAGGACATCATCTGTCCAGTAGTCAATGCTTCGGCACTGGCATGTTTTATTACTATCACTGGGTCGATACCTCTGCTAGTGGACTATTAGTCCTCGAAGATATAATCCGTCCAGAAGTCAAATCTTCGGCACTGGCATGTTGTATTACTATCACTGGGTCGATACCTCTGCTAGTGGACTATTAGTCCTCGAAGACATCATCCGTCCAGTAGTCAATGCTTCTGCACTGGCATGTTGTATTACCATCACTGGGTCGATACCTCTGCTAGTGGACTATTAGTCCCCGAGGACAACATCCGTCCAGTAGTCAATGCTTCGGCACTGGCATGTTTTATTACTATCACTGGGTCGATACCTCTGCTGGTGGACTATTAGTCCTCGAAGACATCATTCGTCCAGTAGTCAATGCTTCGGCACTGGCATGTTGTATTACTATCACTGGGTCGATACCTCTGCTAGTGGATTATTAGTCCTCGAAGACATCATCCGTCCAGTAGTCAATGCTTCGGCACTGGCATGTTGTATTACTATCACTGGGTCGATACCTCTGCTAGTGGACTATTAGTCCTCGAAGACATCATCCGTCCAGTAGTCAATGCTTCGGCACTGGCATGTTTTATTACAATCACTTGGTCGATACCTCTGCTAGTGGACTATTAATCCTCGTGGACATCATCCGTCCAGTAGTCAATGCTTCGGCACTGGCATGTTTTATTACTATCACTGGGTCGATACCTCTGCTAGTGGACTATTAGTCCTCCAGGACATCATCCGTCCAGTAGTCAATGCTTCGGCAGTGGCATGTTTTATTACTATCACTGGGTCGATACCTCTGCTGGTGGACTATTAGTCCTCGAGGACATCATCCGTCCAGTAGTCAATGCTTCGGCACTGGCATGTTGTATTACTATCACTGGGTCGATACCTCTGCTAGTGGACTATTATTCCCCGAGGACATCATCCGTCCAGTAGTCAATGCTTCGGCACTGGCATGTTGTATTACTATCACTGGGTCGATACCTCTGCTAGTGGACTATTAGTCCTCGAGGTCATCATCCGTCCAGTAGTCAATGCTTCGGCACTGGCATGTTGTATTACTATCACTGGGTCGATACCTCTGCTAGTGGATTATTAGTCCCCGAGGACATCATCCGTCCAGTAGTCAATGCTTCGGCACTGGCATGTTGTATTACTAGCACTGGGTCGATACCTCTGCTAGTGGACTATTAGTCCTCGAAGACATCATCCGTCCAGTAGACAATGCTTCGGCACTGGCATGTTGTATTACTATCACTGGGTCGATACCTCTGCTAGTGGACTATTAGTCCTCGAAGACATCATCCGTCCAGTAGTCAATGCTTCGGCACTGGCATGTTGTATTACTATCACTGGGTCGATACCTCTGCTAGTGGACTATTAGTCCTCGAAGACATCATCCGTCCAGTAGTCAATGCTTCGGCACTGGCATGTTGTATTACTATCACTGGGTCGATACCTCTGCTAGTGGACTATTAGTCCTCGAAGACATCATCCGTCCAGTAGTCAATGCTTCGGCACTGGCATGTTTTATTACTATCACTGGGTCGATACCTCTGCTAGTGGATTATTAGTCCCCGAGGACATCATCCGTCCAGTAGTCAATGCTTCGGCACTGGCATGGTGTATTACTAGCACTGGGTCGATACCTCTGCTAGTGGACTATTAGTCCTCGAAGACATCATCCGTCCAGTAGACAATGCTTCGGCACTGGCATGTTGTATTACTATCACTGGGTCGATACCTCTGCTAGTGGACTATTAGTCCTCGAAGACATCATCCGTCCAGTAGTCAATGCTTCGGCACTGGCATGTTGTATTACTATCACTGGGTCGATACCTCTGCTAGTGGACTATTAGTCCTCGAGGACATCATCCGTTCAGTAGTCAATGCTTCGGCACTGGCATGTTGTATTACTATCACTGGGTCGATACCTCTGCTAGTGGACTATTATTCCCCGAGGACATCATCCGTCCAGTAGTCAATGCTTCGGCACTGGCATGTTGTATTACTATCACTGGGTCGATACCTCTGCTAGTGGACTATTAGTCCTCGAGGACATCATCCGTCCAGTAGTCAATGCTTCGGCACTGGCATGTTGTATTACTATCACTGGGTCGATACCTCTGCTAGTGGATTATTAGTCCCCGAGGACATCATCCGTCCAGTAGTCAATGCTTCGGCACTGGCATGTTGTATTACTAGCACTGGGTCGATACCTCTGCTAGTGGACTATTAGCCCTCGAAGACATCATCCGTCCAGTAGACAATGCTTCGGCACTGGCATGTTGTATTACTATCACTGGGTCGATACCTCTGCTAGTGGACTATTAGTCCTCGAAGACATCATTCGTCCAGTAGTCAATGCTTCGGCACTGGCATGTTGTATTACTATCACTGGGTCGATACCTCTGCTAGTGGACTATTAGTCCTCGAAGACATCATCCGTCCAGTAGTCAATGCTTCGGCACTGGCATGTTGTATTACTATCACTGGGTCGATACCTCTGCTGGTGGACTATTAGTTCCCGAGGACATCATCCGTCCAGTAGTCAATGCTTCGGTACTGGCATGTTTTATTACTATCACTGGGTCGATACCTCTGCTAGTGGACTATTAGTCCCCGAGGACATAATCCGTCCAGTAGTCAATGTTTCGGCACTGGCATGTTTTATTACTATCACTGGGTCGATACCTCTGCTGGTAGACTATTAGTCCCCGAGGACATCATCCGTCCAGTAGTCAATACTTCGGCACTGGCATGTTTTATTACTATCACTGGGTCGATACCTTTGCTGGTAGACTATTAGTCCCCGAGGACATCATCCGTCCAGTAGTCAATGCTTCGGCACTGGCATGTTGTATTACTATCACTGGGTCGATACCTCTGCTAGTGGACTATTAGTCCTCGAGGACATCATCCGTCCAGTAGTCAATTCTTCGGCACTGGCATGTTTTATTACTATCACTGGGTCGATACCTCTGCTAGTGGACTATTAGTCCTCGAAGATATAATCCGTCCAGAAGTCAAATCTTCGGCACTGGCATGTTGTATTACTATCACTGGGTCGATACCTCTGCTAGTGGACTATTAGTCCTCGAAGACATCATCCGTCCAGTAGTCAATGCTTCTGCACTGGCATGTTGTATTACCATCACTGGGTCGATACCTCTGCTAGTGGACTATTAGTCCCCGAGGACATCATCCGTCCAGTAGTCAATGCTTCGGCACTGGCATGTTTTATTACTATCACTGGGTCGATACCTCTGCTGGTGGACTATTAGTCCTCGAAGACATCATTCGTCCAGTAGTCAATGCTTCGGCACTGGCATGTTGTATTACTATCACTGGGTCGATACCTCTGCTAGTGGACTATTAGTCCTCGAAGACATCATCCATCCAGTAGTCAATGCTTCGGCACTGGCATGTTGTATTACTATCACTGGGTCGATACCTCTGCTAGTGGACTATTAGTCCTCGAAGACATCATCCGTCCAGTAGTCAATGCTTCGGCACTGGCATGTTTTATTACTATCACTTTGTCGATACCTCTGCTAGTGGACTATTAGTCCTCGTGGGCATCATCCGTCCAGTAGTCAATGCTGCGGCACTGGCATGTTTTATTACTATCACTGGGTCGATACCTCTGCTAGTGGACTATTAGTCCTCCAGGACATCATCCGTCCAGTAGTCAATGCTTCGGCAGTGGCATGTTTTATTACTATCACTGGGTCGATACCTCTGCTGGTGGACTATTAGTCCCCGAGGACATCATCCGTCCAGTAGTCAATGCTTCGGCACTGGCATGTTGTATTAATATCACCTGGTCGATACCTCTGCTAGTGGACTATTATTCCCCGAGGACATCATCCGTCCAGTAGTCAATGCTTCGGCACTGGCATGTTGTATTACTATCACTGGGTTGATACCTCTGCTAGTGGACTATTAGTCCTCGAGGACAGCATCCGTCCAGTAGTCAATGCTTCGGCACTGGCATGTTGTATTACTAGCACTGGGTCGATACCTCTGCTAGTGGATTATTAGTCCCCGAGGACATCATCCGTCCAGTAGTCAATGCTTCGGCACTGGCATGTTGTATTACTAGCACTGGGTCGATACCTCTGCTAGTGGACTATTAGTCCCCGAGGACATCATCCGTCCAGTAGTCAATACTTCGGCACTGGCATGTTTTATTACTATCACTGGGTCGATACCTCTGCTGGTGGACTATTAGTACCCGAGGACATCATCCGTCCAGTAGTCAATGCTTCGGCACTGGCATGTTTTATTACTATCACTGGGTCGATACCTCTGCTGGTGGACTATTAGTTCCCGATAACATCATCCGTCCAGTAGTCAATGCTTCGGCACTGGCATGTTGTATTACTATCACTGGGTCGATACCTCTGCTAGTGGACTATTAGTCCCCGAGGACATCATCCGTCCAGTAGTCAATGCTTCGGCACTGGCATGTTGTATTACTAGCACTGGGTCGATACCTCTGCTAGTGGACTATTAGTCCCCGAGGACATCATCCGTCCAGTAGTCAATACTTCGGCACTGGCATGTTTTATTACTATCACTGGGTCGATACCTTTGCTGGTAGACTATTATTCCCCGAGGACATCATCCGTCCAGTAGTCAATGCTTCGGCACTGGCATGTTGTATTACTATCACTGGGTCGATACCTCTGCTAGTGGACTATTAGTCCTCGAGGACATCATCCGTCCAGTAGTCAATTCTTCGGCACTGGCATGTTTTATTACTATCACTGGGTCGATACCTCTGCTAGTGGACTATTAGTCCTCGAAGATATAATCCGTCCAGAAGTCAAATCTTCGGCACTGGCATGTTGTATTACTATCACTGGGTCGATACCTCTGCTAGTGGACTATTAGTCCTCGAAGACATCATCCGTCCAGTAGTCAATGCTTCTGCACTGGCATGTTGTATTACCATCACTGGGTCGATACCTCTGCTAGTGGACTATTAGTCCCCGAGGACATCATCCGTCCAGTAGTCAATGCTTCGGCACTGGCATGTTTTATTACTATCACTGGGTCGATACCTCTGCTGGTGGACTATTAGTCCTCGAAGACATCATTCGTCCAGTAGTCAATGCTTCGGCACTGGCATGTTGTATTACTATCACTGGGTCGATACCTCTGCTAGTGGACTATTAGTCCTCGAAGACATCATCCCTCCAGTAGTCAATGCTTCGGCACTGGCATGTTGTATTACTATCACTGGGTCGATACCTCTGCTAGTGGACTATTAGTCCTCGAAGACATCATCCGTCCAGTAGTCAATGCTTCGGCACTGGCATGTTTTATTACTATCACTTTGTCGATACCTCTGCTAGTGGACTATTAGTCCTCGTGGGCATCATCCGTCCAGTAGTCAATGCTTCGGCACTGGCATGTTTTATTACTATCACTGGGTCGATACCTCTGCTAGTGGACTATTAGTCCTCCAGGACATCATCCGTCCAGTAGTCAATGCTTCGGCAGTGGCATGTTTTATTACTATCACTGGGTCGATACCTCTGCTGGTGGACTATTAGTCCCCGAGGACATCATCCGTCCAGTAGTCAATGCTTCGGCACTGGCATGTTGTATTAATATCACCTGGTCGATACCTCTGCTAGTGGACTATTATTACCCGAGGACATCATCCGTCCAGTAGTCAATGCTTCGGCACTGGCATGTTGTATTACTATCACTGGGTCGATACCTCTGCTAGTGGACTATTAGTCCTCGAGGACAGCATCCGTCCAGTAGTCAATGCTTCGGCACTGGCATGTTGTATTACTAGCACTGGGTCGATACCTCTGCTAGTGGATTATTAGTCCCCGAGGACATCATCCGTCCAGTAGTCAATGCTTCGGCACTGGCATGTTGTATTACTAGCACTGGGTCGATACCTCTGCTAGTGGACTATTAATCCCCGAGGACATCATCCGTCCAGTAGTCAATGCTTCGGCACTGGCATGTTGTATTACTAGCACTGGGTCGATACCTCTGCTAGTGGACTATTAGTCCCCGAGGACATCATCCGTCCAGTAGTCAATGCTTCGGCACTGGCATGTTTTATTACTATCACTGGGTCGATACCTCTGCTGGTGGACTATTAGTACCCGAGGACATCATCCGTCCAGTAGTCAATGCTTCGGCACTGGCATGTTTTATTACTATCACTGGGTCGATACCTCTGCTGGTGGACTATTAGTTCCCGATAACATCATCCGTCCAGTAGTCAATGCTTCGGCACTGGCATGTTGTATTACTATCACTGGGTCGATACCTCTGCTAGTGGACTATTAGTCCCCGAGGACATCATCCGTCCAGTAGTCAATGCTTCGGCACTGGCATGTTGTATTACTAGCACTGGGTCGATACCTCTGCTAGTGGACTATTAGTCCCCGAGGACATCATCCGTCCAGTAGTCAATGCTTCGGCACTGGCATGTTTTACTACTATCACTGGGTCGATACCTCTGCTGGTGGACTATTAGTCCCCGAGGACATCATCCGTCCAGTAGTCAATGCTTCGGCACTGGCATGTTTTATTACTATCACTGGGTCGATACCTCTGCTAGTGGACTATTAGTCCCCGAGGACATTATTCGTCCAGTAGTCAATGCTTCGGCACTGGCATGTTGTATTACTAGCACTGGGTCGATACCTCTGCTAGTGGACTATTAGTCCCCGAGGACATCATCCGTCCAGTAGTCAATGCTTCGGCACTGGCATGTTTTATTACTATTACTGGGTCGATACCTCTGCTGGTGGACTATTAGTCCCCGAGGACATCATCCGTCCAGTAGTCAATGCTTCGGCACTGGCATGTTGTATTACTAGCACTGGGTCGATACCTCTGCTAGTGGACTATTAGTCCCCGAGGACATCATCCGTCCAGTAGTCAATGCTTCGGCACTGGCATGTTGTATTACTAGCACTGGGTCGATACCTCTGCTTGTGGACTATTAGTCCCCGAGGACATCATCCGTCCAGTAGTCAATTCTTCGGCACTGGCATGTTGTATTACTAGCACTGGGTTGATACCTCTGCTAGTGGACTATTAGTCCCCGAGGACATCATCCGTCCAGTAGTCAATGCTTCGGCACTGGCATGTTTTATTACTATCACTGGGTCGATACCTCTGCTGGTGGACTATTAGTCCCCGAGGACATCATCCGTCCAGTAGTCAATGCTTCGGCACTGGCTTGTTTTATTACTATCACTGGGTCGATACCTCTGCTGGTGGACTATTAGTCCCCGAGGACATCATCCGTCCAGTAGTCAATGCTTCGGCACTTGCATGTTGTATTACTATCACTGGGTCGATACCTCTGCTAGTGGACTATTAGTCCCCGAGGACATCATCCGTCCAGTAGTCAATGCTTCGGCACTGGCATGTTTTATTACTATCACTGGGTCGATACCTCTGCTAGTGGACTATTAGTCCCCGAGGACATTATCCGTCCAGTAGTCAATGCTTCGGCACTGGCATGTTGTATTACTAGCACTGGGTCGATACCTCTGCTAGTGGACTATTAGTCCCCGAGGACATCATCCGTCCAGTAGTCAATGCTTCGGCACTGGCATGTTTTATTACTATTACTGGGTCGATACCTCTGCTGGTGGACTATTAGTCCCCAGGACATCATCCGTCCAGTAGTCAATGCTTCGGCACTGGCATGTTGTATTACTAGCACTGGGTCGATACCTCTGCTAGTGGACTATTAGTCCCCGAGGACATCATCCGTCCAGTAGTCAATGCTTCGGCACTGGCATGTTTTATTACTATTACTGGGTCGATACCTCTGCTGGTGGACTATTAGTCCCCGAGGACATCATCCGTCCAGTAGTCAATGCTTCGGCACTGGCATGTTGTATTACTATCACTGGGTCGATACCTCTGCTAGTGGACTATTAGTCCCCGAGGACATTATCCGTCCAGTAGTCAATGCTTCGGCACTGGCATGTTGTATTACTAGCACTGGGTCGATACCTCTGCTAGTGGACTATTAGTCCCCGAGGACATCATCCGTCCAGTAGTCAATGCTTCGGCACTGGCATGTTTTATTACTATCACTGGGTCGATACCTCTGCTGGTGGACTATTAGTCCCCGAGGACATCATCCGTCCAGTAATCAATGCTTCGGCACTGGCATGTTTTATTACTATCACTGGGTCGATACCTCTGCTGGTGGACTATTAGTCCCCGAGGACATCATCCGTCCAGTAGTCAATGCTTCGGCACTGGCATGTTGTATTACTATCACTGGGTCGATACCTCTGCTAGTGGACTATTAGTCCCCGAGGACATCATCCGTCCAGTAGTCAATGCTTGGCACTGGCATGTTTTATTACTATCACTGGGTCGATACCTCTGCTAGTGGACTATTAGTCCCCGAGGACATCATCCGTCCAGTAGTCAATGCTTCGGCACTGGCATGTTTTATTACTATCACTGGGTCGATACCTCTGCTAGTGGACTATTAGTCCCCGAGGACATCATCCGTCCAGTAGTCAATGCTTCGGCACTGGCATGTTTTATTACTATCACTGGGTCGATACCTCTGCTGGTGGACTATTAGTCCTCGAGGACATCATCCGTCCAGTAGTCAATGCTTCGGCACTGGCATGTTGTATTACTATCACTGGGTCGATACCTCTGCTAGTGGACTATTAGTCCCCGAGGACATCATCCGTCCAGTAGTCAATGCTTCGGCACTGGCATGTTTTATTACTATCACTGGGTCGATACCTCTGCTGGTGGACTATTAGTCCCCGAGGACATCATCCGTCCAGTAGTCAATGCTTCGGCACTGGCATGTTGTATTACTATCACTGGGTCGATACCTCTGCTGGTGGACTATTATTCCCCGAGGACATCATCCGTCCAGTAGTCAATGCTTCGGCACAGGCATGTTTTTTTACTATCACTGGGTCGATACCTCTGCTGGTGGACTATTAGTCCCCGAGGACATCATCCGTCCAGTTGTCAGTGCTTCGGCACTGGCATGCTTTATTAGATATCTTTATTACTGAAATTTACAGTTCCTAAATAATGTAATTATTTATAAAACTAAGGTTCTCCTCCCTCAGGAATAGATAACCTTAATCGATCTTGGCCATCATGTTTAGACCCTTTGGTTTTATTGCTCCCAAATCTTTGAATGATTTTGCTTTCCAATCTTTCTATTTTGAGTGTACCTGATGAAGATTATTAAAGAAACGACTCGTGCGCACTAAATTTGATATCTACGTTTTATGTGTATGGGGAAGAACTTAAAAGCTAAGAAAAAGTAAAATATTAGTTGAACATTTCTGAAATAAATATGTATATACAGTCAAACCTGCCTATGCAGTCACCTCTATTAAGCAGTCACCTGTATTTAAAGGTCACCTCTTTCTTGTCCTGTCATAGAAAATTTCATATGAATTGAACCTCTTTTAAGAGGTCATCCGTCTTAAAAGGCCACTTTTTCTTTGTCCTGAAGGTGACCTCTTAATACAGGTTTGACTGTATATCTAAAATGTATATATTTAAGATTGTATCATCAAAATACTCACCCTCCTTTACAGCTACTAGTCTTTCTATTCATGATGATAGGTAACAATAATTAACAATCAAACTTGAGATGCTTCTCAAACCGTTTTTCATAACGTAGTGGTATGTCTGAGAATAGTCCAACACTGAATAAGTATGAATTTAATTATTGCCGTTTGATAATATAAGAAATATCTCTCTAAGAATCCAAGGACCACCGTTATGACCAAAAAATATGAAAATGAATATCCTATGTCAAAATTAAACCCGCTTTCAATTGTGTGAAGTTTTTGAAGCATATATTATGTGCATCTGTGCACCACACATCCGTATAGTCCTACTATTATTTTTTTTATCTCTATGTGTTTCTAAGTAAACATACATAGAGAAAACTCTTTGTTAAGCAAATCTACTTTTAAATCACATTTAAATTTCTTGACAACCTGGTAAATCAAGTGGTAAAATGAATTTTATAAAACGTTACGACTAGTAACAACTGATTGAATACTTAAGTGATTGATTGTTTGTTGATTTCTTGGTTGATTGATTGTTTGCTTGATTGATTTGTTGGTTGATTGTTGATTGAATGATTTAGTGATTGATTTTTGATTGATTGATTGGTTGATTGAATGATTTAGTGATTGATTTTTGATTGATTGATTGGTTGATTGATTGACTAGTTGAATGGTTGTTGATTGCTTGATTGATTGATTGTCTCTAATGTTAGCAATATTTCATCTATAGTTTAAACATATTTTATTGTCCAAAAGCATGACAATAGGATCAGATACAAGTTTGTCAACTTAGAACATCTTCTCCTTTATATAAACAATATACAAATACAGTTGAACATAAATACACAAAAGTTACAGTCTTTCTTAATAATTAGAAAAACAACAAAAAACAACAACATGAAATGTACGAATGCAACACAATTTGAAATTTACCCAATGACAAATCGAACAGACCTTTACAATAAATGGACTAGTTTATAGAACACACCTAGAATGAAGAAAATCAATAATTGTTATACAATGTAGTGGGATTATTAATTCGGTAAAGGTAGGATCTTTTAAAATTTCATCTATATTGTTACACGAGCTGCAATAGTTAATATTAATTTGAACAAAGAACTATCAGCTGAGATACTATAAAATTTCAGTCCTTTTTGTGAAACAATGATACTACTTTTTTCTTGAGGATTTCGAATTTCGTAATTCAGTTCATTTTTAGTGGAGTTGCGTTTTGGAGATGGTTTGATTAATCACAGATGGGTGTTCGGTGGGTGGTTTTGGTATCAAATCTTGTTAGCGCTTAACTATTTCGTCAAGAATTTTAAGAGTAAAAGCACATTAATCCGGATTGTTTTTGGGTGGAGGACATTTCCGCAAAGTAAAGCAATTAAAAATTTTGACATTTCCGCAAATTTTGTTGTCCCTATTCCGCAAATTAAAAAAATAAATCTGTGTCTTTGTCTTATCCACAAACTTTAAAATATGAAATAAAGGTAGGAACATGTATTTATTCACCGAATGATGTGGAGGAGAATTTCATAGAAGACATCCAGTCAACATCATGCATCAATATAAACGTAGATAACAAATTGTGTGTACACGACGGGTTTCTGGAATAACCTTCATCAGGTACACTCGAAGACAAAATAATTAATAGCCAAATAATTTAAAAGTCTTAAGCTCCGCTATCTGGGTACCGATTCTCTTACGGTGTAGTGAAACAAAAATATTACAGTAGTCCATTTGAACGCTATGAACAGTACACTTCTGGGTCGAGTTCGAGATTGAATTACATGAGCAGCAAGGGCCGCACATTTGCATCCATGAACGAATTATAGAGTTAGAATTTGTGCTTTTAAATTATCAACGTTAAATGTTACAGATTGTAGTGCACAAAAAGGTAAAAGAAGGTAAAACAAATACGTTGAAATATTGAAGATATAGACACAAAAATTCATACGAGCACATTCCTGTTATGTGCTGTCGTATTTCCAACTAATAAAAATAATATTAGGGAATAAGTAGAAAATGTCACAAAATTAATAAATCAATACGGCTTTGTACCCTGTTTTTTTTAATCAAATAAGAATCCTGTGTTGATATACGATATTACCTAGATCCGTAAATGAGGATAATCTTCTGGTTTTGTTTTCAATAATACGAGGAGCACTATATTCAGAAAAGTTTAAAGATACCGAAGAAGGACAGACAATACAATTACTAAAAGAAAAAGACAAAAAGACAAATAACGAAAACACTACACAAAATACAAAAGACTGAGCAACAAGAAGTCTACTAAAACTGGAGGTAAAATCATGTGCACCGGAAGGTTAAGTTTACTAAAACTGGAGGTAAAATCATGTGCACCGGATGGTTAAGTCTACTAAAACTGGAGGTAAAATCATGTGCACCGGAAGGTTAAGTTTACTAAAACTGGAGGTAAAATCATGTGCACCGGATGGTTAAGTCTACTAAAACTGGAGGTAAAATCATGTGCACCGGAAGGTTAAGTTTACTAAAACTGGAGGTCAAATCATGTGCACCGGATGGTTAAGTCTACTAAAACTGGAGGTAAAATCATGTGCACCGGAAGGTTAAGTTTACTAAAACTGGAGGTCAAATCATGTACACCGGAGGTTAAGTCTACTAAAACTGGAGGTAAAATCATGTGCACCGGAAGGTTAAGTTTACTAAAACTGGAGGTAAAATCATGTGCACCGGATGGTTAAGTCTACTAAAACTGGAGGTAAAATCATGTGCACCGGAAGGTTAAGTTTACTAAAACTGGAGGTCAAATCATGTGCACCGGATGGTTAAGTCTACTAAAACTGGAGGTAAAATCATGTGCACCGGAAGGTTAAGTTTACTAAAACTGGAGGTCAAATCATGTACACCGGAGGTTAAGTCTACTAAAACTGGAGGTAAAATCATGTGCACCGGAAGGTTAAGTTTACTAAAACTGGAGGTAAAATCATGTGCACCGGATGGTTAAGTCTACTAAAACTGGAGGTAAAATCATGTGCACCGGAAGGTTAAGTTTACTAAAACTGGAGGTCAAATCATGTGCACCGGAAGGTTAAGTCTACTAAAACTGGAGGTCAAATCATGTGCACCTGAAGGTTAAGTCTACTAAAACTGGAGGTCAAATCATGTGCACCGGAAGGTTAAGTCTACTCAAACTGGAGGTCAAATCATGTGCACCGGAAGGTTAAGTCTACTAAAACGGGAGGTCAAATCATGTGCACCGGAAGTTTAAGTTTACTAAAACTGGAGGTAAAATCATGTGCACCGGAAGGTTAAGTCTACTAAAACTGAAGGTAAAATCATGTACACCGGAGGTTAAGTCTCCTAAAACTGGAGGTAAAATCAAGTGCACTGGAAGGTTAAGTCTACTAAAACTGGAGGTAAAATCATGTGCACCGGAAGGTTAAGTTTACTAAAACTGGAGGTAAAATCATGTGCACCGGAAGGTTAAGTCTACTAAAACTGAAGGTAAAATCATGTGCACCGGAACGTTAAGTCTACTAAAACTGGAGGTAAAATCATGTACACCGGAAGGTTAAGTCTACTAAAACTGGAGGTCAAATCATGTGCACCGGAAGGTTAAGTTTACTAAAACTGGAGGTAAAATCAAGTGCACTGGAAGGTTAAGTCTACTAAAACTGGAGGTCAAATCATGTGCACGGAAGTTTAAGTTTACTAAAACTGGAGGTAAAATCATGTGCACCGGAAGATTAAGTCTACTAAAACTGAAGGTAAAATCATGTGCACCGGAAGGTTAAGTCTACTAAAACTGGAGATAAAATCAAGTGCACTGGAAGGTTAAGTCTACTAAAACTGGAGGTAAAATCATGTGCACCGGAAGGTTAAGTTTACTAAAACTGGAGGTAAAATCATGTGCACCGGAAGGTTAAGTCTACTAAAACTGGAGGTAAAATCATGTGCACTGGAAGGTTAAGTCTACTAAAACTGGAGGTAAAATCAAGTGCACTGGAAGGTTAAGTCTACTAAAACTGGAGGTAAAATCATGTGCACCGGAAGGTTAAGTCTACTAAAACTGGAGGTAAAATCAAGTGCACTGGAAGGTTAAGTCTACTAAAACTGGAGGTAAAACCATGTACACCGGAAGGTTAAGTCTACTAAAACTGGAGGTAAAATCAAGTGCACTGGAAGGTTAAGTCTACTAAAACTGGAGGTAAAATCATGTACACCGGAAGGTTAAGTTTACTAAAACTGGAGGTAAAATCATGTGCACCGGAAGGTTAAGTCTACTAAAACTGAAGGTAAAATCATGTGCACCGGAAGGTTAAGTCTACTAAAACTGGAGGTAAAATCATGTGCACCGGAAGGTTAAGTCTACTAAAACTGAAGGTAAAATCATGTGCACCGGAAGGTTAAGTCTACTAAAACTGGAGGTAAAATCATGTGCACCGGAAGGTTAAGTCTACTAAAACTGAAGGTAAAATCATGTGCACCGGAAGGTTAAGTCTACTAAAACTGGAGGTAAAATCAAGTGCACTGGAAGGTTAAGTCTACTAAAACTGGAGGTAAAATCATGTGCACCGGAAGGTTAAGTCTACTAAAACTGGAGGTAAAATCATGTGCACCGGAAGGTTAAGTCTACTAAAACTGGAGGTAAAATCATGTGCACCGGAAGGTTAAGTCTACTGAAACTGGAGATAAAATCAAGTGCACTGGAAGGTTAAGTCTACTAAAACTGGAGGTAAAATCATGTGCACCGGAAGGTTAAGTCTACTAAAACTGGAGGTAAAATCAAGTGCACTGGAAGGTTAAGTCTACTAAAACTGGAGGTAAAATCAAGTGCACTGGAAGGTTAAGTCTACTAAAACTGGAGGTAAAATCATGTACACCTGAAGGTTAAGTCTACTAAAACTGGAGGTAAAATCATGTACACCGGAAGGTTAAGTTTACTAAAACTGGAGGTAAAATCATGTACACCTGAAGGTTAAGTCTACTAAAACTGGAGGTAAAATCATGTGCACCGGAAGGGTAAGTCTACTAAAACCGGAGATAAAATCATGTGCATCGGAAGGTTAAGCTGTTCCACTACTGGATCCCGTCTTGTTACGCTTGTTACACTCAGTGATAAGTCACGAATGATTTTCTCCGGGTCCTCCGGTTTCCTCCACCAATAAAATTGACCGCCACGATAGGATTGAAATTTTGTTGAAACAAACAAACAAACAAACAAACTAAATATAACACTAACCAGCTGTTGCTAATGTCAGCTTTCTATCTATGCATAGTTATAATCTAAACCTGGCTAAAATTCCTATAGTTGACAACAATTCACTTTAACCTAATACTACAACAACAACAACACAACAACAACACAACAACAACAACAAACACACACACACTAAAAAAATAAACAAAATAAACAACAACAACAACAAAAACAACAAGATCCACAGTTGGTGTTTTTTTGCAAATAATTCCGAAGGTTAAAAAAACTGTAGTATAAATAGGGACTTATGGTGTTTAAAGCCACTTTCAACAGTATTTCAGCTATATCGTGGCGGTCGTATAAAGAGGATTGTCTGATCTCCAAGGAGTGAAAATACTAGAACTTATTATGGTAACCTTTTAAAATGCACATAGCCTGTATTAGTAACTATTTTCTGAGAATCATTCGACTGTGTTGTTGTCAAGTAATGATGAAAGTCATAAAGCAGTACGAAAATACAAAAAATTCAAGTTAATAAAAAAAAAAAAAAAAAAAAAAAATTATGATCGATTTAATGTACAAATTGTGTACAATTGTGCATGACCTACTCTTCAAATATATAAATGAATAAATATATAGTTATATATAGCCCTATCACTATGTAAGTTATGTATACAAAATGTATATAAACATTCATTTGCTTTTTCTTGTAATATGCAAATCTAAATTTCCTGACAACATCTTTAATCACGTACATGTACTATAAGTAAACATATGTATCATGCTATTACACAACCTTGACTACAAAATATTAACAAAAGAAAGCTCAATCCTAATAAATAGTAAATAAACATTCTAAAAATAAATTGTAGGGCAAATTATCATAATGGTGTATTTAAAAAAAAAGAGGTTAATATGTTTTCACTCTACAATTAAGTTTGTTTTCTTGTCAATTACATACATTATCCTAGTTAATCATACATATGAACTCACAATGTTAAAAATGTATGTGCAATTTACTTTAAAACTAATTTTTTTTAAGCCATGACAACAGGTTAACAGGTTCAGCACGAAAAAGTTTAAAGTAAATTAGGGGTTAGGGGGTATGGTGTTTAACGCCACTTTCATCAATATTTCAGCTATATCGTGGTGGTAAGTTTTATTGGTGGAGAAAACCGGAGTACCCAGAGAAAACCACTGACTTGATGGAAGTCACCGACAAACGTTATCACATAATGTTGTATTGGGTGTACCTCACCACAAAAGGAATTCGAACTCACAACTTAAGTGGGGATAGGCACTGATTTCAACTTCCATACGATCACGATCACGAAGACCCCTGCAAATTAGGAATATTCTGCGAGATCAAAATGTATCATACTGAATAAAAAATGGGAGTACATTGTATCATATTTCAATAACACAAATTACGACTAACTACAATTTCAAGGGGTTGTCGAGAGGTTAAGTCGTTGACATTTGACCACATGTTCAACATCACCAGTGTGGCTTCACGTTCGAATGCCCACTTTATGTGTTATAGTTTCCACATAAATACACAAGGACGTTGGTTTTCGGTGATCAGTTTGTCATGTCTCCGAGAACTTCCCCCACTAAACAATTGCTTACATTAACGATACAAACAGTAATTCATCGTCTAAGATTGTTGATTTTACTTCATATCTTCTTTTGTTTGATTGAGGTACGAGTAAATTTTTTTTCAGAAAAAAAAAGGATAAGAATAAAAGTAAAACATTTTGCTTTATAACTAATAATTAAAAAAACAAATTATATGAAGATTTTATTTTACCTTCATATTATTGATTATCTAAAAGCTAAAATATGAATGTTTTATAAGTTTATTGTAATTACATTTTTTAAATTACATGAAGTGTATCACTAGTGCAGCAGGTCCTGTTTACAAATACGGAGCACCTGAGTTGACCCCCACTTTTTAGTGGGCTTTGTGTTGCTCAATATCTTGTGCAGTGTGCTATAGATAATTGTTTGTCTTTTTGTTCTTTGTGTTTCTTTGTCCTTCCTTGATATACGGCTTCTGATTACCTCTTTGGTATCTTAGATTTACGGCTTCTGATTACCTCTTTGGTATCTTAGATTTACGGCTTCTGATTACCTCTTTGGTATCTTAGATTTACGGCTTCTGATTACCTCTTTGGTATCTTAGATTTACGGCTTCTGATTACCTCTTTGGTATCTTAGATTTACGGCTTCTGATTACCTCTTTGGTATCTTAGATTTACGGCTTCTGATTACCTCTTTGGTATCTTAGATTTACGGCTTCTGATTACCTCTTTGGTATCTTAGATTTACGGCTTCTGATTACCTCTTTGGTATCTTAGATTTACGGCTTCTGATTACCTCTTTGGTATCTTCAAAAATCTTTGAAAAACAATTCATGGTTAAAAAGAATCCATTTTTACAACTCCATAATGTTTAATTTCAAGTGGAAAATATGAAACCAGAGGAAAGCGGGTATATAGGAAGAGAAAATGTTCACACATTTTTCCTTTTGTTTGTCAAGGAGTAGCAATATCTGGGGTTAATCTTACAATTTGTAATAGATAGTATAAGTAATAACTCTAATATGTGAAAGTTACCAGGTACCTCTCAATAATATGGTTGATGAAAACGAAGATGTGAAACAAGCTAACAAATCTTTATATTACATTAGATAATATTGAAGACTATATAAAGAACTTCCAAGTTATCGATTTCTGGTAGTGCTTATTGTCATTAAGGATTGGCGTTTTGACTCTCGTTCATAGTATGTGATAACATTTGCCCTTTACTTACGGCAGTTTTGTTGCTGTTTCTGTTTACTCCGGTTTCTCTATGTAAATAATTCTGATATTCTTTAATATGTAAAGCAAATTTGTCCAGAAGAACTTGCAATAGATAAAGCTTGGGTTTATGTCTATTCTTAAATCAAACCTCTTGGGTTCATCATGGTAAATTTAACACATGGGTTTGTTACAAAATATCTTTGTTTCTTTTTAAAAAATAATATAAATGTTGTACTTCCATCTTCTCACAAGGACTATGATACCGTATGTCAACAGTGGTGGGGTCTTTGAACTACAAATATAGATAGTTAGTTTGCTGGACTGGTGAAACTCTTTTCTAACTTCGTCAGTATATTAAATGTGTTTTTGCTATTGTTGTATGCTATTGTTCCTGCGTTTTGTAAGTACAACCTTTTGAGCCGGTCTAGAAGCAACAGTCCACAGGTACACTCGGACGCAAAAGTTATCCTGATTCCTGCTTAGCGGAGGGGCAACAAATACCAATTGTATAGTCTTTGCTTTGACCTGACCGGGGATCGAACACACGATCTACCACACTAGAGGAAAACACGTTAACCGTTACATCACAGTATGAATGTTGTCCCTCGAACCTAAAAAAACAAAACTAAACCAACATTCCTAAGAGATACATACTCTAAATAAAATGTAAATATATCGTCTATGATGAATATGAAACTCAATTTAAATCGCTTAAACAGCTTTATTAACAGTTATGCTAAAACGTATTCTTTCTTTTTTTTCAGACAAGAGGCACCTATAAGATATCACAGATTACAAGTAATATACGAAAATTATGTAATAGAATGAAGCCTTATTGGAATTTCAAAGGTTAACAAATAATATAAATCTTGATTGACCAGACGACATGAAGGAAAAGAAATAGGAATAAACATTACTGATTTTAAATTGAAGTTCAATGTCTTATAAAAAGACAAGTAAAAGTATGAACTGGATGCAAAACATATTTATAAGTAAAAAAAACCAACAGGAACACCCTCCAGCAAAAACCAGAAGTAAGACCAGATGCTCCAAAAGGATATGTACCTCCTGTCCATATGTGACACAATTACAAATCTCTACAGTAGCAAATATTATAGAAATCATTCATAACATTTCTCTACGATGAATTAAGCTTTTCAACTAAAAATAATTATCTATTTATTAAGCTTTTATAAATATATATATATAAAGCAAACTGTAATCTTAAATGTTTTTATTCTGCCACATCTAATACCAGCGAAAGCTTGCAATCCTAATGAATGTTTCAATACACTCTCATACTATGGTTGTAATTTATCTTCCTGTGAAAACAAAACGTAAAATATAAATACAAGGATAAGCAATAAAGACATTACAACATTTTATATTATTGTGTAGCTTTGAATTGAGTAAGACATTAATTATATATTTAATGCCTTGTGTGTATTTTTGTTCAACTGTATGGTACGACAAGAACAAGATTTAATAGGAGATTGCTATATCCATTTCTGGGATAAATCTATCTAATTAAAATAGATCTCCTCGCCTACATCTACCCCCCTTTTTTCGTTCAAAAATACTAATTATCAAGAATCTATCAAAACCTGATAAAAGGGGAATAACTGGAATAGTATTTTTAATGTATTATTAAGGTAGCAAATGTTCATGGCTATCATTTGGAACACCTTTGTGGTTTACGAAAATTTCGTTCCGAACTTCAAAAAGTAGCTAAATTTCATGGTAGCTAATAATTATAGGACACCCATATAAAAGATCTAACTTTTTGTCGTAATTTCTGTTTGAAAGTTTGAGATTTGCCGGACGAGTGGTTAGCCGGACGAGTGGTTAGTCTTGATGAATTTCGTGATATTGCTGACCATTACTGTTGAACAATACATTAAATCTGTTAGAAGTATCAATTATGATTTCGTTTTGTTATAAGAGTAATTGTTTTAGGCATAGTCCATAGTCCATAACTACGAACATTCATTGACCCTGCTATAGTACAGTACATGTCATTCAGTTTTGTGATACATTGTGGTCTTTTTAAGTGGAAGCGAATCTATGCAGGATTTTTATTGTTTGTATATATCTGTATTGCCGATGGAGATCCAATTATCAAGAGGGGAGGGTTGGGATCACATTAATCGAATTAACCTCGCAATATTATTATGTCTGTCCTTAGCCAACAACGGATTTCCCATGTCCTATGTCGTTGTTTTTGTGGTTTTTTTTTGTGCTCAATGAGTTGAAGTCAGAGGTAATTGTTCGTTTTGTTGATATTGGTAGAATTGTTCACCATCACCGTTTAAACTATATTTTCATAAAGTCTAGTTGTGATATCCTAAGACATTTGAACGGATTCTAAATGTTTAATTTACAGAAGATATAGTAAATTCAAGTATATTTTAATTTCAATTTGATTTTTCCATTTGGGATTCGTGTTACTCGATCTTTAGTTTTTATGTGTATGTTTTGTAGATCGTTGTTTGTCCTTTTGTACTTTTTCTTTTGGCCATTGTGTTGTCTGTTCGTCTTCGATTTACGGATTATGATTATGTATGAAACTTATATATAATTTGATCAATTAATACAAATTTTTTACTTAGTATTTCATTTGTTTAATATTTTTTATTGATGATTTTTTAACATATTTTCAAATCAAGCAAAAGGATATATTCTGTGTTTTAGTTACATAATAAAAGACATAGAAGAACAATTGTACGATGTTGCATTTATTTAACGACCTATGATTGGATCAAATCATTCCTAAGAATAACGATAGAAGGCAACGATGGAAATCTAGAGAATAAGATTAATACGCTTTACTGGACCAGTGGAAAATTCCATATGCCAGGTGACTGCAGCATTGTGTAATCTGTTATTGCATAATTTGACCTTGACGTTGTCCGAAATAAAGAAATATTGTAATCGATAACTGAGACGACGTATGCCAAGTGTACTGGACCAGGCTCACTATATATATGCGTGTGTATTTTGATTTAGCATAATTAAACACAACGGCAAGAAAGATGATGATTTATATTTTCTTCTAAAATAACACAGTAAAAAAACTCTTCTTGAGACACAATAAAAAAGAAAGAAATTAACGTTTCTAATAAACTACTTAAAAGAATGTTACACACCGATGCAGACGATAGATAAACGTGCAGTTACGAAACGATGCAGACGGAAAATTACAGAAGGTCAATTTTGTCTAGTGACCATTACGTCTTTAGCCTTAGAACTTTCAAGAAAGTCCGTCAAACATAGTTAATGGAAAAAACTTAGTTACTGTTTCAAGTTATAGATCAGCAATATCGTACAGAAATGTTCTAAGCTCCCGTGACCGACTGTGGTTATTTAGACGGTAAGTAAATAGTTGAAGGGTTCGCAGCGCGGCGCGAACCCTTCAACTATTTACTTACCGTCTAAATAATCATAGTCGGTCACAACTTTTTCTTACCGTCTAAATAATCATAGTCGGTCACCGACTATGATTATTCAGACTATGATTATTTAGACCGAAGCGCTCACCCTTCAACAATTTACTGACCGTCTAAATAATCATAGTCAGTCACTAGGGAGCTTAGAACGTATAGAATATTGTCATGAAGAATAATGGTGTTGATCCGAAGTTCTTGTTTGGCTTAGTCTTAGGTATACCATATATTTCAATGTTTTCAATTTTCTTTCCTATCCTGATTGTGATTTTGTTTTTATCTCTATTAAATCATATCTGACTATTGGCACGTGTTGCAAGGCACTCAGTGTCGGAAAACGTAAAACATAAAGTACCAGTAATTAAATAGAAATATACTAACTTTGATTAGATCTCCTCCTGACACAAGGTGCATAACTACATTGTGATCCAGTCTGATACGTATTGATATTTGGTGCCGTCTGGTAGTTGTAACGGTTTGTAAGGTAGGACGTGGACATTTGTTTCTGGGGTGAAGATACGTACGTCTGAGTAATAACAGGTGAGGACCCGGATGTATAGCTCGTCTGCTGATGGAATGATGTAATAGAAGAGTTCAACCTAAAAAAAATAGAGATTTACATTATCATCGAACTCAAACAAATATCAAGGTTACCAAATTGTAGCATTTATTTGGAATTGTTCATAAAAACTGTATTTCTATAACTGAATGGTTGACTTAGGTTGGTTTGGTTTATAGTGTTTAACACCACTTTCAACAATATTTTAGTTATATCGTAGCGGTCAGTTTTATTGATGTAGGAAACCGGAGTACCCGGAGAAAACCACCAACCTGTCGCAAGTCACTGACAAACTTTATCACATACTGTTGTATCGAGTACACCTCGCCATGAAAGGGGTTCGATCTCACAACTTTAATGGTGACAGGCACTGATTGCACTAAATGTATTGTAGACTGCGATTGCACACACTAAACAGTTGTTCACCTTCGTTCTTCTTCTTCGAGCAATACTTTCAAAGCTTCTATTTCTGCTTTCAGTGGAATATAGGATTCTCTAGACATGTTGGCCTCTTTCAATTTAACGAATAAAACTTCTTGGAATTCGCGGAATCTTTTTTCCATACTCTGTAACTGGGCTGCAAAACGTGACCTTTCTTGTTGTAACAACTGTTCAAGAGACAGTTTTTGACTTTCAGATGCTTTAATCTATAAACAAAAGTGTCATAATGTTATGAAATTAAATTAAAGCTTATGTTGTAGAAGGGTGATGCAGTTTGCAATAAACCAAACAAAACTCTAAACGGTTATTCTCGATGGTAATGTTAAAATAATAAATTTTGCACAACGTAATGAAAGACAAGAAATGATAACAGGAAAATCAGATAATACATGTATATTAAATGTTAGGTGGACAATATCTTTTTTTTTTATTATTGAAATCGTGTGAAGCTACTGTTGTTTCAATTTACGAAATACCTGCGAGTTATCTCCCTTGAGTATATATCGGGACTCGAGATAATTCTTTACTTACTTGTCCTTCTAAACTTGTTATCATAGCTTTCAAGTCAGCAACACTGCCGAAGACTTGTGACTTTTCTTTTTCTAGTTTGTCCATTATGCGAGAGTCGGTCTCCATTTGAACTTTTAATTGATACATCTACAATATGAAATGATAAACTTTGAATATAAATTACGTTTATTATGTTCCAATAGAAACATAATACACAGTGTTGTAAAGGAACATTCCCGATAAACTAAACATCAGTGATACTAACATTCATTTAAAAACAGAAAACAAAAGAATGGACAACACTACCGACCACACCTTTCAAAATAAGATATACCACTACTTGAAAAGTACATAAGAGTAAATGTTATAAAAATGTTCGTGGTTTGAGGTGAGAGGTTGTTGTTCGTTTTCTTAGTATTGGTGGAATAGTTGATTATCTCTGTTTAAACTTTCTTTTCATAATGACATTTTCTTTGTTGTGGTACAAAGGTACAAAGGTACCATCTTGTAACACGATTAGGCATATTACAAAGTATCGAAACAAGGTAGAAATTAATTCCATTCATAAACGATTGTTATCAGTTCTGAAAAAGCAGTAATAAAACACAAATGGACGGTTACAGTACAGGCAGACAAATCACTAACAAACTTAAAACTTATTTATTTTGAACTCTTGGCACGGGTAGTTCCACTGCGATCTCAGTACAAAAACAATCATATTTTACAACAATTGCTGTTATTGTTTATTTTATTTATTATTGGAAGTCATAGTTCCTAAATAATGTAATTTTTATTATAACTAAGGTTCTCCTTAGGCATAGATGATCATAGCCGATTTTGGCTATCCTATTTAGGCCCTTTGGTTTTCTTTAAAAAAAAAAACACTTTTAAATTATGTGACTTTCCAATCGTTTGATTTTGAATTTGAGCATACCTGACGAAAGTTATTCAAGAAACGCGTTGTGAGCGCTTTATATTGGCCAAATATTAAATTGCAATAAAAATAAAAATATATCATCTTTCATTTAGCTATTAAAGGTCATTTACATTTTTTGTATGTTGTTGTTCTGATTCTGACTGATATTTCCTTAGCTCGGCCTCGGCTGCTTCTCGGACTTGTTTCAACAATTCTGGAATATTTGTGTCTGTTTTTCCCAGTGCTCTTATTTTACTCTCCAATCCAAATATGGTAGAATTTGACGTTTCTAAACGCTGACGAAGCTCTGCCTGCTGTTCAGCTTGGACTTTTTGGTCAAATTCTACTTTCTTTTGGAAAGCAAGAAATTTTTCCTCTACATCTCTTCTCGTTGCTTGTTCTCTATCTAATCTTATAATGAATATACAAAAATAAAGTATCAAATACGCATGTACTAACAGTGTGTCAAACGCAATTTTTCTCTGTATTTTGTTTATAATTAAGTGCAATTAAAATATACATTGTATATAATGTTGTTTTAATGAAGAATGACACAATTGTTTCTGTGTTATGACTTTTATCACAATGACTTTGATATGGTTTTTTTGTTCTTTGAAATGTTCGTGTATGATTTATGCTAATTTTAATATACATGTACCTAGTTGCTTATTTATGCCGATTATTAGACGCAAACATTGGTACCTCGCTGATGTTTGCCCCCGTTGTAAAGGGGTAGTTTCTGAATAAAATATATATATATATATATATATATATATATCATCAATGTAGACAATACATTGCTAAGAACATTTACTGGTACCGTAAGATATTATATTACAATTTAGTTTAAATAAATTTGAAAGATGTGTAAGTAGACAATTTTACGGTGTGGTGTTCAAATAAGAGCGAATATTGCATTCCATGTGGATATATCTTTCAAATCCATCTTGCTATCGATTTAATAACATCATATATAAAAAGCAATCCAAAATTTAATTTTGAGAAATCAAATTAACCAATCTTGCAATTCAGAAACGCAATTTACATCCTCATTAATAGCTCAAAATCCTCGAAAAATTCGAATGGGCCAATAAGAAACGTCCTCGTATACAATTACCCATAATTCAATTGCAATTCTAAATCGATTACTTGGTGAAGGGGAAATTAATCATAAGAAAACAGCCATACAACGTCAATATCTTAGTTACAAATTATTTATGCAACTACCTCTGTTTCAAACTTTCATTCTCTCTAGATAGATTTTCTATATCCCTCCGCATCCTTGGCACATCATCTTTCGGAAGTGGAGCCATTCTTGCCTGTACTAATTCTTGTTCTAAGACTGATATCCTCTGTTGGAAACTATTCATTTGATCAACTAATTTTCTATTTTTGTCGGTTTCCAATATCAATCTAAAATTTATTTGAGAGAAACAGATTACAAACTACAAAGATGAAAATATTGTGAAATACAGATCAGAAATATTTAGAGCATAAAAAATACATTAAAAGGTGACAACAATGTATACAATTCGATCAAGCAAAGAAAACACAAATTTAATGAAGGAATTTGACAGGATGTCGTCTATGAAAGATATTGTACTGAATAATTTCACTCCGGATAGACAGGAAAACAACAATTAAAGAAATAAACCTCTTTTTAATGTTGAATATAATCTAGTTGATTGACTTGTTGATTGTTGTTTTAGTCCAATGTGCAATATTTCAGCTATATTTGTGACGAGAAGAAGCTTACAATGCAAAAAAAAAAACATCAGCCAGGTAAGAATAATAGAACTGGAATAAACCTATGGACAATGTTACCACAGGAAATACGAAAATTTACCTACCAACGGTTCACTAACGACCTCTGTTTACAAACTGTTGTCTGCATGTATTAGGAACTGCTGCTGCAATTTGGATCTTACGTGTCGTTCGCTAAATACGATCCACCCTAAGGAAGAGTATATATTTGCTTCGTCCCAC
Source organism: Bathymodiolus brooksi (assembly GCA_963680875.1). Taxonomy (NCBI): domain Eukaryota; kingdom Metazoa; phylum Mollusca; class Bivalvia; order Mytilida; family Modiolidae; genus Bathymodiolus; species Bathymodiolus brooksi. Next base: position 44,507,552 of record OY804577.1, read on the forward strand.
GAACATCCACCGAACACTCCTTCATGACATGATGTTCCCTGCAGCGGAGACACTTGGTGCTATTTCTGTACTGTGTGGGGATCTAAACCAGAATGAACAGGGCGGACAACACCGATGAAAGAAACAAAGCTAGTATTGCATTGAATCTCGAACTATTTAGACAAGAGACCGGACTTAAGCTTATATTAAAGTTGATAGTGTTATTATTAGCTGTGAGATTGAAATAAATATGATACTGTTTGTTGATAAGAAGTCATGTTCTAGAATGATGTAAATCGAGTGACAATTCATTTGAAGATCAACATTGCATTTTCAACTTTGACATAATATATTCCACATAACGTAAGTGTTAAGTCATGAAATGTCTTTTTTTTTCATGTTCTCCTTTTATAAAAACATAGATATCAAATTAAACTTTACCTGTTTTCTAATTCCTTTGCATTAGCTTGATATTTGCTGCAATATTGTTGTAAATTGTTCTTCTCCTTCACAGCTTCGTCAAATTGACGTCTAGAAAAATATTAACAATGAAGCGAATTTTATACTTGGCGCAAGCCATTCCTAATCTATCAAAATACGATGTCTATTTAAGAATCTGTATTTGTAATAATTCAACAAAAAGGGTAAGGATAGTGATTTCTCTGAATTTGTCTCGAAAATAAAAGACCATTTCCATTTCAGAACGTCTTAGAAAGAAGAATCGGGAGATATATGCTTGAAATTCAGTTTTGGATTGACAGAACATCATCAATATATCTGAATGTGAGATTTAATGCTTTAGCCTCTGTAATTTTGTTTTCTTTTATAAGATTTGTTTTATAAACTCTGCCTCATAATAGTAAATGAAATGATCGACTAGGAGAGGGGCACAGTTTGTTCCCATGCAGATGCCAATGATTTGTTATAAAAATGTGCACTCCGAACTCGAGAAATATGTTCTCGATAAGGAACTCCAAAATACTGGTGACTTCATTTTTGGTGTAAACACATTCTGCCTTTGGTTCAGTCTTGACACAATAAATTAATTCGTGATCCAAAGGTATATCGTGATCAAAAGCTATTGGCGTATAACGGTTCCAACCATTTTTTTAAAATATAGTAATATGCGTTGTGAATAATGTCATAGAAAATAAAGGAAAGAACAGGGAAATATCTCAATTTATAATTATATAATAATTATATAATAATATACTTTATTTATCATATACAATGTATTTCTGGTTATAGGAAAACCTGTAAGTTGACTTTACCAAATATTATCTAGCTCTCTTTCATACAGACATTTACCTGTAACTATACTTGACTTTACCTAATATTATCTAGCTCTCTTTCATACAGACATTTACCTGTAAGTATACTTGACTTTACCTAATATTATCTAACTCTCTTTCATACAGACATTTACCTGTAACTATACTTGACTTTACCTAATATTATCTAGCTCTCTTTCATACAGACATTTACCTGTAACTATACTTGACTTTACCTAATATTATCTAACTCTCTTTCATACAGACATTTACCTGTAACTATACTTGACTTTACCTAATATTATCTAGCTCTCTTTCATACAAACATTTACCTGTAAGTATACTTGACTTTACCTAATATTATCTAGCTCTCTTTCATACAGACATTTACCTGTAACTATACTTGACTTTACCTAATATTATCTAGCTCTCTTTCATACAAACATTTACCTGTAACTATACTTGACTTTACCTAATATTATCTAACTCTCTTTCATACAGACATTTACCTGTGACTATACTTGACTTTACCTAATATTATCTAGCTCTCTTTCATACAGATATTTACCTGTAAGTATACTTGACTTTACCTAATATTATCTAGCTCTCTTTCATACAGACATTTACCTGTAACTATACTTGACTTTACCTAATATTATCTAGCTCTCTTTCATACAGACATTTACCTGTAACTATACTTGACTTTACCTAATATTATCTAACTCTCTTTCATACAGACATTTACCTGTAACTATACTTGACTTTACCTAATATTATCTAGCTCTCTTTCATACAGACATTTACCTGTAAGTATACTTGACTTTACCTAATATTATCTAGCTCTCTTTCATACAGACATTTACCTGTAAGTATACTTGACTTTACCTAATATTATATATCTCTCTTTCATACAGACATTTACCTGTAACTATACTTGACTTTACCTAATATTATCTACCTCTCTTTCATACAGACATTTACCTGTAACTATACTTGACTTTACCTAATATTATATATCTCTCTTTCATACAGACATTTACCTGTAAGTATACTTGACTTTACCTAATATTATCTACCTCTCTTTCATACAGACATTTACCTGTAACTATACTTGACTTTACCTAATATTATATATCTCTCTTTCATACAGACATTTACCTGTAACTATTCTTGACTTTACCTAATATTATCTACCTCTCTTTCATACAGACATTTACCTGTAACTATACTTGACTTTACCAAATATTATCTAGCTCTCTTTCATACAGACATTTACCTGTAACTATACTTGACTTTACCTAATATTATCTAGCTCTCTTTCATACAGACATTTACCTGTAACTATACTTGACTTTACCTAATATTATCTAGCTCTCTTCCATACAGACATTTACCTGTAACTATACTTGACTTTACCTAATATTATCTAGCTCTCTTTCATACAGACATTTACCTGTAACTATTCTTGACTTTACCTAATATTATCTAACTCTCTTTCATACAGACATTTACCTGTAAGTATACTTGACTTTACCTAATATTATCTACCTCTCTTTCATACAGACATTTACCTGTAAGTATACTTGACTTTACCTAATATTATATATCTCTCTTTCATACAGACATTTACCTGTAACTATACTTGACTTTACCTAATATTATCTAACTCTCTTTCATACAGACATTTACCTGTAAGTATTCTTGACTTTACCTAATATTATCTACCTCTCTTTCATACAGACATTTACCTGTAAGTATACTTGACTTTACCTAATATTATATATCTCTCTTTCATACAGACATTTACCTGTAACTATACTTGACTTTACCTACTATTATCTACCTCTCTTTCATACAGACATTTACCTGTAACTATACATGACTTTACCTAATATTATATATCTCTCTTTCATACAGACATTTACCTGTAACTATACTTGACTTTACCTAATATTATCTACCTCTCTTTCATACAGACATTTACCTGTAACTATTCTTGACTTTACCTAATATTATATATCTCTCTTTCATACAGACATTTACCTGTAACTATACTTGACTTTACCTAATATTATCTACATCTCTTTCATACAGACATTTACCTGTAACTATACTTGACTTTACCTAATATTATATATCTCTCTTTCATACAGACATTTACCTGTAACTATATTTGACTTTACCTAATATTATCTACCTCTCTTTCATACAGACATTTACCTGTAACTATACTTGACTTTACCTAATATTATCTAAATCTCTTTCATTACAGACATTTACCTGTAAGTATACTTGACTTTACCTAATATTATCTAGCTCTCTTTCATACAGACATTTACCTGTAAGTATTTTTGACTTTACCTAATATTATCTAACTCTCTTTCATACAGACATTTACCTGTAAGTATACTTGACTTTACCTAATATTATCTAGCTCTCTTTCATACAGACATTTACCTGTAACTATACTTGACTTTACCTAATATTATCTACCTCTCTTTCATACAGACATTTACCTGTAACTATACTTGACTTTACCTAATATTATCTAAATCTCTTTCATTACAGACATTTACCTGTAAGTATACTTGACTTTACCTAATATTATCTAGCTCTCTTTCATACAGACATTTACCTGTAAGTATTCTTGACTTTACCTAATATTATCTACCTCTCTTTCATACAGACATTTACCTGTAAGTATACTTGACTTTACCTAATATTATCTAGCTCTCTTTTATACAGACATTTACCTGTAAGTATACTTGACTTTACCTAATATTATCTAACTCTCTTTCATACAGACATTTACCTGTAACTATGTTTGACTTTACCTAATGTTATCTAGCTCTCTTTCATACAGACATTTACCTGTAACTATGTTTGACTTTACCTAATATTATCTAGCTCTCTTTCATACAGACATTTACTTGTAACTATACTTGACTTTACCTAATATTATCTAACTCTCTTTCATACAGACATTTACCTGTAACTATACTTGACTTTACCTAATATTATCTAGCTTTCTTTCATACAGACATTTACCTGTAAGTATACTTGACTTTACCTAATATTATATATCTCTCTTTCATACAGACATTTACCTGTAACTATACTTGACTTTACCTAATATTATCTAGCTCTCTTTCATACAGACATTTACCTGTAACTATGCTTGACTTTACCTAATATTATCTAAATCTCTTTCATTACAGACATTTACCTGTAACTATACTTGACTTTACCTAATATTATCTAGCTCTCTTTCATACAGACATTTACCTGTAAGTATACTTGACTTTACCTAATATTATCTAGCTCTCTTTCATACAGACATTTACCTGTAAGTATACTTGACTTTACCTAATATTATCTACCTCTCTTTCATACAGACATTTACCTGTAAGTATACTTGACTTTACCTAATATTATCTAGCTCTCTTTCATACAGACATTTACCTGTAACTATTCTTGACTTTACCTAATATTATCTAGCTCTCTTTCATACAGACATTTACCTGTAACTATTCTTGACTTTACCTAATATTATCTAGCTCTCTTTCATACAGACATTTACCTGTAACTATACTTGACTTTACCTAATATTATCTAGCTCTCTTTCATACAGATATTTACCTGTAAGTATACTTGACTTTACCTAATATTATCTAGCTCTCTTTCATACAGACATTTACCTGTAAGTATACTTGACTTTACCTAATATTATCTAGCTCTCTTTCATACAGACATTTACCTGTAACTATACTTGACTTTACCTAATATTATCTAGCTCTCTTTCATACAGACATTTACCTGTAACTATACTTGACTTTACCTAATATTATCTAGCTCTCTTTCATACAGACATTTACCTGTAACTATACTTGACTTTACCTAATATTATCTAGCTCTCTTTCATACAGACATTTACCTGTAAGTATACTTGACTTTACCTAATATTATCTAGCTCTCTTTCATACAGACATTTACCTGTAACTATACTTGACTTTACCTAATATTATCTAGCTCTTTTTCATACAGACATTTACCTGTAACTATGCTTGACTTTACCTAATATTATCTAGCTCTCTTTCATACAGACATTTACCTGTAACTATACTTGACTTTACCTAATATTATCTAGCTCTCTTTCATACAGATATTTACCTGTAAGTATACTTGACTTTACCTAATATTATCTAGCTCTCTTTCATACAGACATTTACCTGTAAGTATTCTTGACTTTACCTAATATTATCTAGCTCTCTTTCATACAGACATTTACCTGTAACTATACTTGACTTTACCTAATATTATCTAGCTCTCTTTCATACAGACATTTACCTGTAACTATACTTGACTTTACCTAATATTATCTACCTCTCTTTCATACAGACATTTACCTGTAACTATGCTTGACTTTACCTAATATTATCTAGCTCTCTTTCATACAGACATTTACCTGTAACTATACTTGACGTTACCTAATATTATCTACCTCTCTTTCATACAGACATTTACCTGTAACTATACTTGACTTTACCTAATATTATCTAGCTCTCTTTCATACAGATATTTACCTGTAAGTATACTTGACTTTACCTAATATTATCTAGCTCTCTTTCATACAGACATTTCAAGTTAGTGACCTCCTCCTCTAGTATCTTGATGGACTGTAGAAAAGCTGTGGAATCTAACTGAGTACTTTGTTGTCTAAGTTGTCTAACTTTGATTATGTACTGTGAGAACCTGTCATTAAGTCTCTGAAGCTCTTCTTTATCTTGCGCCCTGGCTAAGGAAGCTGCTCCGCTGGTGTACACGTCTCCTGTATACGAGAAACTCTTCATGTTTCTTGGACTTGCTATGTTTATGTCTAAATTACTTACAGAACTTGCCATGTTAACCATTGAAGGGGAAACAAAATTTCTTGGAGTATCTAAACTGGCTGTTAAAGGTGTCTTTGTTCCAGATGTTTTAGTGGATACACCGTAATTGTTGTACCAGTTTCCGTATGGGTTTCCGTGTTTCCATTTTACCGTGTATGAATTCTTGTCATAAGGACAGCGATATTGATTGGTGTATGTAGTTGTCATGTTTTTTACAGGCGGTTTATACATGTTGGTAAATCTGAAATAGACAAGTTTAAGCAATTGTAGTGTATTCAATATTAGTAATTTGTATATATCTCAATGCCTATATTAATAATCAGAAACAATTTTGGTGTTTGTTTAGATTTATGAATTCGGCAAATTTGCATATAACCCATCTAGCCAGCCACTTAAGTAAGCGGAGTTAGTATCAATATTGCATTAAACAAAAAATAACTAATAAAATTGTTTCTTTTCCCTTTTCCGTTTCATAGAAAGACCGAGAAAATATCTAACTGTACTTTTTTATTCACTCTTTAATATTTTTTTTTTTTTTTTTTTTGCAGTTGCTACCATTTTGTCGAATTAAGCACTTATAGCCTAAGCACTTATAGCCTAAGCACACATACAAAAAGTCTTCTATTCTAGCATATACTTTGTTATGCGAATATAGATATCAGTATTTGAGGGGAACAAACATAATGTCAGAACCGTTTCAAAATAAAAGCGGAAAATCAATAAAAAAAAAAAGAAATAAAACAAACAAACAAACAAAAAAACAAAACAAAACAAAACAAACACAAGCAAACACAAAGGAAAACTCCAGACAACACCGATACCTTTAACACTCATATACAATATTGTTAACTCTCCTGATTTGATAAAAAAAAGTTAATTGACTATTTCGTAGTCTGTATTAACGTTTTGTTTTTCTTCTTATAATAATAACTTTATTGCAAAACAAGAAACCCTGACGGGCTGTGCAAATTAAAACAACATAAGACATACAACATACAGTAAGAATTCAAATCAAGTTTAAATTTATATAGCACGTTAACAATATGAAGTAATGAAATTGTATGTGTTTCTAATGAAGTTAAACTTTTACAGATTATACTTACCCGACCACTCTTCCCGTTGTATTAGTTCGATACATCCTTCTAACAGTTGTATTACAAAGTTAAATAGCTAATTGTTTTAGTAAACAATAGTCTGTTTGTTCTGTTGAATTAACAATGATCCACTTGTTCCTAACACACAGTCATCAGTTTCTTCTGTATATAGCCCTAAAAAATATTCGTATGATAACTTTCATTATTTAATTATGAATGAACCTATTACTTCTAGTATAATTTCATAAACATTGAAGATCACTTATCAAATTCCTTGATCATTATAACTTTTGCATAAAAAATAGGTACCCACTAGTTACAGTTTTAATTATGCACTTTGATATACATTTTTAATAATGAATAATATGTATGCACCTGTACATAAATAGCTAACACTGCTTACTGTGTCGACGTCCCACTCGTTGCCGACATGTATCTAGGTAAACAAATACATCCCAGGATAAAAAATGTTTGTGAAATAAAGTTACATTTACTTACAGAACATCAAAGTTTAAAATTAAATTGATGTTTATATTGCTGTTCAAATGTCTTTAGAGTTAATTATAAATTTTAAACTTATATATTAGTAAAGTCTCCTACGAAACGTATCTTAAAAAAGAACTACAGGTTAAATTAACAGAAATTGATTATAGATGGTATATTGGAGCAGGCAGATATCCATTTCATTTTAATGCATAATTTGTGTTTTAAAAAGTAAATTATCAGGGTTTTTATATTGTTTTACTTTATATTATGACTTCCAATAGTTTCAATTTATTTTTGTTAAAAGTGGGTATGGAATGCATCATTGTGCAATGGGTGTGCACTTGCAAGTCAACGTTTGTTTTCCGATTGTATTAATACCTTGCAATGCGTTCTGCATTTTTCAAATGTCATCAGCCCTTAATATATTTTCATATCAACAAAACGGATTTTATACCAAAGCTGTCAACATGAAACTGATGCCCAGAAATGCACTTACTTTTTAATGTATGTAATATTTAATCAAATATTCGAACTTCCTATTTCAAAGGATAAAGCGAAACAAATATGAAAAATACTCTGTTTTAATAGTGTGTATATACTATTTTAACTAATGTTTAGAACAGCTATTTATATTGATAACCTCGTCTTCTGTTAGAGCATGGAGACAGATTTTACTATGGGTTGTCAGTGTTATTATTATTATTTTTTTTTTTGAGAAGAAAATCAGAGAAAATGCGTCAGTGATATTTTGCAACGCCATGTATAGAGGGTGACGTCATGTAACATTTAATTTACATTTGGAAGTTCTCTAAATAATAATTCTACTTCGTACTAGAACACCTGTGGTGTTCAATAGTATAAGATGTTTGGAAGTTCTGTAAATAATAATTCTACTTCGTAATAGAACGTCTGTGGTGTTCAATAGTATTGGAAGTTCTCTAAATAAGCCTACTTCGTAAAACGTCTGTGCTATTCAATAGTATAAGATGTTGCTGATTGATCCTATAAATGTAATCTTTCCCGGTTTTTGTTTTTACCAAGAACTTACTTTTATGCAAATCTTATTTGAATCTCACATTTTCAGATACACAATAAAAATCAGAAATCATATATATCACAAATATAACACGAGTTGGTTTATGACACAGTGGTTTGTTTTACATATTCAAATATTATATCTATTACATTGTAATTACTAGGTTACATTTTTAACATTCAAGTATCCCCGGACGAAAATATTTCACTGTAAATTATTTTAACAGGGAAATTGCAACGCAACTTCTTTAGTTGAAATTTTGCTTACTTTTACGACTACCGATTAGCTAAAATACCAAGTAACGAAGTGAAGATTGTAGAAAAATGGCAATAAAACATTAGATTCAGATCATGATAGGCATAACAGATACATGTATATTAATTTCTTTAGATTTGGAAAATAAAATATGAGCCTTTATATTATTGTGTACGTAATACAAATAAAAACTCAGTGATCTATATAAATGGAAATATATATATATACAATTTGTATTTAAGATAGTGCTGCTACATGTACATAATAATATTTGTCTTGAAGCCAAGCCATTAACACCGCAAGAGTCGAATGGAAATTATTTTCATACGACCGCGAACATTTTGATCAGTCGTCATCGACCGTCTGTAGATCCATTTGTTTCCTCGTGATATTTTTTTTTCTAGCTTATCGATGCTTCTGCATTTTTAACACGAAGATTCTTGACACAGTATAAAGGTTTGAATTAATTTAGGTTATCGTAGCCCTATCCATTTCCAAACAAGAGACCCCTAGGTGCAACATTTGGCGCTTCTGTTGTTTTTGTTTTTGTTTTTTTTTATTGAAGTGGTTGAGTTTATTGTTTATCTGATGAGCTTTTATAAAAATGAATTCCATAGGAAGATATCTTTAAGAAAAAAAATGCGTCTCTGTACCATTTTTGAAATAAAAGTGGTCAAACATTGGTGAATTTCAAAATTTGAACTTTATTTTTTTCGACTGAAAAGAAGTATGCCTTATCACGTGCGATATTGTGAAATAGTCTGTCTTGTCACCTGATAGTGAGGAGCGATGGACATTTTAGCGCCGCGGAAAAAAAATTGGTGTAGACATTTTATCGCCGACATCATAGGACAATTTAACGCCGTTCACCTGTACGACTATGCCCGAATGACTTAACCTGCATTTTCTTAAAGTACATAGTAAATAGTTTTTACCTTACATGTACCTGTATTTCCATATGTGTATATAGTGAATAATTTTTATTGAAACTTATTTGAAATTCTCTCTCTGCATGACTTGTCGACGGCATGGAGCTCCAACTGACAACTGAGTGCTTTGGAATATAACGCTTTCTTGACTATCTTATAACATTAAAACATAACCAGCTCAAATTCCTACTTCCACCTCCACGTGGTGAGCAGGGGGCAACAGTCTTAGACTGGCTAACAGAAGAGGTACATCATACCTTTCATTGAAATATTTTGGCGCTAAAATGGGCTATGCATTTTCCTATTTGAGCCAAAATGGGTGACAAATCTGGCGCTAAATTGCCCTATGATCAGCCGCTAAATTGTCCACTTTGTCGGCGCTAAATTGTCCTTCCAAAGCGCTAAATTGTCCATCGCCGATAGTGAGGACTAGTTCGAACACAAGCCCGTGGGGATTAGTTCAATTATGCATATTTTTATTTGCTAAATATAACAAATAGGGATCGGACACAAGTTTTTCCAACTTATGAAGTCTTCTCCCGAATACAATTAATTACAATATGTATTAGCATGCACAATGAAATGATATAATATGTATATAATATGCATAGAGATAAATAAACACAGAATGATTATATACAAAAACATAGGTAGAGACAATATACAAACAATGTACAGTACTGTATGAAAGATAAGAAAGGAGAATAAATACATTTGGAGATGAGTGTTGGTTCTTTAGATCATTTAGACAATTGTAAATCTGTTGGTTGATTTGATTGATTGTTGGTGTTTTAACGCCACTTTCAACAATATTTCAGCTATATCATGGCGACCAGTTTTAATGGTGGAGGAAGCCGGAGTACCCGGAGAGAACCACCGACCATGGGCAAGCAACTGGTAAACTTTATCACTTGCGGCTGCGAGTCGAGTGCACCCTTTTTGTAATTTACAAAGCCGGGCGCGAACCCACGCCGTATTGGTGATAGGCTTGTATGTATAGGAGAATGTCCGAGTAACTCTCCATTCCTTAAAAATAATGGAGCCGAGGCCCATATTTTTAAGGAATGGAGAGATACGAGGACATTCTCCAACTTAAAATCCACTCATTGTACTTTATTAATTTTATTAATTATTAATCTTGTAAAAAAAAAAAGTCTGTGTATAGTATCTAAAGTACAAAGAGAACAATAACTCTCCATTCCTTAAGAATAATGGAGAGTTTTGCCAATAGATTTACATAACAGGTGGATTTTAAGAGTTGTTAGATCCAGCGACCTAACTCATTGAGCCACCCCTAAATCTTTTGGAGTCTTTAATACATTTAAAAGCATGTTTAAAAATAATTGTATTTTCTTGATATGTTAGGAAATCACTTCCTTTTGTCAGTAGATTTACATCAATATTAATTTTAGAAGGTAGCCAATTAAGACTATTAAATAATATTCACCTATTACGTTGTGTATCTGTATAATTATCATAGTCAAAAAAGAAATGGTGAGAATTTTCACATGGTGTGCCACAGTTACAGGAAGTATTTGATCAAAATTTAACTTTACATAAATCGTAATTCAAGAAGGATGCATTGCAGCGAAGCTGTGTTAAAATTATATTAAGTTTTCTAGGACCATAAGAATAGTATCTCGGAATTGGTATTGAGATTGAACTGCGGATTACCTTTTTTAAATTTAGATAATGTGTCAAGATTACGCACTGAAAGGTTAAGGCTATTCCATTCCCTTACTGTAGCGGGGACGAAAGAATCTCTGCTTAATAAAGAAAGTCTATAGAATGGGACAATAATATCGTTGCCATTTCGAAGGGGATAAATAGTCGTACTTTGGATTGTTGGGGGAATAAGATCGAGTAAATAAGGGAGTGTACTACCGTTTTTGGATATTATAGAATAATTGGAGTTTTCTCCTAGTTCTTCTTTCTTCCAATCTCTCCCAGCCAGTTTCTCTATATAGATATTCTGTGTTGGTAAAGATTGGAAGTCCTCCAACTGTAGCCTCTCCAATTTGCACGAATTAGAGACACCACAGTTGTCCCAGACCTCACATGCATACTCAAATATTGGTCGAATGTAAATTAAGTATAGTTTTTCTAAATTTTGTCCCGTGGGGATAAGGCAACTTACTATATAGTATTTCCGTTAAACTGATGATATAACCCGATACATAATGTAGTTTTTATTTACACCAAACAATATAGGAAAATGACACTTCTCTTTTATTAAGTAAATGATTGTTTAAAAAAATAGCAGGACGTAACTTTCACTAAAATTGTATATACATATTACGGTGATCAGGTGCACGTTGCCCAACACTGATCAACACTGGTATAGTTGAAAACGATAGTGGCCATGGCAACTATAATTTGTTTATAAATACTCTGTGTATAAAGACTGTATGTAGTCAGTGAAGGATAATTAAATGTTATAAAACGTTGGTTAATATTTTATTTATTTTGTAATTGGACTCTCGTTCATATTTAAAGAAAAATATCAAACAGAAGGTCTTTGATATTTGTATACATTTTTGTTACTGTAAAATTTATTTATATCTTTTAAAAATAATATTATTTGAAAAATATGAAAGTACTTATTTTAATTGTGCAAAGATAATTCTTGACATGCGCATAAATTTAACCTGTATATATAATAAATGTATGATTTTTAAGATTTGTCAGAGGTAAATTTATTTATCAACACAATCTTTTAACCCGAATTATTTATTCAATGTTAAAATACAAGTTAGATGGAAAAAATGTGAACATATTTTTAATCAAACCCTGTATTCAATATATACTGAACAACCAAACCAGAAACGTATATTTTTATTTTTATTTTTTATCAACAAAATAAAATACATGTACATTTTCAATTTAGGTCTATAAACAACATTTTTTAATTACAAAATCAATGTTAACTATTCTTATCTTTTAGATTTATTATAATGCAAAATCACACGTTAAAGAGTTTGTAGAGACTTCGTACAGGCACATAATGTTGACGTTTGTCATGGCCAGCTTTTTCAACGGATCGTAATCCGATTAAGCATCTTTGGGATTAACTCGAATAATTCAAGCCCTTTCCGTCTCCGATTCTCTCCGCCTTCTGTTAATGAAGCGATCACTAGAGAGTGGAATATAACGACTGGATTATTCGGGTTACTTTGGGATGTTCTTGACAGGCGTCCAGTGTGAATTACCTCAAGCACTCACCGACGAGAGGAACAACATTTCTCAGAGGATCAATAACCTGATAAATTCAATGACCTGAAGATGTCAGACCGCAAGTAACGCTAATGGATCCGGAGGACACATGAGGTATTAACAGTTGAAGCCATTGATGAACAGTGTATTTTGTGACGCTGGACTAAGATGTTGATCACAGATCACAACTGTTATAAATCTTTGTTATTTTGTTTATATATCAATTATTATTGCTATAATAAATTTCATTGAAAATTTAATTTATTTACATTTAAAAAAAAAATTGAATTATGCGTTTCTTTTTTTTTGTGGTCCAGTATACATATACATGTACCTATATATATATTCTCTATTTAGAAATTTCGTAACAATGATTTCAATTATTTAACCATGTTCGTGACGATTATATCTTAAGTTAATTATAACCCCACCTTTTGAACGATATTAAATCATACCAACGCACCCGTATCATATTTCCATGGAACTTAACCCCTACTAAAATGCCGCCGGTATATTTTAGTACATATATCTTTATTTCTGGTAACCTTTGTTAACACAATGGTATACAGCTAACAAATTAAATACATACATAATACACGATAAGATACAATACAATACATAATACGAAAACAGCTATATACAATATTTACAAAATGAGAGAGAGAGTTACATTTTTCAGCCAGGAGGGCAGACATTTTCATTGATATATCTTATAAAGGTGCAAAGTTGTTTTATTTTCGATTTTTTTTTTCAGATTCATTAAAGTACCAAATTACAGAATATTACAATTTTTAAAGTATTTTTTATCTAAACAAGTTTTTCATTTTTCACTGAAATAATTACATTTTAATAAATAATGGAACTCATCTCCAAGATCTGCTGTGTTACATAAATTACAAATTCTGAGTTCCCTAGGTATATTTTTCCATCGTCCGTATTCAACAGGTAGTTTATGGTTATTCAGCCTAAAGCGACAAAAGGTAAATATATCCCTATCGTCGAGGATATTAAGATAATTTTCAAATTCAAATTTATTTTTAAAAAGGCGATGATTTAAAGTTTTCGATCCGGTATCAATATTTGCATGCCAGGTTGGATAAAATGATCTTGGAGACAAGTTTTAACGGAGATTTTAAGCCATTGTTCACTTATGAAATACTGGTTCAACCATACATCACGGCTGGTAATCGGCACAAGCAGAACAGTTGGTTCTGCAAAGAAATTCGTGAGGATAACTTCCGGTTTTGGTGGAGGAGAGTTCACGAAGACGCTTCGTAAGGTATGTACATGTCAAAAATTGAAATTTTCTTTTTTACTGCTCGAATATTGCAAAATCAGAGAATGCTATGCTGTGGCGAATGCTTTCACGATTAGAAACATGTAGAGTTTATTCTTGTATATGAAGTGTAACTCTCGCAAAATCAATCGTCCCACGAAAAACATGACGAAAATTGTGACACTCTTACATTTCTAAGTTGTTCTTGACAAAGATGCAAGTTAAATTTTCAATATTTTTTCATCATGGGAGTCTAAATGTAATCGGGGATAAATTCCGATTCGTCAGAAGTAAATTGAAGTCTAGATAAATCTACAAACTGTCAATTTTCTCTTTTTCCTGCTTGAGGAGATCGGTTCTGATAGAGCACATTGCGAATGCATGAGGAGATTTGTTATCATACAGTTTGGAGTTGTAGCTTTTAAGTGAAGAATAATTTTGCAAAATTTCAAATGTACCTTTTCCAGAATGTCATTATTGCCGGAACCCCAGATCTCACAGCCGTACAATACTATGGGTTTTACTAATTTATCAAAAAGATCAAATTGACAGCGGATAGAAAGATTATGTTTCCTCCCCTTTTTTATTACTTCATAATAGCTTTTTCAGAAAGATGATTTTTGCAAACTTTGAAACTTCCAGTCCGAGAAAAATAAATTCCCAAATAATTGAAATCTTTAACTATTTCAATATTAGTCCCATTATAATTAAAAATAAGATTTCTTGGTAGTCGTCCTTTAGAAAATACTACTATCTTTGTTTTATCAACATTTACTTTCATTTTCCAAGTGTCACAATATAAATAAAATTTATCAAGTAATGTTTGAAGATTGCTTGAGGATTCTGCCATTAGGACAGTATCATCTGCATACAAGATGATAAACAATTTCATAAAAATATCTAACCTGCTATCAAGTTCATCAGAAATAGAATTCAATCCCGGAACATTTTCATGTATGAGAAAGTCTTCCAAATCATTCAAAAATAATGAGAATAGAAAAGGGATGAATTTTCCCCTTGTCGGACCGTATTTCACATGGAAAATATTCAGATTTATTTCCATTATAAAATAAACAAGATTTAATATTCTGTTAAAAATAACTTGATACATATTACCATTTATATTATTCAAAAGCATCTTATACCATAAAGCATCGCGCCATACAGTATCAAATGCTTTTTCAAAATCAACAAAAGCGCAGAATAATTTCTTTTTCTTATTTTTCAAAATTTCAAAAAAAGAATGAAGTACAAACATACAATCAGTTGTTGAGTATCCAGATCGAAATCCGCATTGGTTTTCATTAATTAATCAAATTTCATCAGAAAATTCAGACAGTCTTGCATTTAAAACTGCTGTAAATAGTTTCCCGAAACAACTTACTATTGTGATAGGTCTATAATTTTTAGGACTAATTTCATCGCCCTTATTTTTATAAAACGGTTTGATTGTCCCCGATACCCACATTTCTGGTATTACACCAGATTTAAAGATTAAGTTGGATAATTTTTCATATAATTCAATAAACTGATTGCTTGTTGATTTTATATATTCATTTATAATACAATCGTCGCCACAGGCCTTATTATTTTTAAGATTTTTAATACATTTAAATATTTCATTTTGTGTAATGTTTCTATTAATCCTTTCATTCAATAAATTAACACTGTTCTGTTCAAGCTTTTGAGTATTTTCTTCATTTACATCATCAGAAACAGATGAATTAAGGTTTTTGAAAAAATCTACTAGATCTAAAAAGGGAATGTTCGGCTGGCTAGAGTATCACATTGATTAAGAATTCGCCAGTATTCTTTAGTATTCTGAGATCTTAAAGTCTTCATCTCCTTAGTCATTTTCTTTCGGTAGTTTTTCATAGCTTTATTAAGTACCGTTTTGTATTCTTTTTCAGAATCTTTTGCCAGGTTATATGAATATTGCGATTCACCCTTTTTACGTTTCATTTTTCTGTAATTTTGTCTAGCACGTTTGCAGTCTATATCAAACCATGGTTTATCCCCCTTGGCGATTTTTTTCTTTTTACTGTAATTTGTATTTACTAATTTCACCCCAAATGTCTGTTTAGCAGAATCTAATAGTACTTGCCCAGTATCTGTAACGAGAGTGTTAGTATAGTTTTGATTCACGTTCTGTTGATCTACGTTTTCCAACTTGGAAATTATTTAAATTGGTAAAAGTACAAAATTTTAGGTATTTTATGTCAAGTATTATTTAAGATGCATAATAGAGAAATTATATCATCTAAATGGATATAGTATTCAAAGAGTGGTTGTTGTTTAACGCCAAATGGGCAATTTTTCAGTTATATCATTACGAGAAGAAGTTACATTTCGACGAGATGATAGTGATGTCTACATTGAACTACATGTAGATCAATACGCTTAGTTGGATTTTTCTAGTGCTAGCTACTCCACGAGTAGATATGTCGCTTCATTCCGACACATTATCACGATTTCGAGCAAAATCGTTCTTTGATCTTTCTCCTTAATGCTGCGTGCTTAGTGGAGAAGCAACAAATACCAATTTTATAGTCTTTGGTTTTACCCTACCTGGGCTCGAACCCGTGATCTACCACGAGGCGAGCACGCTAACAATTACACCATCGAAAACCGTCATAGAAACTTCTTCTTTATTTCCATATTTTCAAGTTTTTGTATTTCTTGAATTTATATAATACAATATCTCATTATACTTTGAAGATTCGAGAGGACAATATTTTGTGTTCAGAATAGACAGGTTTAGGTTTTACCGTTTATGGTGTTTAATGCCACTTTCAATAATATTCAATTATATCGTGGCAGTCAGTTTTATTGGTGGAGGAAACCGGAGTACCCAGAGAAAACCACCGACCTGCCACAATTCACTGACAAACTTTATCACATAATGTTGTATCGAGTACACCTTGCCATGAGCGGGATTCAAAGTCTTTATAGAGGACCTTCCATAGATGCTTCCTACCAAGTTTCGGTTCATTTGGCTAAGCGGTTTCAGAGGAGAAGATTTTAAGAAATTGACCAACTAGAAGCAAGAATTGCCTTTGGCGGACATGTTTGTTAACGGATAGGAACGAAATGAGCAATCTTTATAGAGGACCTTCCATAGATGCTTCCTACCAATTTTCGGTTCATTTGGCTGAGTGATTTCAGAGGAGAAGATTTTTAGAAGCTGGCCAACCAGAAACAAGAATTGCCTATGGTGGCCATGTTTGTAAACGAATCAGGACGAAATGAGCATTTTTTATAGAGGACCTTCCATAGATGCTTCCTACCATGTTTTGGTTCATTTAGCTAAGCAGTTTCAGAGGAGAAGATTAAAATATCAAAAGTTAACAGATGATGATCGAGGGCAAGGAGAGCTAATAAAAAGAAATTTTGTTTTTTTCATTTTAATATATGAAGTTTTTATAAACTTTGATTTTGTACATGTACAGTGTAAATAAAACAATTCAAAATATTATATAATAAACAATCAAACATAACAAAAAAATGTCATCACGTCTACAAATAGACATATCTAAAGGACATGTAGATCTTCTAGTAATATTTCATAGCATATCAAACAATATTTGCATATCAAATATTCATAAAGTGATATAATTTTATAAATTCAAGAGAGTAATGGAAATGCTTTACTATTATTTTTCAACATGTCCTGTGAATTCAATATTTTTGTTGATTTAAAAATAACTAGAGGCTCCCAGGAGCCTGTATAGCTCACCTGGGTATAATAACAACATCAGTCAATAAAACTTGATAACTTCGGTGAAAAAAATTAACAAATGTAGCCTTCGTCATGGCAGACCCCTTCTACAAAAAAATTTGGGCAGGGGTTCCCCCTTTAATGTAAGTTATCAAAAATGCTGTAAAAAAAAACATATATGTCAATGATTCTCAAAATTTAGCTTTTCCTACTTCACATTTTGTAATAGAGTTGCTTCCCTTTGATTATTTGAGTAACCAAAAGCAGTGAGTCAACAAAAAATGCATTTCAAGAGGAATAACTCTTCACACAGTTGTCACACATTTTTAACTGTGTGAAATTTTTTGTAGATCTTGACATGCTGAACATTTTTGCAGTTTAAACTTTCCCTCTATCTCTAATAGTTTTTGAGATATAAGATGATAGTATTAAAATTGAGAACATTTTGATGAAAAAAGGGCAATAACTCCAAAATGGGTAATGGGATTTACTTCAAAATTGCAGGGTATGAAGATCTTGACATGCTGCAAATTTTTGCAATTTAAACTTAACCTTTATCTCTTATAGTTTTTGAAATATAAGACGAAAAGTATTAATTTTTTTTTTTAATTTGATGAAAAAAAGGGCAAGAACTCCAAGATGGGTAATCATATTTACTTCAAAATTGCAGGGTAGGTAGATATCGACATGGTGCACATTTTTGCAATTTAAACTTAACATCTATCTCTTATAGTTTTTGAAATATAACACGAAAAGTATTAAAATTAAAAAAAAAAATTGATCGAAGGGCCGAACCGCCGTACACATTTTTGGAAGAGAACCATCCAATGAATATTTCATCAAAATTTTTTTCTTATTGAGCAAATGGTTTCAGACAAGAAGATGTTTATGGGAATTTCCCATAGGGTCCTATGTTAAATTAAGTTCGGCTGTGGTGGCCATCTTGGTCAGTGTTCTGAAATGCGGGACACAATTTTAGAAGAGGACCACCCAAGAATCATTTCAGCAAAGTTTGGTTGAGATTGGCTCAATAGTTTCAGAGGAGAAGATTTTTTCTTAATTTCATCCCCCCTTTTTTCTAATTTGCATAATCGGTCAAAATAGGCAAAAGTTCAAAGTTCATAAAAAATCCCGTAATATATGTTAAAAAGCTCATCATTATGCTTACACAGTTCAAATTTGGGCACTTTCTGGCTTAAAATAGAGCAGTTTTTGGCCATTTGAAGAAATTTCTATTTTTAGTAATGGCGGCCATCTAGGATACAAGACGGTGCTGACGGACACAATTTTGAAAGGGGACCACCCAAGGATCATTTCAGCAAAGTTTGGTTGAGATTGGCACAGTAGTTTCAGAGGAGAGGATTTTTTTTTAATTTCATCCCCCCTTTTTTCTAATTTGCATAATCGGTCAAAATAGGCAAAAGTTCAAAGTTCATAAAAAATCCCGTAATATATGTTAAAAAGCTCATCATTATGCTTATACAGTTCAAATTTGGGCACTTTCTGGCTTAAAATAGAGCAGTTTTGGCCATTTGAAGAAATTTCTATTTTTAGTAATGGCGGCCATCTTGGATACAGGACGGCGCTGACGGACACAATTTTGAAAGAGGACCACCCAAGGATCATTTCAGCAAAGTTTGGTTGAGATTGGCTCAGTAGTTTCAGAGGAGAAGAAATTTTTTAAATTTCATCCCCCCTTTTTTCTAATTTGCATAATTGGTCAAAATAGGCAAAAGTTCAAAGTTCATAAAAAATCCCGTAATATATGTTAAAAGGCTCATCATTATGCTTACACAGTTCAAATTTGGGCACTTTCTGGCTTAAAATAGAGCAGTTTTTGGCCATTTGAAGAAATTTCTATTTTTAGTAATGGCGGCCATCTTGGATACAAGACGGTGCTGACGGACACAATTTTGAAAGGGGACCACCCAAGGATCATTTCAGCAAAGTTTGGTTGAGATTGGCTCAGTAGTTTCAGAGGAGAAGAATTTTTTTTAATTTCATCCCCCCTTTTTTCTAATTTGCATAATCGGTCAAAATAGGCAAAAGTTCAAAGTTCATAAAAAATCCCGTAATATATGTTAAAAAGCTCATCATTATGCTTATACAGTTCAAATTTGGGCACTTTCTGGCTTAAAATAGAGCAGATTTGGCCATTTGAAGAAATTTCTATTTTTAGTAATGGTGGCCATCTTGGATACAGGACGGCGCTGACGGACACAATTTTGAAAGGGGACCACCTAAGGATCATTTCAGCAAAGTTTGGTTGAGATTGGCTCAGTAGTTTCAGAGGAGAAGATTTTTTTTTAATTTCATCCCCCCTTTTTTCTAATTTGCATAATCGGTCAAAATGGGTAATGGGATTTACTTCAAAATTGCAGGGTAGGTAGATCTTGACATGCTGCACATTTTTACAATTTAAACTTAATTTCTAAATAGTTTTTGAAATATAAGACGAAAAGTATTAAAATTAAAAAAGAAATTGATGAAAAAAGGGCAATAACTCCAAGATGGGAAATCAAATTTACTTCAAAATTGCAGGGTATGTAGATCTTGACATGCTGAACATGTTTGCAGTTTCAACTTACCATCTGTCTCTTATAGTTTTTGAAATAAAGGACGAAAAGTATTAAAATTTTGAAAATTTGATGAAAAAAGGGAAATAACTCCAAAATGGGTAATGGGATTTACTTCAAAATTGCAGGGTGGGTAGATCATGATATGCCGCACATTTTTGCAATTTAAAGTTAACCTTTATCTCTTATAGTTTTTGAAATATAAGACGAAAAGTATTAAAATTTTACAAATTTGATGAAAAAAGGGCAATAACTCCAAGATGGGCAATCAGATTTACTTCAAAATTGCAGGGTAGGTAGATCTTGATGTGCTGTCAGATTTTTGATATTATTAACGGTTTTTGAGTTATTACCTAAAACCTGCAATTTTACCATATGTTCTATTTTTAGTAACAGTGGCCATGTTGGTTGGTGCACGGCATCACTGGACACAATTTTGAAACTAGACACCCTAGTAATGATTCAGACCAAGTTTGGTTTCCATTGGTTTTGTACTTTCAGAGGAGAAGATTTTTGAAAAAGTTTACGACGTACGACGACGACGGACGCCAAGTGATGGCAATAGCTCACATGACCCTTTGGGTCAGGTGAGCTAAAAAGGAAAAAAAAAAAAAAAAAATATAAACAAAATCAGCTGTTATGTAATGCTACATTTCACCTATACATCTCCAAGATGGCATCAAATCTTAATACTTACTTATACATAAGAAAAATAATAAAGCAAAATTTGAATGAATACAAAATGTATTTCTTTTTTTGTCATAAAAAAATAATTCTCCACAATTATCTTTATTGTACTTAATCAATTTTAATACTTATAAATATACAAAGGTTCTATTTTTAAACTACCATGCTATATTAAACTTTCTTCTTAAGAACTTACACATAATTCCATAATTCCATTAATATGAATTTTATGTGCATGATTAGAATGACCCTGCACAATTTGACCTTGTTTTTACCATCTTTTATACATAAATAGAAATTACATGCACAAAATCATTCAATTTCGGGAAGCCTAGCAAAAAAATAGTAATGGGTTAGGGTTATGGTGTTTAACGCCACTTTCAACAATATTTCAGTTATATCGTTGCTGTCAGTTTTATTGGTGGGGGAAACCAGAGTACCCGGAAAAAACCACCAACCTGCCGCAAGTTACTGACAAGCTTTATCACTTAATGTTGTATTGAGTACACCTCGCCTGAGTGGGATTCGAACTCACAACGTTAGTGGTGATAGGCACTGATTGCACAAGTAGTTAGTATAAACATATTTTATTAATTAATTCAATATTACACATTATTATAATACACATATATATTATATGTACATTTAAATTAATCAATAGGATTCGGAAACAAGTGGTTAAACTTATATTAATCCGTATCCCTGTTGTTATCTGGTGTTCCAGGTTTAATTAGTATCGAAAGGTAGAAGTGCATTGAGAATTAATCAAGTGTTAATCAGTCGTTATCAATGTTATTTGGTGTGCTTTAGTAAGAAAAAAAACTAAAAAAAACAAACAAATGAAGTGTAAAGGTGCAAGTGCTTTTTTTTTTAACATGTTTAAGTTGTGTGAATATGGTTAGGAGGTGAATCGTTTACTACTATGATGAACTTCTGCACGTTTAAGAATATATCTGTATTTAGGGTATTCGTTAAGTCTGTAGAGCCAAACAATAATAAATCCATATTTAAGTTAATTGGTAAATTAATGGTGTGAATATATCTCAGTCTTGTTGCATTGTGACAGGGACAAGTAGTTGTAAATCCAACTACCATATGATCACGACCACTACAGCCCCTAAAAATTAAATGACAAGTAGTCTAAACAGTGAGATGAATTTCTCCATTTCATTTAAAACTTAATAGATACAGGTACATATCAACTTTCTCTTTAAATTCCATGCTATCTTCTTAAAAAATTGTGATATATATATACTATCATTGATTTATATTGCAAGAATGAATTTCTCAGTGCAATAATTGAAAGCTAAGCCCAAGATGTGAGATGTGATGGGAAGTCTATTTAGAGCAAAACATATTAACAATACAGTGGAACCTGTCTAATCCGACACACCAAGGGACCAGGGAAATGTGTCAGATTGCACAGGATGTCGGAAAACTCGAATTTTCTTTTTAGAAATTTGCACAAATTTAACAAGAGAAGAAATTGTGTATGTTTGATTATGTAGGATGGTTTAAATAATTGGAACTACAATGTAGATGAAAATACATTTAATATTTAATTTATAGAAAATTAATATACTTAGAACAATTTCATAATTTGATCAGATAATTGTTGGTTGTAGCCATGTCCTTTACGAAGAAAGTGAAAACAGTTATCTGTAAAATTTTAATTATTATATTCTTGGTAAACTTACTTTAAACCCTTAATAATGAGTCTTTTATCACCTGCCAATCAATAAATTCAAATAATAATTTATTTGTGTACACAAGCCTAGAACAATTTCATAATATATCAGATAATGGTTGTAGACATGTCCTTTCCAAAGAAAGTGAAAACAGGTAACTGTAAAATTTTAATTATTACATAGATATTCTTTGTAAACCTACTTTTAACCCTTAATAATCAGCCTCTAATTGCCTGCCAATCAATTAGTTAAAAATCACAATTTATTTCTGAGGTAAGTCTGTCAATTTGTTAATGGTTTATATTTAATGATACACATGGAAGGATGGTAATTTATTAATGAGAAGATCAAAGGGTCGGATAAGACAGGATTAATTAAGTGTTATTAATAACATTGGGACCGTAAAACAGTGTCGGATGTCGGAAGTGACAGGTGTCGGAATACTCAAGGTTTTTTAACAAAAAATGTTAAAAGAAATATTTTGGGACCTGAAATTCTTGTCGGAAGTCACAGGATGTCGGAAAACTCAGGTGTCGGAACACACAGGTTCCACTGTATTATGTTTATCTAGGATTTGGTAAGGTGACGTCATTATATAATCATATGAGAAAACAGTGATATTATGTTAGTATCACGCTTGCTGTTTAAGAAATAAACAATGGAAGCCAGAATGCATTTGGAGTTTTAACATGGGTTGGCGAAAATTAGTATTTCATAAAATTTACTAATATCCGCCCCCATGATAAAACTCAAAACACATTCTGGCTTCCATGAATTATTCCGAATCTGATATGTCTAACAGTATAGATACAGTAGTATATTTTGAATGAAAGATGGTAATTTATATCTACGTTTGCGGACAATGCCGCAAACAGTTTATGCTGCCAATTCGAGCAGACGATAATTCATCAACCTGTACTTTTACGACGGGATAGTCAGTCACATATACATTTACAACGGGAGAGTCAGTTGTATTGATGGAGCATCCGTAACAATAATATTGTGTTTGCATGTTTTAATCGCACGTCGCATATTATCAATTTTGGATGTGTTGATTATTTTTGGTGAATATAGATGTTATTAAAACATTAACAACTATGTAAATAATTTTATTTAATTATTTTATTACCTGGCTTAAATGTGTGCACCGGCGCATGTGCTAATGAGATTATACAAAATCGATAAATCGCTCGTTTGTTAACAAAGCAAAAGAAGGACGTCATGTTAGAATTGATAATAGATATTATCACATGTAAAGATCAAAGGAAAAAAATATACAAATCATTGATAATATATTTTTATATATCAAAATATGGCATTCCTACATACAAATACAAAATAATGTAGACCCCAATATGAAAAATATTTCAAATTAAAATGTAATATTTACAATGGAAGATGTATACTATATAGGGTTACACTGTCTGTCTATATTCAATTTGTTAAATCACAATTTGATCATAGTTTTACTTTTAGTTTTTTCTCCAGCTGAAAATGGACACAGAATATTTACTACAGATAACATATTTTGATGAATGTCAATTTCAAAAAGAAATATATTCATCTTGTTTTCATCTTCTTACGTCTTCATAAACATTTGTAAACAAATAATTTGCTTTGTAAAGGATATTGGTTTTGCAAAAATTATTAGAAACTTCATCTTAATATACCGGTATGTATCAGATTTTATTTGACTGAATTCATTATCATTAAAGCTAAGAACAACAAAACAGTTATGGGTCTATTTTGTAAGACATGTGTCATCTGTCCCACGCTGGCACTTACAAGTTGAAAAAAAGGGGCATTAACTCTGATGGAAAAGTTGAAAATGAAGAAAATCAATTTCAAGGATAGAAAAAAAAAGAGATTCACATCAATATATAATAGAACATAGTAAAGTTTTGTTAAAGTTCATAATTGTGGTAAGAAGATACAGTTAAAGATTTACACTAGTGTGGTGACAGACATACAGGGCCAGATTAGGGCCAACGCAGTATTTTCTTATTTTTAGTCCATGTAAATTAAAAATGAAGTGCACCAGACAAACTGCTTCTTTTCAGGTAATTCTTCATTTTCGTAGACCCTAATAGATAATCCGGCGCTGCAGTCACTGACAAGTAATCCCTATATGTCAGTTATGCTAAGAGGGCAACACACAAAAAACCAACATTATGCTTAACAAGGTTTTGTGTTGCTTGTAAAGAACAAAATACTGTAAGCTAAGCATTAAGACAAGCACTGAATAAATAAATAAATAAATAAATGATTCTTTATGGTGTGTAAGCAGGGGGAGGTGGTAGATTGCTCATAGGTGAACTCTGCCCCACAGGTATGTCTGGTGGTGGTAGAACTGGAAACACCCCCTCCAAACCATCATAATCTTCCAAAAGAGATTCTGCCAGTTGATCATGGGTATGATGTCTTCTCAAACAATTCATGGCTGTAGCTATAACACCAACACCACCAGCAGCAGTTACCAAATAGAAACTAACATCATAAGTCACTTGCACTTTACTGCCAACATGGAGTTTTGTAAGTCTTTGTAAAGCAGATACTTCAACAGTCAACCAGTAACAAAATAAATTGATAATCACACACAATATCACTGAAAATAAATATAAAACATTTATTCTATTATCTTCACAAATAAGTCAATCTTATTTTTGAACTACAGATGGTACAGTCATCAGGCATATTAAAATAAAATTAAAAACTTTAATCTTACACTTTTCAATTGTAGCTAGCAGACATGTCGAAATAAAATTAAAAACTTTAATCTTACACTTTTCAATTGTAGCTAGCAGACATGTCGAAATAAAATTAAAAACTTTAATCTTACACTTTTCAACTGCAGTCATGTTGAAATAAAATGAAACGCCGTCGTGGTCGTGATTGTATGGTAGTTGGATTTACTACCTGTGCAATCAGTGCCTATCACTACTAAAGTTGTGAATTTGAACCCCGTTCATGGCGAGGTGTACTCGATACAACATTATGTCATAAAGTTTGTCAGTGACTTACGATAGGTCGGTGGTTTCCTCAACCAATAAAACTGACCACCACGATATAAGTAAAATATTGTTGAAAGTGGCATTAAATACCATAAACCTAAACCCAAACCTTTACTGAAAATAGTGTATGTCTGTTTGTCAAATAAAAATAAAATCATCTGATGGATGTAAACTTAGTTTTCAATTTTTTTCTGCATCAATTCCACCTGCTTCTCTAATGTTGAAGAAACAGGCATCTTCAAAACAATTTCTATTTTCCTCTAGACACCTC
Organism: Bathymodiolus brooksi; assembly: GCA_963680875.1. NCBI lineage: Eukaryota > Metazoa > Mollusca > Bivalvia > Mytilida > Modiolidae > Bathymodiolus > Bathymodiolus brooksi. The sequence continues at coordinate 44,533,931 of OY804577.1, forward strand.
ATGTTTATCAAAAAAGTAATTCTTAAAACAAATGTTCTGACTATCATAACTGGTTGTACAAGTAACCATTAATGTGTAATACACTTCCCTATTTTGAATTTCCCAACACAAAACGATGCAATATGCAATACCTAAATACAAAAGGTACTTAATACATGTACAGGGTTAAAATTTTTACCCCTTTTTTTTCTTCCATGAACATATAAAACAAACCAGTATTTATAATTAAGGTCTCTGTTTAAAAGTAAAAAGTTCTGTATTGTACAAACTCACCTGATACAATATTAAATATTGCATTCCTTCTTAATATCTTTAAAGCTCTATGCTGTGGTCCCATCAGATCCAAGAGAAAGGCAATAAGTGTACAACATATGGCAATAAAGACAAATGCAATGATTGTCTTCAGCAATATCACAGCTTTGTTAGTCACACAATTATTCATTTCTGAAAAAAAAATTAAAACATTTGAAGTTGGTAATTATCACTACAATTTTTATATGGTCCAACTGTTGTTTTAGCCTGACGTGTTGGCCTAACATAGGTACAAAGCAGGCATCATTATAATCTCATAAAAAAATAACTTGATCTTGCCAATGAATAGCTTAAAAGTTGAGCTCTTGGCATTAAACAAGAATCACTCGGTCACACAATAATTCTATTGTTTGCACATGTTTCAAAAATGAAAGTCTATCTTTGGTATTGTGCTTAAAATGGAATTCGTCATACAATACAGTCATAATAAATCACTCTTCTAAGTAATACTGATACTGTATATCTTGTACTTTGCCTAATCTATTTACTGACTTTCTTCTGTATTTTGGGTGATAGCAAGTAACTCTCTAAATTCAAGGGGATGTTGGTGGTCGTGATCGTATGATAGTTAAATTTACAATTACATCTGCAATCAGTGCCTATCACCACTAAAGTTGTGAGTTCAACCCTCATTCATGGCGAGGTGTACTAGATACAACATTATGTGATAAAGGTTGTCAGTGACTTGCGACAGGTCAGTGGTTTTCTCCGGTTTCCTCCACTGATAAAACTTAAATATTGTTGAAAGTGGCATTAAACACCATAAACCTAGACCAAACCTTGGAACTCAAACAGAATTTTAAAGGGATACAAATGTATTAAAAAGAACATAAAAAGGTACATGTACAATATATCACCAAGATGAGTGATACATCTATCACAATGAATTATCATTATATTTCTCCAACTATTCTGTATGGCTCAGATTTTGAAATGCCTAGACCATTCCACAAAAGTAATCCAGTACGAGTTTATACATTGCTGATATTAATAGTAATTGCATGTCAACACAAAAAAAATACTAGACTACATTTATTTTCCATGGGAACTTGTAAACAGAACTCCATCAACATGCACAGCAACTATAGGATTAGACCAAATTATTCTGTCGCTTAGAAAGCCCTTTCTATCATTTTATATTTATCTTTTACTTATCAGACTTTTTATGTTTATTTTTATTTTTTTATGCTGCATAATTTGGTCTACTATAGGATACAAGTATCTTGAAATCGACTATACAATTACATATTGTAGTGGATCGTAGTGGGATGGGTGCCGAGGAGTCCCGAAGAGTACCCATGATATGATGCACCAGAACAGAACATATACCAGATACGCCATTGAAAGGACATGCATTTAACAGACTAGCTGTAAAGTAGACTGAACTAGTATTACTGTGAGCACGGCTCACTAAGATATACCCCCCACTCCCCACATCTGTCCAACCTATTTCCATAACCAAAACATTACTGATTGTTCCGACCAAAAATGAAAGGGATCCTCCTCTCTTCACCGGTAAGCTGCTGATAAAATTTCAAAACATTCTGAGAAACAATACTCAAGTTATCATACGACATAGGGTAAAAATCCTATTTTCCGTCATATCAAGTCCAATAACTCTGGAACGGCAAAAGTGAAAATCGTCAAAAATGAAAGGGATCCTCCTCTCTTCACCAGTAAGCTACTGATAAAATTTCAAAACATTCTGAGAAACGCTACTCAAGATATCATATGACATAGGGTAAAAATCCTATTTTCCGTCATATCAAGTCCAATAACTCTGGAACGGCAAAAGTGAAAATCGTCAAAAAAGAAAGGGATCCTCCTCTCTATGTATTGCGTGGTGGCCATCTTGGATTTCCGATCGGCATAAAAAACACACACCTTGTAGAGGACCTTCCAATGATCATTCCTGGGCAGTTTGGTTTCAACTGTCCAAGTGGTTTCAGAGAAGAAGCATTTTGAAACATTTTCCCCATAGGGTCCAATGTTAAACTAGGTCCTGCCGTAGCCGCCATTTTGAATTTCATATCAGAACAAAAAACGTAAAGTTTGTAGAGGACCATCCAATGAACATTCATGTACAGTTTGGCTTTAATCATATTTGTAGTTTCTGAGAAGAAGGCATTTGAATATTTTCCCATAGGGTCCAATGTTAATCTATGTCCTGCGGTGGCAGCCATCTTGGATTTCAGATCGACATAAAAAACAGAAACTTTGTAGAGGACCTTCCAATGATCATTCCTGGGCAGTTTGGTTTCAACTGTCCAAGTGGTTTCAGAGAAGAAGCATTTTGAAACATTTTTCCCATAGGGTCCAATGTTAAACTAAGTCCTGCCGTAGCCGCCATTTTGTATTTCATACCGGAACAAAAAACCTAAAGTTTGTAGAGGGCCATCTAATGAACATTCATGTACAGTTTGGCTTTAATCATATTTGTAGTTTCTGAGAAGAAGGCATTTGAATATTTTCCCATAGGGTCCAATGTTAATCTATGTCCTGCAGTGGTGGCCATCTTGGATTTCCGATCGGCATAAAAAACAGAAACTTTGTAGAGGACCTTCCAATGATCATTCCTGGGCAGTTTGGTTTCAACTGTCCAAGTGGTTTCAGAGAAGAAGCATTTTGAAACATTTTTCCCATAGGGTCCAATGTTAAACTAAGTCCTGCCGTAGCCGCCATTTTGAATTTCATATCGGAACAAAAAACCTTAAGATTGAAGAGGACCATCCAATGAACATTCATGTACAGTTTGGCTTTAATCATATTTGTAGTTTCTGAGAAGAAGGCATTTGAATATTTTCCCATAGGGTCCAAATGTTAATCTATGTCCTGTGGTGGCGGCCATCTTGGATTTCCGATCGGCATAAAAAACAAAAATGTTGTAGAGGACCTTCCAATGATCATTCCTGGGCAGTTTGGTTTCAACTGTCCAAGTGGTTTCAGAGAAGAAGCATTTTGAAACATTTTCCCCATAGGGTCCAATGTTAAACTAAGTCCTGCCGTAGCCGCCATTTTGAATTTCATATCGGAACAAAAAACCTTAAGATTGTAGAGGACCATCCAATGAACATTCGTGTACAGTTTGGCTTTAATCATATTTGTAGTTTTTGAGAAGAAGGCATTTGAATATTTTCCCATAGGGTCCAATGTTAATCTATGTATTGCGGTGGCAGCCATCTTGGATTTCAGATCGGCATAAAAAACAGAAACTTTGTAGAGGACCTTCCAATGATCATTCCTGGGCAGTTTGGTTTCAACTGTCCAAGTGGTTTCAGAGAAGAAGCATTTTGAAACATTTTTCCCATAGGGTCCAATGTTAAACTAAGTCCTGCTGTAGCCGTCATTTTGAATTTCATATTGGAACAAAAAACCTTAAGATTGTAGAGGACCATCCAATGAACATTCATGTACAGTTTGGCTTTAATCATATTTGTAGTTTCTGAGAAGAAGGCATTTGAATATTTTCCCATAGGGTCCAATGTTAATCTATGTCCTGCGGTGGCGGCCATCTTGGATTTCCGATCGGCATAAAAAACAGAAACTTTGTAGAGGACCTTCCAATGATCATTCCTGGGCAGTTTGGTTTCAACTGTCCAAGTGGTTTCAGAGAAGAAGCATTTTGAAACATTTTTCCCATAGGGTCCAATGTTAAACTAAGTCCTGCCGTAGCCGCCATTTTGAATTTCATACCGGAACAAAAAACCTAAAGTTTGTAGAGGGCCATCTAATGAACATTCATGTACAGTTTGGCTTTAATCATATTTGTAGTTTCTGAGAAGAAGGCATTTGAATATTTTCCCATAGGGTCCAATGTTAATCTATGTCCTGCGGTGGCGGCCATCTTGGATTTCCGATCGGCATAAAAAACAGAAACTTTGTAGAGGACCTTCCAATGATCATTCCTGGGCAGTTTGGTTTCAACTGTCCAAGTGGTTTCAGAGAAGAAGCATTTTGAAACATTTTTCTCATAGGGTCCAATGCTAAACTAAGTCCTGCCGTAGCCGCCATTTTGTATTTCATACCGGAACAAAAAACCTAAAGTTTGTAGAGGGCCATCTAATGAACATTCATGTACAGTTTGGCTTTAATCATATTTGTAGTTTCTGAGAAGAAGGCATTTGAATATTTTCCCATAGGGTCCAATGTTAATCTATGTCCTGCGGTGGCGGCCATCTTGGATTTCCGATCGGCATAAAAAACAGAAACTTTGTAGAGGACCTTCCAATGATCATTCCTGGGCAGTTTGGTTTCAACTGTCCAAGTGGTTTCAGAGAAGAAGCATTTTGAAACATTTTTCCCATAGGGTCCAATGTTAAACTAAGTCCTGCCGTAGCCGCCATTTTGAATTTCATATCGGAACAAAAAACCTTAAGATTGAAGAGGACCATCCAATGAACATTCATGTACAGTTTGGCTTTAATCATATTTGTAGTTTCTGAGAAGAAGGCATTTGAATATTTTCCCATAGGGTCCAAATGTTAATCTATGTCCTGTGGTGGCGGCCATCTTGGATTTCCGATCGGCATAAAAAACAAAAATGTTGTAGAGGACCTTCCAATGATCATTCCTGGGCAGTTTGGTTTCAACTGTCCAAGTGGTTTCAGAGAAGAAGCATTTTGAAACATTTTCCCCATAGGGTCCAATGTTAAACTAAGTCCTGCCGTAGCCGCCATTTTGAATTTCATATCGGAACAAAAAACCTTAAGATTGTAGAGGACCATCCAATGAACATTCGTGTACAGTTTGGCTTTAATCATATTTGTAGTTTTTGAGAAGAAGGCATTTGAATATTTTCCCATAGGGTCCAATGTTAATCTATGTATTGCGGTGGCAGCCATCTTGGATTTCAGATCGGCATAAAAAACAGAAACTTTGTAGAGGACCTTCCAATGATCATTCCTGGGCAGTTTGGTTTCAACTGTCCAAGTGGTTTCAGAGAAGAAGCATTTTGAAACATTTTTCCCATAGGGTCCAATGTTAAACTAAGTCCTGCTGTAGCCGTCATTTTGAATTTCATATTGGAACAAAAAACCTTAAGATTGTAGAGGACCATCCAATGAACATTCATGTACAGTTTGGCTTTAATCATATTTGTAGTTTCTGAGAAGAAGGCATTTGAATATTTTCCCATAGGGTCCAATGTTAATCTATGTCCTGCGGTGGCGGCCATCTTGGATTTCCGATCGGCATAAAAAACAGAAACTTTGTAGAGGACCTTCCAATGATCATTCCTGGGCAGTTTGGTTTCAACTGTCCAAGTGGTTTCAGAGAAGAAGCATTTTGAAACATTTTTCCCATAGGGTCCAATGTTAAACTAAGTCCTGCCGTAGCCGCCATTTTGAATTTCATACCGGAACAAAAAACCTAAAGTTTGTAGAGGGCCATCTAATGAACATTCATGTACAGTTTGGCTTTAATCATATTTGTAGTTTCTGAGAAGAAGGCATTTGAATATTTTCCCATAGGGTCCAATGTTAATCTATGTCCTGCGGTGGCAGCCATCTTGGATTTCCGATCGGCATAAAAAACATAAATTTTGTAGAGGACCTTCCAATGATCATTCCTGGGCAGTTTGGTTTCAACTGTCCAAGTGGTTTCAGAGAAGAAGCACTTTGAAACATTTTTCCCGTAGGGTCCAATGTTAAACTAAGTCCTGCCGTAGCCGCCATTTTGAATTTCATATCGGAACAAAAAACCTCAAGATTGTAGAGGACCAACCAATGAACATTCATGTACAGTTTGGCTTTAATCATATTTGTAGTTTCTGAGAAGAAGGCATTTGAATATTTTCCCATAGGGTCCAATGTTAATCTATGTCCTGCGGTGGCGGCCATCTTGGATTTCCGATCGGCATAAAAAACAGAAACTTTGTAGAGGACCTTCCAATGATCATTCCTGGGCAGTTTGGTTTCAACTGTCCAAGTGGTTTCAGAGAAGAAGCATTTTGAAACATTTTTCTCATAGGGTCCAATGTTAAACTAAGTCCTGCCGTAGCCCCATTTTGAATTTCATATCGGAACAAAAAACCTTAAGATTGTAGAGGACCATCCAATGAACATTCATGTACAGTTTGGCTTTAATCATATTTGTAGTTTCTGAGAAGAAGGCATTTGAATATTTTCCCATAGGGTCCAATGTTAATCTATGTCCTGTGGTGGCGGCCATCTTGGATTTCCGATCGGCATAAAAAACAAAAATGTTGTAGAGGACCTTCCAATGATCATTCCTGGGCAGTTTGGTTTCAACTGTCCAAGTGGTTTCAGAGAAGAAGCATTTTGAAACATTTTCCCCATAGGGTCCAATGTTAAACTAAGTCCTGCCGTAGCCGCCATTTTGAATTTCATACCGGAACAAAAAACCTAAAGTTTGTAGAGGGCCATCTAATGAACATTCATGTACAGTTTGGCTTTAATCATATTTGTAGTTTCTGAGAAGAAGGCATTTGAATATTTTCCCATAGGGTCCAATGTTAATCTATGTCCTGCGGTGGCGGCCATCTTGGATTTCCGATCGGCATAAAAAACAGAAACTTTGTAGAGGACCTTCCAATGATCATTCCTGGGCAGTTTGGTTCCAACTGTCCAAGTGGTTTCAGAGAAGAAGCATTTTGAAACATTTTTCCCATAGGGTCCAATGTTAAACTAAGTCCTGCCGTAGCCGCCATTTTGAATTTCATATCGGAACAAAAAACCTTAAGATTGTAGAGGACCATCCAATGAACATTCATGTACAGTTTGGCTTTAATCATATTTGTAGTTTTTGAGAAGAAGGCATTTGAATATTTTCCCATAGGGTCCAATGTTAATCTATGTATTGCGGTGGCAGCCATCTTGGATTTCAGATCGGCATAAAAAACAGAAACTTTGTAGAGGACCTTCCAATGATCATTCCTGGGCAGTTTGGTTTCAACTGTCCAAGTGGTTTCAGAGAAGAAGCATTTTGAAACATTTTTCCCATAGGGTCCAATGTTAAACTAAGTCCTGCTGTAGCCGTCATTTTGAATTTCATATTGGAACAAAAAACCTTAAGATTGTAGAGGACCATCCAATGAACATTCATGTACAGTTTGGCTTTAATCATATTTGTAGTTTCTGAGAAGAAGGCATTTGAATATTTTCCCATAGGGTCCAATGTTAATCTATGTCCTGCGGTGGCGGCCATCTTGGATTTCCGATCGGCATAAAAAACAGAAACTTTGTAGAGGACCTTCCAATGATCATTCCTGGGCAGTTTGGTTTCAACTGTCCAAGTGGTTTCAGAGAAGAAGCATTTTGAAACATTTTTCCCATAGGGTCCAATGTTAAACTAAGTCCTGCCGTAGCCGCCATTTTGAATTTCATACCGGAACAAAAAACCTAAAGTTTGTAGAGGGCCATCTAATGAACATTCATGTACAGTTTGGCTTTAATCATATTTGTAGTTTCTGAGAAGAAGGCATTTGAATATTTTCCCATAGGGTCCAATGTTAATCTATGTCCTGCGGTGGCAGCCATCTTGGATTTCCGATCGGCATAAAAAACATAAATTTTGTAGAGGACCTTCCAATGATCATTCCTGGGCAGTTTGGTTTCAACTGTCCAAGTGGTTTCAGAGAAGAAGCACTTTGAAACATTTTTCCCGTAGGGTCCAATGTTAAACTAAGTCCTGCCGTAGCCGCCATTTTGAATTTCATATCGGAACAAAAAACCTTAAGATTGTAGAGGACCAACCAATGAACATTCATGTACAGTTTGGCTTTAATCATATTTGTAGTTTCTGAGAAGAAGGCATTTGAATATTTTCCCATAGGGTCCAATGTTAATCTATGTCCTGCGGTGGCGGCCATCTTGGATTTCCGATCGGCATAAAAAACAGAAACTTTGTAGAGGACCTTCCAATGATCATTCCTGGGCAGTTTGGTTTCAACTGTCCAAGTGGTTTCAGAGAAGAAGCATTTTGAAACATTTTTCCCATAGGGTCCAATGTTAAACTAAGTCCTGCCGTAGCCGCCATTTTGAATTTCATATCGGAACAAAAAACCTTAAGATTGTAGAGGACCATCCAATGAACATTCATGTACAGTTTGGCTTTAATCATATTTGTAGTTTCTGAGAAGAAGGCATTTGAATATTTTCCCATAGGGTCCAATGTTAATCTATGTCCTGTGGTGGCGGCCATCTTGGATTTCCGATCGGCATAAAAAACAAAAATGTTGTAGAGGACCTTCCAATGATCATTCCTGGGCAGTTTGGTTTCAACTGTCCAAGTGGTTTCAGAGAAAAAGCATTTTGAAACATTTTCCCCATAGGGTCCAATGTTAAACTAAGTCCTGCCGTAGCCGCCATTTTGAATTTCATACCGGAACAAAAAACCTAAAGTTTGTAGAGGGCCATCTAATGAACATTCATGTACAGTTTGGCTTTAATCATATTTGTAGTTTCTGAGAAGAAGGCATTTGAATATTTTCCCATAGGGTCCAATGTTAATCTATGTCCTGCGGTGGCGGCCATCTTGGATTTCCGATCGGCATAAAAAACAGAAACTTTGTAGAGGACCTTCCAATGATCATTCCTGGGCAGTTTGGTTTCAACTGTCCAAGTGGTTTCAGAGAAGAAGCATTTTGAAACATTTTTCCCATAGGGTCAAATGTTAAACTAAGTCCTGCCGTAGCCGCCATTTTGAATTTCATATCGGAACAAAAAACCTTAAGATTGTAGAGGACCATCCAATGAACATTCATGTACAGTTTGGCTTTAATCATATTTGTAGTTTCTGAGAAGAAGGCATTTGAACATTTTCCCATAGGGTCCAATGTTAATCTATGTCCTGCGATGGTGGCCATCTTGGATTTCCGATTGGCATAAAAAACATTAAATTGGTAAAGGACATTCCAATGATCATTCATGTACAGTTTAGGTTCAGTCAGTTCATTAGTTTCAGAGAAGAAGATCTTTGAAATTTCAACCAATCAGAGCATATTATTGGTCTTGGCAGCCATATTGAATATCCGACTGGAACGAAAAACAGTAACTTTGTAGAGGACCATCCAAGGAACATTCCTGCTAAGTTTGGTTCCAATCGGCCCAGTGGTTTCGGAGAAGAAGCTTGAAATGTGAAAAGTTTACAGACGACAGACAACAGACGACGGACGCCAAGTGATGGCAATAGTTCACCTGGACCTTTGGTCCAGGTGAACTAAAAAGAGATAATTGTCAAGGAACACAGTAAAAAGAAGAAAAATAAAAAGAAAAGGAAAGATCAGGCTGAAGAAGACACTGATGCACTGTTAGCTGACATAGATAAACCTAAAGAATCAAAGAAGAAGAAAAAGTAAAATAAAGGTGAAGAAACTGAGGAAGGAGAAGAACACAATGCTGAACAAGAACAGATGGAGGCTTAGTCCGAGATTCCTCTGCTGTCCGACGGCTTTTTTCGACTTGCTGTAGCCGTGGGACGTCAGAGAGCTCTACATACGGAAAACAGCGGATTTGCCTCTCCAACTCTTGTTCGGCACATTTCCACGTTTCGTGGCTATCAGATTTTATTTTCTTTCAGAAACCCTTATATAAATTGCTTCACCAATCATTTTTCTATTCATTCATAACCATCTTACCCTCAGAAAGCAGTGCTACACTCCATTACAGCACAATTTTGCCTTAGATCCTATTATTCTCCCATTTTCGAATCTACAAACGTGATCTCACGATACTAACTGACTGATGACAGCAACGCATTGCATGATGGGAGCTAATTAATGCAGCGTGCCAAATTATTTGGAGCATTATTTGCATACGTAAACAACATTCAAATCACATGGAAGACGATACATTTAAACGTATTCTGCAGGACAAACAGTTCCATCTACAAATCAAAGCAGAGCAGAAGGAAATAATACAGAATGTGTTGGAAAGAAAAGATTCAATGGCAGAGTGTTACCAACGGGCTTCGGAAAAGCATGTGTTACGTCCCCCCTTTTTGGACAAGGTACTACATCATATATTTTTTTCTTATGGTTATCTGTAATTCACTATTGCTGTTAAAATCATTACCAATCAATATAATCAACTGTATTCAATTTTATGTTAATTGTTCTGCCTTAACAGGTGCCTATGATTGGCAATAAAAATATTTGTTTGTTTGTTTATATGCAAATCATCTCCCATGATACATTGCGGTAATCGTAGTTTTCTCGAAAAGTCACGTGACAAATGTTCCAAAATGGATGTGAAATGACGAAATCATAGGGTCTAAGGGAAAATCGTGCTGTAATGGAGTGTAACACCACTTTCTAAGAGTAAGATGGTTATGAATGAATACAAAAATGATTGGTGAAGCGATTTATATAAGGGTTTCTGATAGAAAATAAAATCAAATAGCCATGAAACGTGGAAATATGCTGACCCAGAGTTGGAGGGCAAATCCGCTGTTTTCCGTATGTAGAGCTCTCTGACGTCCCACGGCGACAGCCAGTCAAAAAAAGCCATCGGACGGCAGAAGAATCTCGAACTAATGGAGGCTGAACTTGAATCAAAGATGGCTGCTGTCAAGGTTGTTACTATGGATGATTTAGAAGATGAGGAAGACGATAAAAAAAAGAAAAAGAGGATGAAGGTGAAAATGTAGAGGCAAAGGGAGAGGAGGAGTCCACTGTTAAAACAGCAGCACAAAAACGGAAAGAAAAAAAGAGACAGAGAAAAACAGAAAAAGTTATCAGAAAAGAAGAAATCAAAGGGAGGTAACAAGGATCAACAAGCTGAAGGAGCAACAGAAGAACCAGTAGCAGAAGAAGACAAAGAAGGTGAAGAAAAAGAAGGAGTCCGGAGAAAAAGGTGTGGATCAGGACCCAGAGGTTCATCCAGGAGATGGTGCCAGATTGGAAGAGGGGCTCAGCTGTGGGGTCGGGTCTTCGAGTGGAGAGTCTGCAGATGAGGAGGAAACTACTCTGAGGGGACCCTCAGTCGTCAGGGGGTTGGCAAGGTTCCATCTGGGGTATGGATCCTCAGGTGAGGAGTCCTCAGGGGCAGGGGAAAGCATCCTAGTGGGTACGGACGAGTCCATGGGGGAAGGGGTGCGTAGCATTATTCCGACAGCCCATTATTCCGACAGCCCATTACTCCGACAACCGGACTGAGGAAGTGGTGGGACCCCGGGTGGCTGAGATCTGGGTCTCTACGGGGGAAGTGGGGACCAGACTTCGATGGGAAAGTGTCAAGGGAGTCAAAGTAGTTCAAGAGGTAGAGGGCATCAGTTTACAAGGCCCAGGTGAGGAAGAAATTAAGGACCAGCATTGATTGAACCCGAACTAGCCTGGGTAGTCCGGTGGAGGGAGACAGGGGAGGAGCCCACTGAAGGAGAAGTGCTCATGGGGGTCCCTCGAAGTACATGTAAGTACTACTGGGTAAACAGGGAAGTTTTTATTCTGGAATGAGGGATCCTGTGGAGGAAAGGGGAAGAGGGGAAGTCAGCAAGGAGGGTTGTCTCAAAGAAGTTCAGGGAACTAGTCATGAAGCTATGTCACGACCCCCCATCCCCTGGCTGGACATCAGGGCATCGAAAGGACTGTCGAGAAGGTCAAGTCTAGGTATTATTGGAGGGGGATAAGTAAGGATGTGTCGGCCTATGTGAAGGGGTGTGAGGAATGTAACCAAAATAAGAAGGCAACGGCCACAGCCAGGCACCCAATGTTGTCCTATCATGCGGGAGCACCAATGGAACTGGTCCATTTAGACTTTATTGGGCCCCTACCTCGCACTGAGCAAGGAAATGAGCATATCTTAATGATGGTCAACCAATTTACCAAGTGGGTCGAGTGCATCCCTTTGCCTTCTCAGAGTGCCGAGGAGACGGCAAGAGCCGCTGTGAATCAGTTCTTTTCCAGGTTTGGGTGTCCATTCCAAGTATTTACTGACCAGGGGCGGAATTTCGAGTCTGCTCTGTTCTGGGCAATGTGTGACCTACTTTACATACATAAATCGAGAACGACCCCTTACCGTCCCTCGGCGAACAGACAAGTAGAGCGATGCAATCGTACACTGAAATACCTATAACTATGGTTTGGTTCATTTAAAATATTTCTTTATCTTATGGGAATCATGAGGACATGGTGATAGTCTTTCATAGGAGCAATTTCATATATGAAATCTTGAAAGTTGTGTCAGATAATTTAAAATTTTAGAGCTTGTTGTGTTTTATGCAAGCCGACGAACTGTTTTCACTGAAATTTTGAAACCCTAAAGAAATTGAAATTGAGATATTATTTGTTTTGATATCAAGGTCTTTGAAGCCATATTTAATACTTAATATTTAGTGTAGCTGTTATAGTTTTGATTGCAATTAAACATAGAATAATATCTTTTGATCATGTTGTGATTGCCACTTTATTTTAATAGATTTTTTGGAGTTTTTAACATTGAATTTCATAACATTTTTTTTTATTTAGATGTCAATAAACTTTACTACATTTTTTCTGGTAAGCCATTCTACATTATTTGTTTAATAAATTTCATGAAGAAAATTCATTTACATAAATCATACATTAAATATCTAAGGAGATGTACATGTATGTTTCAATTATGACAAAATAAGTCAAAATGAAGAAATGTAATCAGAAAGTAATCATGATTACATGGTCAAAATGAATGTAATCGATTACATTATGATTACATGTAATCTAAAAAATGGTTGATTACAGATTACATGAAAAAATGTAATCGATTACAACTGATTACGATTACAAATTATGATTACCCCATGTCTGGCACCAGGTACACACCCAACATGATGATGCTTGGTAGGGAAATTAGCTTGCCTGCGGAACTGATGTTTGGGAGTCCGGGAAAAACCGGACAACCCGAAGGGGAACAGTATGTAGGGGAGTTACGAACCGCTATCGAGGGTGCTCACAGGGTGGCTAGGGAGAATCTGAAGCTTGCTCAGAAAAGAATGAAGAGGGATTACGATGTTAAAGTAAGAGTCAGGGAATTAAAGCCGGGGGATTTGGTGTACCAGTTGGACACTGCCACCATTAAGGGGAAAAGCAGAAAATTGAGCCCCTCATGGAAAGGGCCAGGAGTGGTACTAGAAAAGTTGACCTCTTATCTGTATCGAATAAAGTTGAAGCAGGCGATATTCACAGCCAACCATGATAGATTGAAATTGTGCCAGGACCGAGAGGTTGAATCAACAGATTACTGTGGGGGCAGGAAATAGTGAGGAGGGGTGCATAAAAGATCAGGGGGCTTCTAAGGGTAAACTTTACTGTGTATGTCGGAAGTCGGAGTTCATGATCAGGTGTGAGTAGTAAATATGTAAAGGTAACGCCAGAGGAAGCAGACGCTATGGGGGACTTTATCTGCTCGGGGTGTCAGAGGCATCCCTGGGAGGAGGTATAAGTACAGAGGGGGAATTACGGGGGATGTCCTCCGGGCGGGTCTTGTCAATGGGCAGACCCTGTACCGGAAGAGGTAGGGGGATAAGTCATAGGGGAAGGACAAACGAAGAGGGGAGTTTTTTGGATAGTAAAGTTGAATGGTTGGTGCTTTGTGGGTGCAAGGGGTGCCGCATCGTCTGGTGTGTAGCATGCAGAGTTGGCTAGCCCCATACCTCCGATGGTCCTTTTTAAGATAAAACGAGGAGGAGTGTAGTGGATCATAGTGGGATGGGTGCTGAGGAGTCCTGAAGAGTACCCATGGTGCACCAGAACAGAACATATACTAGATACGCCATTGAACGGACACACATTTAACAGACCAGCTGAAAGTAGACTGAATTAGTACTAGTAAACTGATAAGTAGCACCATTTTACTACAATATTGTACATTAAGATTCTCTTAAATTTAGTTTCATATAAAAAAAAAGATATTATATGTACATACTATCCATCTGATTCGGCCCAAATTTATAAACAATGTCAACATTTTTGTTGTTAGGTTCTGTGACAATTTGTTCCAAGAATTTTCCAGGATAGAAAAATTGAATAGCTCCTAAATGGTCAAGCGCAACACCATTGACAACACATCCGCCACCTTGCAATGATATCCAGTTTGGTTCTGTTAAAGAAGTTGACATGATGACAATCGAGATCATACTACAAAATGCAGCTGCTAAATTTCTTTCTTTTGGTTTATGTCTGCTCCTATCACGCCTATGGGAATGATGTCTTCTTTCACGATGACGACTTCTTGACCTACTTCTGGACGACCGACTATGTCTAGACCCACTAGAACATCCATTACTTGACCCAGGCATGGTAAAAGATGTTTAAAATTAATAATATTTTGAGATTAACATCACAATTTTGTCATTTTCACATCCTGTCAGGTGTTCTTTCTCTATCCAGAGTTGTCGTTCCTGCTACGCTACACCGAAGCTAGTCATTTCGTACCATAACCATTTCGTACCATTGCCATAATTTACCATTTCGTACCACAAAATTGCAATTTCGTACCATAACCAGAAATCATAATATTTCGTACCATATGTATTTTGCACCATAACCATTTCGTACCATTGCCATAATTTACCATTTCGTACCATAACCAGAAACCATGATATTTCGTACCATATGTATTTTGCACCATAACCATTTCGTACCTTATGTAATATTGCTCAGTAGCCATTTTGGAAATAGAATTACACTATGATGACCATTTCGTACCATATGGAAGTAGATACATTATGACCATTTCGTACCATATAGAAATAATTGGTGTTTCATGAGTCATCCATTAAATAATGATTTCCATCTAGTTGAATAAGAAAACAACACTCTATAATTGTTAAAAAATACATTTTATTACAAATTATATGTACATCTTATAGCACTAACAACTAAGAAGATCAACAAATACAAATACAAATACAATACAACTACTATTATAGGAGCAACATCTGATCTCGTACACCAATATTATACAACTACAATTGTCTTAGCCTAATACATTTATTATAAAGTTCTTGGAAACAGTTTACTGGTCTGGTATGTACACTAATCGGCCACATAGACGTAGGAGACGGCCGACGGAAATGCTACCCTAGATATGTACTGCTCCCACTGGTTAAAGAGAAGTCGTTGTATTGTCCTTACATGTTTGCCGCGCTGTAGCTTCTTCAGTTTACTTTCGGAAACTAGTTGAATCTGGTTGGCTTCTTCTAGTAGCAATGGTGCGATGGAATACAGTCCCTTGTTTCCGCTACCTGCTTTCTTGTCTTTGTTGAGACAGTGATACCACCCCTCGACGTCGTTGTTAGTACGGGTAGGGCGCATAAAAACTGATCACGAGTGAACTGGCCAAGCGGAGCTGGTGATCCACGTCTTTTCTATGTAGTTGGTGAGGTCCATTAACTTTGGCGACTGCTCTGGATCTATTCGTTCTTTAAAGCGTTGAAAAGACGGCTGGATGTGCCGTTCCTGTGGAAGATAGCATAATGCCATCAGCTTCCTGTTAAAAAATAATGTACCTCACCAACTACATAGAAAAGACGTGGATCACTTTTATTTCATTTTTTATTATTTTGCTTTGCATTATCATTTTAATTGTGTGCTTTATTTTGTGCTTTGCTGTGTTTTTATGTTTCATTGCATTATGTATTACCTGCTCTACAATTTAATTGTGCATGCTTGATAGTTATGAACATGTATGTGCTACTTGTGTCTGTATGGTTTTAATTTCAATGAATTTAAAAATCTTATTTCTTTTTGGAATGGTAAATCCTATACATACATAGCATGTCAAAATTCTTAGTTTCATTGTTCTGCTTTTTTATTCTGTTTGCTTTGCATTATTATTTTATTTGTGTGCTTTATTTTGTGCTTTGCTGTGTGTTTATGCTTCATTGCATTATGTATTACCTGCTTTGCAATTTAATTGTGCATGCTTGATATTTATGAACATGTATGTGCTACTTGTGTCTGTATGTAAATGTATTGTATATGTTTTTATGTAATATTCAGTGGCGGATTTAGAGGGGGCGTGCGGGGCGTGCGCCCCCTCTAAAATTCGCAAAGCATATGTTATACAACGTTAATTAAGCAGTTCAATAAATAACTTTTCATGAATGGTTAACTCGTGACCTGTAGTAAAATATTCTTACACATTGTAAATACACGTTGGATGTGTTCGCTGATTCATATATGTATTCGCCGTCAGTAGTTCAAAGATTATTCCATTCTGATTGGTTCCGAGGTACCAGACATCAACTATTTTCTCACGCTAATTATCCCCTCGCCAACGAAGTTGCGAAGGGATATAGTAACGCTACCGTCCGTCCTTCCGTCCGTCCGTCACATCCTTGTGAACACTCTAGGATCAACATCCTTCAATGGATTTTGCCCAAACTTGGTACATATGTAGTCCTTAAGAGAATCTGGAAACCTATTGACTTTCAAGGTCATATGTCAAAGTTCAAGGTAACCGGGTTAAATTTTTACCGCATAACATCCTTGTGAACACTCTAGAATCAACATTCTTCAATGGCATTTGACTAAACTTGGTACATACTTAATCCTTAGGAGAGTCTGGAACCCTATTGATTTTCAAGGTCAAAGGTCAAAGGTCAAGGTCACTGGGTAAATTTTTTTACCGTGTAACATCCTTGTGAGCACTCTAGAATCAACATCCTTCAATGGATTTTGACCAAATTTGGTACATACTTAGTCATTAGGAGAGTCTGGAACCCTATTGATTTTCAAGGTCATAGGTCAAAGGTCAATGTCACCGGGTCAAATTTGTACCGCCTAACATCCTTGTAAACACTCTAGAATCAACATCCTTCAATGGATTTTGACCAAACTTGGTACATACATAGTCCTTATGAGAGTCTGGAACCCTATTGATTTTCAAGGTCAAAGGTCAAGGTCACCGGGTCAAATTTTTACCGCATAACATCCTTGTGAACACTCTAGAATCAAGATCCTTGAATGGATTTTGACCAAACTTGGTACATACTTAGTCATTAGGAGAGTCTGGAACCCTATTGATTTTCAAGGTGATAGGTCAAAAGTCAATGTCACCGGGTCAAATTTGTACCGCGTAACATCCTTGTGAACACTCTAGAATCAACATCCTTCAATGGATTTTGACCAAACTTGGTACATACTTAGACCTTAAGAGAATCTGGAACCCTATTGATTTTCAAGGTCAAAGGTCAAGGTCACAGGGTCTAATTTTTAGGCGAGGGGATACGCCACGCTTTGCGTTGCCCGTGTTAAACATTATTTCTGCAGTCAATTTTACAACTACATGTACACGTGCTATTTAGAAATTATAAAATGGACGAAAATTCTAGGCCAAGAAAACAAGCAAGATTGGATACATTTCTGATTCCTCGAAAAAAAGTAAATTCAATCAATACTTCGAATAATTAATTTAACAATTGATCTCATTTATAAAACATACAACGAAAACCTATAGCGAGAGAATCAGATGATGAAACTGAGACAGTGTGGAGAAACTTGAGTGTCCCAAGAAAATGGTCACTTCTCTTTAAATAATGGTTCAAATAGTTCTTGAATTCGAAATTCTGCAATTTCATATGAAAAAAAAATATAAGTTTGATTTGTATACAAATACCCGAAAATGTTAAGTAAAGATCAGTAAAAATACGCGTTGGTATATTGTACATTAAAATACGAAAGTAACATATTAATAAAAAAAAATTAGCGGCAATTTATTTGTAACAATCTCTGCATCTGCCCGAGGTATCTGCACAAGAAAGTGTGAACAAATCCTTGGTCCGGGTACGTTTATATTATTCATATCTATCAATGGATGTCTGTACAATTTTTTTACACATTTTTAACAAAAAAATTCTGACTACAATTTATTTGTAATAAATTAATATCTACAACTGTACATGATAGTGTGAAAATAATCTCGACAAAATGGTTTATGCATATCTCACACCTGATTTCCGTAAACATATTTCTCGAGAACTTTGATACATTTTTTTTGTTTGATCTTTTAGTGTAATGAGGTTTTTACGCCCGTTGCTCAAACATTTGACGCAACTGGTAAACTTTATCATTTGCGACTGCGAGTCGAGTGCACCCTTTTTTGTAATTTACAAAGCTGGGCGCGAACCCACGCCGTATTGGTGATAGGCTTGTATGAGCTATTAGATCCAACGACCTAACTCATTGAGCCATCCGGACCCCAGGAATGCGTTAAAACTAAACAAATAGTTCTTTGAAGAGTTAAAATATCGTGATCGATCAGTCATGAGTTGAACAATTCGCATCACGGTTGTTCAAAAAAAAAGTTTTGCTTCAGGTTCTTATAATCTGACAAAAACATACTGTTAACAATTATCCGACAAAATTAAGACTCAAAGTAAAGTTTTTTTGGTCTGATAAAAATGGTGTGGTCGGTTCAAAATTGTCAGTCGTTCAAATAAATGTCTGTAATTCCTCAAACCCCCAGAGCTTAGGGGGAGGGGGTTTCTCCCACCTGGACCCCTCCTAGGGCTCTGCCCTGGAGCCGCTGGGGAACTTAAGCGGTCTCCAGATCCCTCTCCTACTCACGACCCCTCCCCCCCTAATCCCAAATCCTGGATCCGCCTCTGATATTTATATATGTCGGTTCAAAAGCTCATTGCGAGCTTATGTTATATTGTTTGTGTCTTGCCGACTTTAAATAAAACTTATTTGATTTGATTTGATTTGATTTGATCATGCTGTCTGTACTGTGCCTAAATAAATTATGAATTATTTGATAAAATGTGCTACAAAAATATGAGATTATTCATAAAATGTGTAAAAAAAAGATATGAAATATCTAGTAAATTATTTACAGCATGTATCCTGCCCCTTGTTGGGATCTTGATTTGGTAAATAGAATCTTGTCGTCTTGGTCTTATTTTCTTCTGTGTGTTCTTTTACAAATAAGTATATATTCATTTTGTAATGTCTTCAACGCTTGTGGGTATAATTGCGCATTTTTTTTTTAAATTAATAAATAAATAGGGCATAGTAATGAAATCATATACGAACGGCAATTTTTATGACAATGTACGAGTTAAAAGTCATGTGACACAATAGGACGGCTTCCCTAGTAGCTCTTATAAAACTGGACGAATCTAAAATTCCACTGATCTGATCTGCATAGAACTTGTCAGCATTGTTTATTGTGGAAAATTATACCTGACTAACCTGATCATTCAAAAAAAAATCCATAGACTTTGTGAAATCCCAGAAATTTTCAGATCTGAATTTTCGCGCAATCTCACCACTTACACTACTCCCATCATGTCTTCCGGTTTCCGGGAAAACAACAACAACCGAATACATGCTATAGCAGCACTGATGTGTGTGGTCTTTCACACATTATACTTTCCAACAAAAGTACAAATAGACCTTGCAGATAAAACCTCAATCTGCCTGACCAAAAGTGTATACTGTAAGTCAAACACAGCAACATCGAATAAAACGTACTTACCTGAAATTTTAGCGAACTTTGTCAAACGAAAAAGCCAACTTGACCATATTATTTCCAGAGGTAATACAAGCCATCTATTATACCTCAGTTATATACTCATATTATTATCATCAGGCACTGAATTGAACCCAGGTCCAGCTACTCCTAAATACCCCTGTCAAACTTGTAACAAAGCTGTCACTTGGAGACAACGTGCAATAGCATGTGATAACTGTAATCTATGGTATCACGCAAATTGTATGGGTATGAATTCAGCTATTTATAAAGCTCTTGAACCATCAAATGCATCTTGGACTTGTTGCCAATGTGGCATACCAAATTTTTCAACCAGCCTATTTGAATCTGTGATTGTTGAGAGTAACAATATTTACGATTCACTAAGGAATCAGTCAGTACCCGGCAATACATCATTAGATAATGGCAATATGAGATCACCATTGCATACATCTAGTCCAAATCATCAGGAAAACCAACGCTCAAAGTTTCCACATAACAGAAACATCCGATTTGCTACCATTAACTTTCAAAGCATTAATGCCAAAAAACATAGTTTCTGGAACGTTTTAGACTCTAGTAACCCAGACATTATATGTGGAAATGAAACATGGCTTAAACCGTCTATATGCAACAGCGAAATCTTACCAGATGAATCCGATTACGAAATATTCCGTAAAGACAGAAAAGATGGATTCGGAGGTGTCATGCTTGCAATCAAGTCAAATATCAACAGTAATCCCATTGACATAGCAACAGTCACTGATTGCGACTGTGAGATTATCGCCAGAAAAATTGAGTGTGATTCCAACAATTCACTCATTGTGATATCTGCATACAGACCACCTAATAGCAGCATTGAATACTCTAAAGGCCTGTCAAACATCATCTCTGACATTTGCCATAAGAACACAAAATCCACCATCTGGATAGGAGGAGACCTGAACTTACCTGATATAAATTGGTCCTCGAACACTATAACCAGCAACCAGTATCGTAAAGAAATTAGCGAAATTTTTCTAGCACTAGAAGAAGACTTAGGTCTTATACAATCCGTCAACTTCCCGACAAGAGGACAAAATCTGCTAGATGTATTCTTTACAAATCGACCATCATTAATTAATAGATGCGAAGCAATACCAGGCATCAGTGACCATGAAATAGTCTTTGTAGATTCCAACATTGCAATATCAAGACAAAAGCCAGTAAAACGCAAAATATACATGTGGAAAAAGGCAGACACACAGAAACTAAAAAGCAAGATAGAGGAAATGTCAAACAACATACTGGAAAAGTTCAAAATTAACACCAACATTAACACTCTGTGGGATTACTTCAAGACCAAGTACACTGATATAATGGAGGAATGTATACCATCGAAAACAACCTCCACAAGAATAACTCAACCCTGGATTACAAAAGACCTGCGTACTCTGTCAAGACGGAAACAAAAACTATACAATCGAGCAAAACGCACCCACAAAACAAGGGACTGGAACTCATACAATGCAATAAAGAAACTCGCCCAAAAGAAATGCAGGGAGGCATATAGCTCATATATTAACAACATAATATGTAGCGAAGAAGCCAGTCCAAAACTCTTCTGGAATTATATCAAAAACAAGAAGAATGATAGATGTGGAGTTGCACCACTGAAACGTAATGGACTTACCTTTAGTGACAGTACAACCACGGCCAACACACTTAACTCTCAGTTCTCGTCTGTTTTTACATCTGAAGATCTAAGTAACATGCCAGATATGGGAGTGAGCTCTACACCAGAGATACCACCTATTATAATCCACCACAATGGTGTCATGAAACTCTTGACAAGCTTAAATCCACACAAAGCTACGGGACCCGACAGTATCCCGGGCCGCCTACTGAAGGAAACAGCCAAAGAGATAACACGTAGCAGCACTCATGTTTATATTCCAAGCATCCATTAACCAGAGTAAAATCCCATCTGACTGGAAAACGGCTATAGTCGCACCTGTATTTAAAAAGGGAGACAGAGGTCAACCTTCCAACTATAGGCCTATATCATTAACATCGATATGTTGTAAAATCATGGAACACATAATCCACAGCAGTGTTCTTACCCACCTAGAAAACACCAACATCCTCTCAGACGAACAACACGGCTTCCGCAAGAGAAGATCATGTGATACCCAGCTAGTCCTAACTATCCATGACTTAGCAAAGGCACTTGACTCTGGCGACCAGATAGATGGTATCTTACTGGACTTCTCTAAGGCCTCACAACCGACTATTAATGAAACTTGATCACTATGGAGTACGAAACAACACTCTCTCATGGATTCAGGATTTCTTGTCAGACCGTACCCAGACTATTGTACTGGAAGGAAATTCGTCATCAACAAATCCTGTTGCATCTGGAGTTCCACAAGGAACGGTCTTAGGACCCTTGTTCTTCCTTGTATACATCAACGACATGCCAGGCTACGCAAGATCTCAGACCCGTCTTTTCGCTGACGACTGCCTCATGTATAGGAAGGTCAGTTCCACCTCTGACTGTACCCAACTTCAAGAAGACCTAGACAACTTAATCAAATGGGAACAACAGTGGCAGATGCAGTTCAACACAGACAAATGTGAAGTATTGACCATCACTAAGAAACGTAAACCACTACACCATGACTACACCATACATGGACACATACTCCAACAAGTTGATTCTACGAAATACCTAGGCCTTAGCATCTCTAAAAACCTCTCTTGGAACACCCACGTAGATGCCATCACTAAAAAAGCAAATAACACCTTAGCTTTCTTAAGGAGAAACATCGGCACTTGCCCCCAGTCAGCTAAGGAACGAGCATTTACCACCTTCGTCCGCCCAACGATCGAGTATGCTGCTGCAGTCTGGGATCCACCTACCCAGAGGAACATCAACGCATTAGAAAGAGTTCAACGAAGAGAGGCAAGATTTGTCATGAACAACTACCGACAAACTAGCAGTGTCACCAGCATGATGTTACAACTAGGTTGGGAAGAACTTAGGCTCAAAAGAGCACGTATTAAGACAATTTTGCTATTTAAGATCGTAAACAATCTTATTGATATACCACCAGAACCGTTCCTCATTCCAACTGGCGCCATCACTAGAGGACATAGCATCGGGTTCCTTCAACCACACACCAGAACAATAACCATGCAGTATTCCTTTTTCCCGAGTGCTATCAGGACATGGAACACACTACCTCAGCAACTGGCCAGCATGACTTCCCTGGAGGGTTTCCGACGGGCCCTGGCCAACACCACCATTGCACCATAGAACTACTCCTTCTGTTTTTAAATTGTATATACTGGACATTTTAATTGTACATGGGGGGGGGGGGGGGGGCAGTTTTATTGTGTCATATGAACAGTGTGATTATACTCAACCATGAGTTCTGCACTTACACAAGAAGAAGAAGAAGAAGATACACGTTTATGTATGATTTGATTATGAATCATATGACTTGAGGCGGTATTGACTCGTTGACATGTATAGGGTAAAATATATTTAAAATTTTACCTGCAAACATAATGACTGCACATGTCGCCAGATGGCCTGTCCCCAATGGAAGGAACATCCCTTTATGATGGCGTTCGGGATCAAACTCTGGACGGCTTTCCATAATACACCTTGCTCGAAGTCAACTACAAACCCTTTAACAGCTGGCTGTCTTGGAAGTAGCTTGATGATTTTCTTCAGCACCTGAAAAATACTCAACAATTTTTTTAAAGTACCTGGAATGCTGCAAATGTTACTGAATCAAACTAAAAGTGTAAAACTCTAAAATCGATTTATCAAGTGGAGGACAATATAAATTGAATAACGTATTGAAAGGTGCATTTCTCAAAGTTTTCAATGAACACATGAACATTCTTCTTCTCTTTTCACTGCAATGTATAGCTTCGTCTAGGTTTTCAATGAACACATGAACATTCTTCTTCTCTTTTCACTGCAATGTATAGCTTCGTCTAGGTTTTCTATGAACACATGAACATTCTTCTTCTCTTTTCACTGCAATGCATAGCTTCGTCTAGGTTTTCTATGAACACATGAACATTCTTCTTCTCTTTTCACTGCAATGTATAGCTTCGTCTAGGTTTTCTATGAACACATGAACATTCTTCTTCTCTTTTCACTGCAATGCATAGCTTCGTCTAGGTTTTCTATGAACACATGAACATTCTTCTTCTCTTTTCACTGCAATGTATAGCTTCGTCTAGGTTTTCTATGAACACATGAACATTCTTCTTCTCTTTTCACTGCAATATATAGCTTCGTCTAGGTTTTCTATGAACACATGAACATTCTTCTTCTCTTTTCACTGCAATGTATAGCTTCGTCTAGGTTTTCTATGAACACATGAACATTCTTCTTCTCTTTTCACTGCAATATATAGCTTCGTCTAGGTTTTCTATGAACACATGAACATTCTTCTTCTCTTTTCACTGCAATGTATAGCTTCGTCTAGGTTTTCTATGAACACATGAACATTCTTCTTCTCTTTTCACTGCAATATATAGCTTCGTCTAGGTTTTCTATGAACACATGAACATTCTTCTTCTCTTTTCACTGCAATGTATAGCTTCGTCTAGGTTTTCTATGAACACATGAACATTCTTCTTCTCTTTTCACTGCAATATATAGCTTCGTCTAGGTTTTCTATGAACACATGAACATTCTTCTTCTCTTTTCACTGCAATGTATAGCTTCGTCTAGGTTTTCTCATATCCGCTAGTTCTTATTACAACATGTACGGTTTTTTTTAGATTAATCTAGAAAAGCGCTTCATATGTAATAAAATTGGTTTCTACTATTTTTAATTACCTTTCTGTAATCCTTTTTGGTTCTGGATTACATCATGCAGAAAACCAGTGGAACTTGTTTGGTGTCGTCTCCGGTTCTCAGGAAGGCGTGTATGGAGAACATCTGTGTGAAAGGCTTGCGAACTATTTTGAATGTACCATCCATATACCATACTTTGGAAGAAGCAAGGACATCTAACTGACGGTTTGATGCGAAGATGATGTGTCTACTGTTACGTGTTAACGAAGGAAGTTGTCTGGCAAGAAATCGTAGTTTATCTGTAAAGGAGAATTCAGTCTTTATTATGTTGTTTTTATTTTTTATGTCATTATCAGTGATACAAAACACTACCAAGACATTATACATTTTGCGTTCAGTTGTTCGGACACCTGTATAATTTTACCCTCCGACTAGAAAACATCCAAGCGGACATCTACATGCGGAGATCAAAATAACAGTAAACAGCATGCCGAATAATGATTATAAGGTCAAACAGTCAAACAGAATATAATCCCTTTTGGGATTCGAAGCCAGAGTTGTTTTCTGATATTGCCTGCCTCCGAATCCCTTATCAACCATGCATAGTTCTATTTGGGAATTTTTTTTCAGGTACCCCCACCTCGAACCGGCGTGAATTACGCCTGCACCTCAATGTCGTGTCAACCGGCGCTGGAGTATTCAAAAGTAGACATATTTTGCTGCATAAATATGTAAATAGAATCATGATTACCTACCTATGACGCCAGATACAGCTCATCATTCCCAGCCGCTGCGGATTCGGAGGCAGGCAATATCAGAAAACAACTCTGGATTCGAATCCCAAAAGGGATTAAAACAGAATCTAGAAATCAATACACAAGTTACGCGTTGTCAAAATTATCCATTATATTTTTCAGCACATTAGCAGTAAAACAAAATGAACATAATTGTAAAAGGGATCCGATATATAGCGAATATAAGTGACTGTTGTAAAACACTCTTTCCGTTGTAAATATATAAAGGAAATGAAACATTTTGTTCATTTAAAATAGTTGTTTGTCAAAAAGGTACGTATCTGTTCACTTCAGTATTTAATTTTCCAACGGTTATTAGATTTAAATTACAGTCCTCTGAGCGCTTTAAATGAAGCGAATTTAACATCAGCGACACAGACTTTAAATTTCAATCCCACAATGCATTATCAGGTTAAAACGTCACAGCCTGGTTGAAAAATTCGAAATTAAAATTACAAATTTGCGATTTGCTTCGTTATTTGTGGAAATATGTTGATAAAACTTTGTGAATATGTATTTTATATCACCAGGAACATATTTAGCTAACATGTAAAAAATCGTGAAGTTTCCCTTTAATGGTATCACTCTTTCTCAACAAGCAGGTCCATATGATGTTCTAGCTTAATCTCATTAAACGTAACCCATTAAGATCAATCATATGTGTGTATTTCAATGTTGTTATATAGATCAATTAAATAAATGATGAATCAACTTTAAAATGAGAATTCGTTTTCGAGTAAATTTTAAATGTTCGTTACTGTCGCCGAGGTCATTTGTCATTATATAAATAGAGATGAGAACATCAAACTTCGATTTATGGACATACAATGGAGTTAAATTGAACATTTGTCGTTTGATAAGAAATATCGAAATTTTAAGCTGTCTACATTTAGCATATACAAAACAAAATTGCAGTGAGAATGTTGTCGTCAATATTGAAATTTGCGAAAAACGTCCGTTACCACCATCTTTAACTACACATACAAGTCAATTGTTTTATACATTATCTTAGTTGTATCTATTTGCATGGCCTCTGATTATATGAAACGTTTTATTACCCATGAAATTATTTGCTAAAGATTTACATTATTCATATTACGCTCCGAATCTGAAATCCGAAGTTTTAAAGTAAATCGTAAAATGTTCGTTACGTGTTGTTTACGGAAATGGAAGAATGGTACAGATTTATCATTTTAGCAAATTCATAAGTTAATGATCTTTATGAGAAATTACGTCATCCGTGTCTCTATTCTCGATTTGAACGCATAAAAATATATGGAATGTACAGTAGGTGGCCATAATTATTTCACCAAGATGGCCGCCATCTCATGACTTGTGGAATATATGCATAGGGAAAAATAGGAAATATGTTCTTAAGATTTATTTTACATACCTGTCATTTTCAGTATTTCGGTATGTGACCTTTTGCTACAATTACACTTCGAATTCTCCTTGAAATTGAGTTATACAAGCTCTGAATATAAACTGGAGTTAGTCCAACCCATATCTTTTTCACCTCCCTCACAAGAATTTTTTTATTTAAAATGTCACATTTAGAATTCTGCAGTTTGATTTTAATTGTTCTCCACACATTTTCAATTATGTTTAAGTCGGGCGATTGAGATGGCCAATTCAGACAATTTAATTCATTTTCTCTCTTCCACTGGACAGCTCTGCGAGAGGCATGACATGGAGCATTATCATCTTGAAAGATGTACCCACCGTTCGGAAATATTTTTGCGATTACTGGCCATACATTATCACCAAGAGTCTCTAAATATTTTGTAGTGTTCATATTTCCCTCAATTTCAGTCAATGTACCAACTCCATCAAAGGTAATGCATCCCCAAAACATCACTGCTACACGGGGACCACCCCTCAAACCAACACATTCAGGTCGCCAAATTTCGTCAGCCTTTCTCCAAACATGTACTCGCATGTCATGACCAACAACTACTTGTGTTTCATCTGAGAATATTACACGTTTCCAATATAATTGAACTGACATGGCAAGCTTACCTCTGCACCAATTTACACGATTTTTTCGGTTTTTTAATGACACTGTTAACGTCTTCCGAACTCGGCGCCTCGTGTAACCATGAAATTTCAATCTGCGGCGAACAGTTCTAGTAGAAACAGGCCGTGGTAGTCTTTCATTTACAATGTTTGTCAAATCTCTCAAAGTTTCTCTCCTGTTGACTTTCACTGAGCGTAAGATTACACGGTCTCCTCGTTCCGTCACCAAATTTTTCCTTCCGGTTTTAGGCTTATTTTCCACGGAATTCCTCTCATCATAACGCTTTAGAAATTTTGTAATCGTAGAATGATCCCTCCCGATTATTTTAGCAATTTTCCTGTGTGCATAGCCTTCTCGTTTCAATCGTAGTATTATTTGTTTCGTCTCTGTTGTCATCTCCTTGTTGTGACGAGCCATTTTTTTAGCAGACGAAATTTAACCAATATTGTCAAAATAACGTCACTTCCGTCGAATGACTTTTTGAGCTTTGACCCCCAATTATATACTGTCAAAATTTTGGACATTTTAATGACAGTTAATTATATTAAATATGAAAGAGAAATTGGATGTTTCAATAATTGATTTTTAATTGCCGCCATCTTGGTGAAATAATTATGGCCACCTACTGTATATTGAATAAATGTACGTGATTTAAATGTTTGTTACATTACGGAAATGTACATACGTAAAAACGTTGTTTCCGGATTTTATTCATACATTGTGAAGTCATTTGAAAGTATCAACAATGGAACGTCAAGAAAAACAGAATTGA
The DNA here is from genome assembly GCA_963680875.1 of Bathymodiolus brooksi. NCBI lineage: Eukaryota > Metazoa > Mollusca > Bivalvia > Mytilida > Modiolidae > Bathymodiolus > Bathymodiolus brooksi. Next base: position 44,562,039 of record OY804577.1, read on the forward strand.
AGAACTTCTATTTCATTTACCAACCTGCAGACCTTATAGAACAAAGAGGTAAAACAGCACTTATTAATATTAACCAAATACAAGTTTCCATTTGTGTAATCATACCCAACAAATTATGTGTATCAGCCTCTGGACTGAAGCCCATCTCCCGATATGTCCATGAACATCACTCATTATCAGCACTTGTTAACCAGTGGCATCAATTTAAAATAAGAAAATGTACGTTACCGCTTGGTAACGAACATTTAACAATTTTCTTCATGTTTTTGACTCATCTTTGTTTAATGAATGATGGTGAAATAGGCAAATACAGTACATTGCATGTCAAATTAAGTAAGAAATTATATGGATGTCATTAAACAAACAAAACAAACAAACAAACAAGAACCCTTGAAGAAGAGACAACCACATATAATACAAGTAAACAAAACACAGGAACGACCATTTGGCTGCCGTTCTTCGTTTCACAGTCAAGGGTCTATTTATCATAAAATAGGATTCTATATAGTATTGTTACTATTTAAATTTGTATATTCATGTTGAAAAAATTATTGTTTATGCAAAGAAATCTATGGTATTAATGGTATCGTACATTTCCCCATGATGGTAACGAACATTTAATTTGATTATTTGCAGGTTTGACGATATAAGATGGGAAAGACAAGAGGCGAGATTCAAAAGGCATATAGGGAAAGGCTAAAACAGAAGAATAATGAGGAATATCTAGAGAAAGAAAGACAGAGACGCCGAAAAAACTATGTACCGTCAGAAAACCTTACAAAAAGGGAAAGAGATAAAAGAAACAAACAGAATAGAGAAAATCTGCGTCATTTTTATCGAAGAAAAAGAGAAGTCATGAATATAAACAATAATAACAACATTGATACAAGTGGATATGAGAGAGTAGATGAGCCACGAAATGATATCCCTGTACAGCCTCTACAAATAAGATTTCCATTCAACAACAGAAGGAAAGGAGCTTTAAAGAGATGGAAACGAGATATAACTAACGCAAAATCAAAAATCAAATCATTGGAAATTGACAGAGATAAGGCTAAAAGGAAACTAAAATCAGTTCAAAGAAGTATACAGAGACTACGACAAAGGATAGAACAGAGTAAAGTTCAAAATTTGACTCCAAGGAAAGAAACAGAAAACATAATGAAAGAGGCAAATTTGACCAAGAATCAACGAAACAAAATTAGGAAGCAACTTCTCCTAGGAAATGTTTTAGTCCGAGAAATAAGGGAAGCAAAGAAGAACACACCAGCTAGTAAGAAAAGTTCTTTACAAAGAATAATTTCTGGACAAATAGTTAAAAAGTACAGATGCATCTCTAGGCTCGGACAAGCTACCGGACTTTGTAGACATAAACTTGCTACAGTGAATTCCAAACACCTTCAAAATGGAATAAAAAGAAGAAAAACAAAAATCACAGCTTTACAACAGAAAATAGTAGATTTCCTTGAAAGAGAAGATAACAGCAGGTGTCAACCGGGAAAAAAGGATGCAAAGAAGATAGACAAAGGAGAGAAGGTTACAGTCGTTTGTCCTCACATATTATCTATCCAATCTCTATAGAAAGTTTATATCGGAAAACCCAGAAGTGAAAATCACAATGGCATCATTCTGCAGATCACGTCCAAAGTATATAATAACAACCTCGTTTATAAGCCGGTGGACATGCTTATGCACTAAGCATCAAAATGTAGCACTTACCGCTAAATCACTGAAAAAAGTTGGGATCGTGGTCGATGCGAACCCAGAAAGGATGGTAAAAGAGCAAAACTTGAAAGATAAGGTGAGAGAAAAACTAGACGAGAACACTCCTTTTAAACACAGCCAGTGGAAACGAGTAGAGATAGAAGAAAAAGGAAAAAAGAAATATGTAGCGAAAATTCTTGAGACAACATTAGCAAAGCAGAAATTTATATCGATCTTTGAACAACAAGTTGATGAATTCATAAGCCACGTTGAAAGGGTCAACACACAATATGACCAAATCCGCACATTGAAAGATAAGCTCCCACCTCATAATGTCATAGTTCAAATGGACTTTGCGGAAAATTACTCCTGCAAGTCGCTAGAGGAGGTCCAAAGTGCATATTTCAATCAAACATCTGTCACGCTGCATCCGGTCGTGGTATATCATAAAGGAGCAGAAGGTGATCTATTGCATCGAAGTTTTATCATTGTTTCTGATGAGATGGCACACAAGGCGGGGACTGTAATAACCTTCGTTAAAGAACTTATACCGACAATTAAAAGCATCGACCCAGCTTAGGAAACCATACATTACTGGACAGATAGCCCATCTAGTCAATATCGTAACAGACATATTTTCAACTTCGTGGCAAATCATAAACAGATATATGGCATCACAGCTCGATGGAACTACTTTGAAGCCGGACACGGCAAAGGCCCATGCGACGGTTTGGGAGGAACTTGTAAGAGAATGGCAGATGAGAGGCAATGAGATCTGGTAAGGTGATCATCCAAGACGCCAAAGGATTTTTCGAATGGGCAATTTCATCAAGTATGAAAATTGTCAAATTTAAATTTGTGCCAAGCAGACAATGCGAAGAGGTAACGAAGGAGATAGAGGAACATGTACTAAAGACAGTGAAGGGAACAATGAAAATCATTGCGTTGTTGGTTTAGGGAATTCTAAAATAAAAGTTAAAGACGTCAGCTGTTACTGTAATACATGTTTATCGGGCGTTACATGCGAAAGGGAATGGAAAGATGAGATCACCCAATCCGTAGTAAGGAATGAAATAGTTAATAATAACGATGATAGAATGAATGATCAGATATATAGGACAGTTGAAACCGTAGATGAAAATCTCGACACAGAAGATGTACCATCTGTTTTCTTGGAGGCAGAGTTCGCGAAATTGCATATGGGTTTGGTGGTCCTAGTGAAAAAAATGTCAGTCCTCATTAATTTTCAATTGCAAAATACCAATCTTGTGTCAGTCCTTAGCAAAATCTGCCCAAATTTTGCTGGTCATGTCTGACAGGACTGACACATTTCGCGAACTCTGTGGAGGGAGACTTCGTTGCAGCGGTCTATGAAAACAGATGGTACATCGGAAGAGTAGTTGAATTAGACAACTTAGAATGTGAAATTTCATTCATGGCAAAAAGTAAAAATCTCTTTAAATGGCCGAATTCTCCAGATGAGGTTTGGATTAGGATAGATGCAATATTATGTAAAATTTCAGAGCCGATGGCAACTGGTAGATCGCAGAGAATGTTTCGAATCCAGGCAGATGAAGAAGAAAAAATTGAAAGGCTGTTTGTACCTAACCATAAAAAATGAAATGTCCGTTACTATTGACTGAAATTGCGCAAACAATAAGGTTGAATATTGGCAAAAAAGAATGCTAAATGAATTTTAATGACAATTCTAGTTAATTCAAATAGTTTTTTCTTTGATGAGTTTTGGTTAGAATGAAATTTTTGTTATATTAAAATGGTTTTTTTTGTTAAAATATTCGTTACGTTTTTTAAAACCAAATTTATTAATTTCAATTGCTATATATATATATCGAAATTCTTCAGCCTAGTTCAATTAGTTATTCCAGTATATTTATTTATCACCAAATAATGCCAAAAATTGATATGCTTACGTAAAATTAAACAAATGTCACTCCCTCCACAAATACCCTCAACTTCTTTAAAACTGTGAAAATCATTTTAGCAACACTGAATTGGCATTAATTTTAAATATTAAAACAATTTGGAATAAGAAAATTATAAATAAGTATAGTCTAATCAAGTTCATTAACTTTTCTATCGGTAGAATTTGAATTTCCCATGAACTTTGATTCCAGTCGTACACAAAATGTCCGTTACTTTTTAAAGACATTATAATCGGTACATTTCATTTGCGCGGATTAGCCTTACAATTGAGCGGAAAAAATCCTTCGTTTGCTCTGCAAAACACCTTTCATTTGCGTTGATTTTTTACCTGAGATTTACCTGTTGCAATCCTTCAATTGCGCAGATTACCTGTAATTTTTTTAATAATGATTATGGTATTTTTGGTAATATTTATATAATATATATTATAATAATACTTCTTCCGTCAGCCAGAAATTAGTTAATTGATAATTAATTTCTGTTACCCCTGCCCATCGCGGGGAGGTGAAAGTAGGATTTTGGGCAGGATATATATAAGCACTAGTTTAAAAAGCATAAAATACAGTTCAGTCACAAAACATTTAGATGTCGGTTTTAACAGAGTATTTGTAACCTATCGCTTTCACAAACTGGTATCTGTCGATCTCGTTAGCCTGTAGGTTGCTGTATTGGTCCATCAGGTTAGAAAGCTTTTCCATCTCAGATCTTCGGATGACTGCTGGCATATGGATTGTTCTGACTTTTACATATGTTGTTGTTTGAATTTTCGACAGAACATCTAAGAAAATAAATATTGTGGGATGAGCTGCATAAAATTGTTCGTTGTAGTGTGCATGGAACGACTCCGCTCCATTAGTTGTGCGTTTTGCGTTGAGTGACGGTAATGAAGACCACAATGTTGGAGGAAACCTTGAATCCGGCACAATGTAATTTTCCAATATATAATCAGCGAACGAAGTACATCGCGGATCTTCTGATTTCGAAACTAACAAAGCGAAGACAAGTGGTATGTAGTGACCATTGCTGTACCCATGTATAGTATACAACTGTTCAAAGAATTTCGGATAGCATTTGAATGTCCCATCAATGAAAATTTCTTTCACTTGAGTACAGAGTACACGAAGATTCGAAGTTCAGGAGAAAATAATGATATGCGAATCTACATCATTTACTAAGCACATATCCTCAGACTTAGATGTTTTAACTGTCATAGTACTTAATGCCTCATGAACGTCTATTATGCATTTTGGTAAAGTCGGATGTCTCTTCCTTCGCTGCCTATATATCGCTAGTGACAGACTTTTCAGGTCATTGTCCGTCAAATGTTGCTCCTCTCCTGTCTGAAGCTCGCTACGTATAAAGCTGTTCAGCTATGTTTCAAATTGTCATTTCTTATTCAGTTGTATTTTTACATTAAAATAATAAAGTTTATATTTCTGCTTAAAACATAAATTAAGATTATAATTATTTATTTAAGCCAAAATGCTTTTTCATCAATTAAACTCGGAAATATATATTTTTTTTATTTTTCTTATTAAAATTGAAATTCTAAATTTTTATACATTTATGTACATTTAATATGTAAAGTTACAAATATTAAATATAATTTTTTTTTCCGCGCAATTGAAGCATTGCAACAGGTAAAAAATCGGCGCAAATGTAGGGCACTTTAGTCGCGCAAATGAAAGGGTAGTTAATCCCCAAATCTGCGCAAATGAAATGCGCCCATTATAATATGCTTCATAAAAACAAATAAACACTAGAATGCATATGTTTTTGTTCTTTGTTTTCAAAATGATTATATAAAGTTAAAATTTACTATGTACGCTTAATCTGTCATTCAATAGTTAAAGTGAACTGAAGGCATTGTCAATGGAATGGAAAATAAATATTAAAACAATTGGTACACCTATTATAAAGATTATTGTTGAACTATGTTTTCTGAGTAGATGATAAATGTAGTATTTTTCATTTCTTTACATCAAGGAGATTTGAAGAAAATCAAATGTTTATATTTAATGAATGATTTTAATATTTGTTATCCTTCTGAAAGTACATGTTATCAAAGTAACGGATATTTATTGTCACAAAAAATTATTAAATGTGTTCTATGTTCAACTACTCATATCTTTTAAACCAACGAAGTGTTGCATACAATGTTTTGCACATCGAAAAGGGATATGCTCAAGATAAAAATGAAACACAGTTTGCTAATAAATTACAACATTGATTATTTTACTTATAGCTGAGTATAGATGGCCCTGGTTATTGAGAAAGGGCGTGTACTTAACCCTGTAACCTATAACTGACGGTGTGGGGTTTTTTTTTAACAAAACAACATTACCAACAAGTCACTTCTCAATAAATTATACAACTACTTAAAACAGCATTAACACTTCATTTCATTTCCTAAACACTACCTTTGATCTAATAGCAATAAAAGCAAATGGACAATGATTAGTTCTTTTATTTTTTAATTACCATCGTTGATTAACTGTTAAGCAAATAATAAATTAAATGCAGAAAAAGCTTTATTACTTCAAAGGTTCTACAAGTTGTAACGAAATAATTATCTTTATTAAATAAGATAATAAATAATGTTGAAATCACTGAAAATTTAATAATATTAATAATATGTATAAATATATATATTTTTTTGTTCGTTCGTTTTTTTTGTTGGTAGTTTTAAATACATACTTTTTACGGTACCAACATGCAGCATGTACTTGGGTATAACATTTATTTCAGTGAATATGATGTAAAATAAGGATAAATGTACTATCTGCATAAGATTTTGCATATGGTACGAAATGGTCATAATGTATCCTTTCCATGTTCCAAACAATATTATTTGTTTGTGTGTCTCTCCTCTTTCCTTCCACATCGAAATTCTTCTATATCAACATGGTCAATCTGCACTAGACACAAGTAGGACTTTATTCCTTTTAGCATCGACTCAATGTGCCTCTTGCAGATTGGTGATGAATCACCTGATATATGTATATGTTCTCTCTCATCCCCACCCCTACCCCCACACCCCCTCATATATATGTGAGTAAGTGTGTGTCCGTTTATGTGCATATATCTCTTTTCCTGCCCGAGTGTGCCTGCACCACAATTATTGGTATTTCACCGCGAATATTTAGTTTGATGTATTGTTGTTGTGTATCAATCATATTTATATTTGTATATGCCGTCCTGGGGCCCTTATTTGGTTAATAAACTGATTTCTATTTCTATTTCTATCTGCATATGGTACAAAATGGTCATAATGTGTCGATCTGCATATGGTATGAAATTGTAATAATGTATCGATCTGCATATGGTACGAAATGGTCATAATGTGTCGATCTGCATATGGTACGAAATGGTCATAGTGTGTTGATCTGCATATCAGGGGCGGATCCAGGGGGAGGCGCACCCCGCGCGCCCCCCCCCCCCCCCCCCCCCCCCCCACTAAAATTGGAAAAAAATATGATTTTTTTGGCGCAAAATCGTGATTTTTCACACGAAATACCCCAAAATGTTTCGCGCCTCCCTCCGCTCGGCGCAATTTTTTTAAGTGCGCCCCCCCCCCCTAACTTAAAATCCTGGATCCGCCCCTGCATATGCTACGAAATGCACAGGCGCATGGGGCATGGATTTCGTTTCCTCCTCCCCCTTTTCTCTACTACCCCCCCCCCCTTTTTTCAAAATTTTCATATAAATCATTCCTTTTTCAAAATTTTCATAATCATTCGTTATTTCTTCATTTGACAATATCAGTAGACGTCATACATCATGAATAATACATATATTCTGTGTCCACATTTTTTTCGACTGATACAGTATAAGAGAGAAGGTATGCAACTCCATTTTCATATTTCGCGCCATATCGCTCACCTTGGTTGGGAAACCCCAGTGTTTTTTACACTTTTTACCTTGTCTACATATGGCACTGTCGTATCAAACTGTTTCTAAGACACTTACCTAATTGCCCATGTTCGAATTTCAGTCTGTACGTCGATCTTTTCCAAGAAATCTCGCCGAGAATAGCGAGGCAGCTTCGTTTCTAGATCAAACTACATCATTTGAGACGGAAGTGCAAGAACGGGAACCCTGGGATTTTTACGAATGGATTACCTGCAATGAAAAACCCAGATGCGCTCCGAATATTTTTCCCATAATGTTTTGGCGGGAAATATAAACCGCTGAAAATCGTTTTCTCATTGACATTTTCCCCATATCTCCTTTTACTTCTATCAGAGAGGAACAAGGCCTAAATATGGAAGTGGTGTACCCTGTCTATCACTCAAGAAAAGCTTGGTGTTGAACAAACTCATTTTATAGGACAGTGAGTCATGCACCATTCTAAAAAGATGACAGATTTGTGACACCTAGTACCTTGTAACTTTTTTTTACTGTAAAAGATATTTAATGTTGACATTTTCCTTCTTTATATCATACTGCAACCATTAATAGATGTAAAGGATTGCACACATTATTGTGGGGCACATGTACAAGTTAAGACAATGGAGACAAGTTGTGAAGTTGTACTTTCCTAAGTACATTGACAAGGTAGTAATTATTGAGATAAAACAGACGTGTCATACAGTTTGGTTACGCTGGGAGGATATTTCAATATGTTTTTATTTGTTTTAAAAACATTTTCGGGTTCAGATATTGTTTATATTGGAGAAATGGAGCGCTGGAGATGGTGTGTCGTGATAACCACCCACCCCCTTTTTTTGTAATGTGACCAAAAGTACATTTCCGCGTGATGTCTTAAACCTCTAAAATAACTAAAAGGGACAAATAAATGTGTCTGATGTGAACTGTGCCAATTACCCACTTAAGACACGCCTTCATTCAATGCTGTGCATCATTTCCTTTGCTGAGATGCGAATATCTGTACGCTATGGCGGCCGCCATTATAAACATGGATTCAGCCGTTACCTGACCCCGATATCAAACAAAAAAATCCGAGGGGTCACGAGTACCAGACTACACAACATCTCACTCGTCGCAATTAACAGACACCTATGATTGGCAATAAAAATATTTGTTTGTTTGTTTATATGCAAATCATCTCCCATGATACATTGCGGTAATCGTAGTTTTCTCGTAGTCACGTGACACATGTTTGAAAAATGGAAGTCAAATGGCGGAATAATAGGATCTAAGGCAAAATCGTGCTGTAATGGAGTGTAACACCACTTTCTGAGGGTAAGATGGTTATGAATGAATAGAAAAATGATTGGTGAAGCGATTTATATAAGGGTTTTTGATAGAAAATAAAATCCGATAGCCACGAAACGTGGAAATGTGCCGACCCTAGAGCTGGAGAGGCAAATCCGCTGTAATCCGTATATATTACCCTCTGACGTTGAACGGCTACAGCAATTTTATAAAAGCCGTTAAACGACAGAGGAATCTCGGACTACATCAAAGATTGAGGAAGCGAAGCGGACTCACCCGTAACTTGAATAATACTACGCCCTCTATCGGCACTTTCGCTGGACGAGGGCTTGAACGCTCTTAGTGGTAAAAATCCGTCAGGCTGGTGGCTGGCACAGCCGACCAATCAAATGTCAGATATTAGCGCGTATGCGCATTAGTGAATCCCTTTACTTCCGTTTGTAAATATTGACGAAACAAACACGGAGAATGATTGTGCACGTGCCTTTGCATATTTAGAAAACAAATACACCTTTATTCTCATAATTATGATTTAAATTGCCATAGATTCACAAATCTTTAAAGATTTAAAAAAGTAAAACACTGTGATCATTTTTTGAAGTTTTTATGTTTTAATCTAAATTTGCTAAAATGTCGCAATACACATCTAACATGTATTTTTGTAATGTATGCGGGACAATAAAAGTGAATTTATTGTGGATAATAGGGTCGATACACGTAATTTGCTGTTAACATAAGATTGTATAAATATGGATATGCACAAGTTAAATTAAGGAAAATGGGATGAAATAATAAAGAAATTTTATTGAAAATAAATATGTAAACAGAAAGTTGATTATTTCATAAATTAAAATGATTTTTAATACAATTTATAAAGAAATACCCATCACAATATCGTTATTTAGGTAAATACTTATTAGACTGATTTTTTTAAACCCATTTTTGTCTTTAATTGATAACTGACCCAAGTTAGCCTAAATAAATGAAATGTGACTTAATGTATTAATTATATAAATCCTTGCCTTCTATCAATTTTAATTTCTTAACTAATTCTTATTCTTATTATGTAACAATATGGTCAGGTTGTTATTTTCATTGAATGGCATCTCAAAATAGATGACTTCACAGTAGGAGCTCTTCCTGTATATTGGTTACATCCTGTATATTACAACTGACAGCTAATGCATGACAAACAATTTTAATCAGCCATCAGTATCATAAAATACATTTTTTTAAATCTTTATTTTAAATGAAATTAAAAAATCATTATAAGAGTGAATTCAATTCAAGCTTTTATTTACTTTCCAACTTTGAAATAAAAATCATTGTTTTAATATTTAAAAAATAGTAATTATTCATTTATGTTTTATTTCATGTTTGGTTGTATTTATCCAGATATGTGTATTGCATACAACATTACATCATCTGATCGCTCCATTGGACATTATTTACAAACACTTTAGCTCCTCCTATTTTATGTCGTAATATACCCATAAGTCATAGCGATTTACTTTTCCGGTTTGACGGATTTTATCTATGAATGCATCCAGGCGTTAATGCAGTGACTAGCGGGAGAGTAATATAACGACTGGATTATTCGGGTTAACTCACCCGAGGTTTGCCGATAGACCTATTTCACATTAACCTATTTTTGTTGTAAGCGGCCTTAGTCCAAAGTCCAATCGGAGTATAATCCGGGTGGTAAGCGGCCTTTCTGTTTGGATTATACGATGATTTTCTATATCCACATCATTTTTCAACCTTTTCGAAGTTTTATTCACGTTATTTATTTGCAAAATTTTATTATACATCTACAAATGTATCCTGGTGATCAACTCTACACTCTTGATGAGCTTCGATGTTGGAAAGTCGAGAATCTCAGAGTTCTTGACGATGAGAGATCGAACGAAGGAGGAGCTAGCGGTCTTGTGTTTTTCGGCATGCAAGTTGAACTTGCCTTTGGTGCCATCACAAGATGATGTTTTGAAGGACAACAAGAGATGCTACGACAACATTTTGAGTGAGTGTGGAATTACAGACCCCCTTCAGATTTATTCTGGTTGGCTTGATGAACATGATCATGGTATGCAGTTTGGCCACCAAATTTTTTGACAGACATAACGCAGTTCTTGTTAGCCCATGGTGATGTAGCATTGACAAATGACATGCTGAAAGACTATAAGGTTGGCAAGGCCTGTGAATATTTTTCAAGTGGGTGGCTACATGAGAGATATTTCTTAAAGGCTAAGTCGAACAACAACAACAACTTGTGTATTTTAAGAACAAAGTGTTCACCATCACAGACACTGGATGATGACCCCCACAATGTATAGATATTGCACCAAAGAAGATGATCGTTTGACAGAAGGAGCTTATTGTTCTTGTACTGCAGGGTATGAAATTTATGCATGTTTTTTTTTAAATTCTCTATCGTGTCTATGCAGTGCCAATTCAGGACCATTAGATAATAACAGAAGGGATTGCAGCCAATGATGGGCAATCTTGGCTGAAATGTTCCTAACAAATTCATGACAAAATGTTGTAGTTACTATGGTGTCAATGAATCAGTACATTTCAATAATGTTTGAGAAATGTCAGTTCAAATCTCTCTGGAAGCTAATGATCGAAGTACTGTATTAGGTTTGTCAACTACTAACAATTACAATACATGTATATAGCTTCTATAGTACAAGGTAGTACATTTCAATAATGTTGAAAAGATGTCAGTTCAAATCTGACTGGAAGCTAATCTATGGGTTTATTTTAATATATGCTTGATCATGTTGACTGCATTAACTAACTTGGACACAAGTCCCTAGCTTAATGAAAGTTTTGAAGAACTACTCCTTTTTCAGTGTGATTTTTACACGACTGCAAAAATGTTGTGTAATGGTTAGCATGCTCACCTTGAATGTGGTAGATCCATGGGTTCTAGCCCCTGTCTAGTCAAACCAAAGATTATAAAATTGGTAAGAATGCAGCATTAAGGAGTAAGAACAAAGAATGGTCGGGTCAGAATCAGAATAATGTTTCAGAGTGGAACGACATATCTACCCACAGACTGTTGTTTCAATGAACTAGCACTCTAAAAATCCAACTAAGGGTGTTGGTCTTTTCATTTTTTGTATCTAAATGTGTTTCCTGTTGCTGTAAAATTATTGAATATTTTGGGCTTTGTTCATTTACCTGAGAAAGTCTTAGACAAATATTTTGTAATTAAAGGAGTTTTGAACCTTATTACATGTAGTATGTTTGGGGGGGGGGGGGGGGGACTTTAGTCAGATTTTTTAACTTCTCAATTCAATAACTAAAGATAGAGAAAATTGTATAGTGTCCCAATATTAACTTTTTGATGTTAAAAGCAATATAATTTTCATTCAATCATTAACTTAAGACTTCACCAGGATGAGGGGAATGTGTTTTAATTTATTACCCATTCTTCAATGTTCGAGTTCATAGTTTTGTTATTTTACAACATTGTTATTATACATGTAGCTGACCTTTTAATAATGTTTTGTTTTTGCAATAAATATTTCTTGTTAATGAGTATTTGTTTAATTTTTGTGCTCTATGATTTACAAAAGTTATCGAGTTGAATCATTTACAAAGTACATGTGCATGTACATATTTTGCCCAACAAAGACTGACTTGTTCCTGAATATAGCACTTTTTCCATACTAATCCTTATATGTTATTATTGGTCTCCTGACATTGGCATAAACAAGAAAGGATGGAGCGCCTCACGAACGGAAACCACACCATAATAATGTGCTTGACATACATGTAAGAATGGAACATGACTGTTAATGTATAGCCCTGTATCAGGGCATACTATTTAACTCCTGTCTGTCCCTCCCTATAGTTTTGAGCTAGAGTTTTTGTAATATTTTGTAGTGCGTTTAATGTACAAATACTAAAGGTGGGCATTCTTACAGGATTTTTACTTCTAAAAAATCATAAAATGATATATAGTTGAACCAAGTCATTTTTAAGTTAGTACATCAAAAGTGTCTTACACACACAGACTTTATACATTCTCTAACAAAAGGGGCATACCAGTTTTAAGTTGGGCCTTTTAAAAAGTTTTATTTGATGCTCCATAATTTAAACATAACAAATAAAAATTGACTCTGATTTTCCTATATATTTCAACTAAAAATAAATCCTAAAAATTTACAATCCTGTTTAAATTATGTACAAATAGAAACCACTCATATAAACATAATGAGCAAATAAACAATCAAAATATAGACAATTTTGAATGTTTTGGTGTAAAATTTGTTAAAATCTATCCAAAAATGACTTCACAAATTTTTTTGGAAAAAATATGGTTTTGGTTGATTATATAGGGATTTTTTTTTTTTACATGTGGCAATACTTTTGGCCACATACTGTATAGCTGAATATTCACACGATTTCTCATTATTTTCAAGATCTACGGGATACACATGTAGTCATAAATTATTTTCCTAACCAACAAATTCACGAAAACTTCCTTACGACCGTGACGATATGTGCATAACTGCCACGATGAATAAACTGCGTCACCGTGTTTACAAATGCAATGGGACGTCTTGTTTACGTTTTTTACTCCGATTGACCTTAGAACCATAATGGCGGCGGTAACGTGAAATTGGTCTATTGCACAACATCTCTGTCAACCACAATCGTAACTACTCGGCCATTCTCGCTACCCTGCAAATAACCTCGTACGTACTAACCCGAATAATCCAGGCGTTATATTACTCTCCCGCTAGTCGCTGCATTAATGCCTGGATGCATTCATAGATAAAATCCGTTAAACCGGAAAAGTAAATCGTATGACTTATGGGTATATTACGACATAAAATAGGAGGAGCTAAAGTGTTTGTAAATAATGTCCAATGGAGCGATCAGATGATGTAATGTTGTATGCAATACACATATCCGGATAAATACAACCAAACATGAAATAAAACATAAATGAATAATTACTATTTTTTAAATATTAAAACATAATGATTTTTATTTCAAAGTTGGAAAGTAAATAAAAGCTTGAATTGAATTCACTCTTATAATGATTTTTTAATTTCATTTAAAATAAAGATTTAAAAAAATGTATTTTATGATACTGATGGCTGATTAAAATTGTTTGTCATGCCTATATACAGGATGTAACCAATATACAGGAAGAGCTCCTACTGTGAAGTCATCTATTTTGAGATGTCATTCAATGAAAATAACAACCTGACCATATTGTTACATAATAAGAATAAGAATTAGTTAAGAAATTAAAATTGATAGAAGGCAAGGATTTATATAATTAATACATTAAGTCACATTTCATTTATTTAGGCTAACTTGGGTCAGTTATCAATTAAAGACAAAAATGGGTTTAAAAAAATCAGTCTAATAAGTATTTACCTAAATAACGATATTGTGATGGGTATTTCTTTATAAATTGTATTAAAAATCATTTTAATTTATGAAATAATCAACTTTCTGTTTACATATTTATTTTCAATAAAATTTCTTTATTATTTCATCCCATTTTCCTTAATTTAACTTGTGCATATCCATATTTATACAATCTTATGTTAACAGCAAGTTACGTGTATCGACCCTATTATCCACAATAAATTCACTTTTATTGTCCCGCATACATTACAAAAATACATGTTAGATGTGTATTGCGACATTTTAGCAAATTTAGATTAAAACATAAAAACTTCAAAAAATGATCACAGTGTTTTATTTTTTTAAATCTTTAAAGATTTGTGAATCTATGGCAATTTAAATCATAATTATGAGAATAAAGGTGTATTTGTTTTCTAAATATGCAAAGGCACGTGCACAATCATTCTCCGTATTTGTTTCGTCAATATTTACAAACGGAAGTAAAGGGATTCACTAATGCGCATACGCGCTAATATCTGACATTTGATTGGTCGGCTGTACCAGCCAGCAGCCTGACGGATTTTTACCACTAAGAGCGTTCAAGCCCTCGTCCAGCGAAAGTGCCGATAGAGGGCGCAGTATTATTCAAGTTACGTACGTACATAGTAGAAATTCTTCTTAAATTGTTTGCCGGAAGTTAAGTTAAGTTAAGTTAAGCCGCACAAAAATATAGTCCACGAAAATCCAATATGGAAGACATACTAAGTAAAATCTAATCATGCAAAACTAATTAAAACTTTAATTGAAATATAGAAAATTGTTTAAAATATAACTTTATCAAACTTTCATGTAACTGACATGTGAAAAGTAGTGCGATTTATACGCCTAATGCATACGAGGTTATTTGCAGGGTAGCGAGAATGGCCGAGTAGTTACGATTGTGTCAACCATTCTCTATCCAGAGTTGTCGTTCCTGCTACGTTAGACTCTATCTCTGTCAACGCCCAATTTACAAGATTCTTGTAAAATTTAGAAACAGTAAAAAAAAATGTATTCAAAATTGTTTTAATTATTGTAAATATCAATAAAGATGAAAATAAATCACTCATTTCAAATCAATTCTCCCTTAAAAATGATTTTCCCCCACTTCTTGGAGAACTATTTTCCGGAGGTAGAAATTAAAAAGTTAAAAACGATCACAAATCATTTTTAAGAGAATGAAGGTACGGTGTCCTATAATTATTAGCTACTTTTTGACGTTCGGAACGAGATTTTCGTAAACCACAAAGGTGTTCCAAATGTTAGCCATGAAAATTAGCTACCTAATAATACATTAAAAATACTATTCCAGTTATTCCCCTTTTACCATGTTTTGATAGATTCTTGGTAATTAGTATTTTTGAACGAAAAAAGGGGGTGGATGTAGGCGAGGAAATCTATTTAATTAGATAGATTTATCCCAGAAATGGATAGTAAACTGCTATTCATTCATTTACATCAAGGAGTTATATATATATATACCGGGGGGTATATAAATCCTTGTTTACATGGAGCAAACTCTGGATGAAAATAAGTTATTTCGATATAAAATATAAATAAATTCAAGTCTATTTAAAAAAACATGAACAAGTTTCTATATATCAATCACCATATTATTTATCTGTACATAATGCATTTTCTGCTTTGCATATATCTATTCCAAAGAAATAAGACGCTTAGTTATAACAAGCAATAACGCTCCTGTGGTGAAATAGTTAAGAGTACTCGCATCATGTGCGGTAGATCGTGGTTTCGATCAACGATCTGATCAAACCAAAGACTATCAAATTTATATTGGCACATGGCGTAAAAGAATAAAGGCAAAGACTAGTTGACTCGTAGTCAGCATAATTCTTTCATTGCATGGGATAGAAGTCATGAAGTTTTCCATGAATATAAGCTACCTTGCATCTGTCCAGTGTATGACATAGGTTTCAAAGTGTTATCCATGAAAATAAACTACTTTGCACCATTCAAACATAAGCATAAGCATCTGAAGCTTGTCCATGAAAATTAGCTACTCGACTTTTCTTCATTGCATGGAATAGGAGTCATAAAGTTTTCCATGAATATAAGCTACCTTACATCTGTTCAATGTATGACACAGGTTTCAAAGTGTTATCCATGAAAATAAACTACTTTGCACCATTCAAACATAAGCATAAGCATCAGAAGTTTGCCCATGAAAATTACCTACCTGAAATTCCTTCGTTGCATGGGATAGGAGTCATGACGTTTTCCATGAAAATAAGCTACCTTACATCTGTTCAATGTACCGGTATGACACAGGTTTCAAAGTGTTATCCATGAAAATAAACTACCTTGCACCATTCAAACATTAGCATAAACATCAGAAGTTTGTCCATGAAAATTAGCTACTCGACTTTTCTTCATTGCATGGAATAGGAGTCATGAAGTTTTCCATGAATATAAGCTACCTTACATCTGTTCAATGTATGACACAGGTTTCAAAGTGTTATCCATGAAAATAAACTACTTTGCACCATTCAAACATAAGCATAAGCATTAGAAGCTTGCCCATAAAAATTAGCTACCTCGCATTGCTTCATTGCATGGGATAGGAGTCATGATTTTTTCCATAAAAATAAGCTACCTTACATATGTTCAATGTATGACACAAGTTTCAAAGTGTTATCCATGAAAATAACTACCTTGCACCCTTCAAACATAAGCATAAGCAACAGAAGCTTGTCCATGAAAATTAGCTCGCATTCCTTCGTTGCATGGGATAGGAGTCATGACACTTTCCATAAAAATAAGCTACCTTACATCTGTTCAATGTATGACACAGGTGTCAAAGTGTTATCCATGAAAATAAACTACCTTGCACCATTCAAACATAAGCATAAGCATCAAAAGCTTGCCCATGAAAATTAGCTACCTGACCTTTCTTTATTGCATGGAATAGGAGTCATGAAGTGTTCCATGAAAATAAGCTACCTTACATCTGTTCAATGTATGACACAGGTTTCAAAGTATTGTCCATGAAAATAAACTACAATGTACCTTGCACCATTCAAACATAAGCATAAACATCAGAAGTTTGCCCAGAGGCGAGGGATAAAATTTACTAATATCCGCCAACCCATGTTAAAACTCGAAACACATTCATGCTTCCATGATTTATTTCGATTCTGATATGTCTAGGATTACACATACGGTAGTATACTTTGATTGGAAGACGGTAATTTATATTTACGTTTGCGGAAAGTGTCACACACCATTTATGCTGCCAATGGAAAAGTCACTCACATTCACCGGCGCATGTGTGAACGAGATTATACCATCGATAAATCGCTCGTTTGTCTACAAAGCGAAAGAAGGACGTAATGTTAGAATTTGTGTTATCACCCTGGTATTCATCAAAGCTTTTGAGCAGACGTTGTCAAAGGGAGCTATTGCCATCATTTGATCCGTCGTCCGTCTGTAAACTTTTCACATTTTAATCTTCTGCTCTGAAACCCCTTAGCCCAATGAACTGAAGCTTAGTATGAAGCATCTATGTAAGTTTTTCTATAAAGATTGTTCATTTCGTCCTCTTCCATTAATAAACATGGCCACCATAGGCAATTCTTATTGCTGATTGGTTGATTTCTAAAAAAATCTTCACCTCTGAAACCGAGTAGCCATAGGCAGTTATTGTTTCTGGTTGGTCAATTTCTAAAAATCTCTGAAACTGCTTGGTCAAATGAATTGAAACTTTGTAGGAAGCATATATGGAAGGTCCTCTATAAAGATTGTTCATTTCGGCTCAATTCGTAGCAAACATGGCCGCCACAGGCAGTTCTTGATGCTGATTGGTCGATTCCTAAAAAATTCTTCGACTCTGATACCGCTTGACCAAATGAACCTATCTTGGTAGGAAGCATCTATGGAAGGACCTCTATAAAGATTGCTCATTTAGTCCTGATCCCTTAACACACATGGCCGCCACAGGCAGTTCTTGATGCTGATTGGCAGACATGGGGTCATCATAATTTGTAATCGTAATCAGTTGTAATTGATTGCATTTTATCATGTAATCGGATGTAATCTGTAATCGGCCATTTTGTTTATATTACATGTAATCGTAATGTAATCGATTACATTCATTTTGACCCTGTAATCACGATTACTTTCTGATTACATTTAGATTACTTTTCATCATTTTGACTTATTTTGTATTAGCTGAAACATATATCTCTTTAGATATTTAATGTTTGATTTATGTAAATGATTTTTCTTCATGAAATTTATTAAACAAGTTTACTAGAAAAATATTTAGTTTATTGACATCTGAATAAAGAAATATATAATGAAATTCGCTCATTCCACCTAATCCCAATTTTTAAAAATTCATTAAAAAATCTAAAATTTCAAGCTATTTGTAAGTGGGAATAGGTAGTTTTTAGAAAGTGGGATTAGATAGAAGACACCTGAAAGTCAATTGTTATAAAAGTATTAAATATTATTTATGGCTTCAAAGACAACAAACAAATAATATCTCAATTTCAATTTCTTTTGGGTTTCAAAATTTCAGTGAAAACAGTTTGTCTGCTTGTGTAAAGCAAAACAAGTTCTAAAATTTATAAATGATCTGACATATATATATATATATATATATATTATTTAGAACTACCCCTTTACAACGGGGGCGCCTACCACCAGGGTAGAAGTAGTGGCGCGTCTATATTATATAAAACAATTATGTACAACATAACTTTCAAGATTTCATATATGAAACTGTTTGTATGAAAGACTCACAATGTCCTCATGATTCCCATAAGATAAAGAAATATTTTATATAAACCAAAACATAGGTACGTCATGAAGATTTCTTATACAAGTTTAAGAAAAAATATAAATTTCAATAAAGATATTATATAAAAAGCAAAATGTAAATTATAATTTTCAGAAACATTTATTTTAATTATGTATGATGCTGGTACTAGAATAACAAAATATTTTCAATCATACATATTACAAATTAACTGACAAATTATTAATCCAATAACTAACATTACGTGCTACTATCTATGTCCCAGGGTTTTTTTTACACTCGGGTCTGTTTGATTGGTTACTTTTAATGGTATTCCATTGTCGCTTTCTGCTTTATTGCTACATTTATTGTTTCATGTCTTCATGTTAAAATTTAGCGAAATTATGTAATAATAATGCATATCATATTATACAATTATGGCCCTCGGAAGAGGTGAATATCCAAAATTGTCAACCCCACTAGGGTTATTTCCTCTATATTCACCGATTCAGAGGGCGTAACTGTTTTATTATACCGAACAAACAGTTGAAATATACTGTTTAATATTTGAATTGTTAAAGTATTATTTCATTAGGGTTATTCACTGGACGTTGTAATTTTCGAGGGTTATACACCGTTGAATAATAGGGTTATTCAATGGACGTGTGTAATTCTTGAGGTTATTCACCGTTGGCGGCGATTAGAAGCAAAAATATCCAGATTATTTTATGTCATGTGATTATCTTTTAACCAATAGAATTGATTCTTTATTATGTGAGGTATAATAATGTATATTATTATACTTTACTATAGAAACTAGATGGAAAATAATAACAGTATTTTCTGTACGTGAAAAGAAATAACCCCCTTTTCCCGTTGCAATGTGCACGTAGGAAAAAATATCGATTTGGGTATCTGCGCGTGGGACGAAATAACCCCTAAAAATTTGGCGCGCTTTTGCACGTCGATAAAATATCTAATTGTTTTGTTCAGTATAATAATACAATTATGTCTTTCATGATAATGTAATATCCAAAATAATTAAATCTCGAAAAGGTTATTTCCCTCTGTCTTACGGACCTCGGGGAAATAACCATTTTCTCGATTTAATAATTTTGGATATTACATTATCATGAAAGCCATGACTGTATATTGTATATTGTGTGTATATGGAGAAAACAATGCTAAGTTGAAAAACTTGTGTCTGATCCTTTTGTCATTATTCAGACAATAAAATATGTTTAAATTAACTAAAAGAGAGATAAAAAAAATTAACACATATTACAAAGGGGGAATGATAAATATAAATTTAGAAGTTCTTAAAAAACGTGTAAAACTGTCAGCGTAGGAAGCTTACATAAAATCATAAATAAGTTTTAACATTTTTCTTAAAAATTTCAAGGGACTGTTCATTTCGGGTTTCACTAGGCAGATTATTCCCAAATGTGGAAACTGTCTTGTCAAATTGTTTATCACCATAAGTTTTTGTCCTTACACGTGGTTGTTGAATCATCATGGCGTTCTTTTACCGTAGCGACCTTTATGGTTGATAAAAAAATGACAAGTTCCCTAAGATATATCGGAGCTTGGCCATGAAGAGCTTTGGAAGTTTATAATAATAATATGTATTGGAGACGATACTGCACCGGAAGCCAGTGATGATACATGATAACTGATGTAATGTGATCATGTTTCTTGCCACGGGTTATCAATCTAGCTGCTGTATTTTGAGCACGCTGTAGCTTCGAGATTATGTTGGGTATTTACTCTATACACCAAAGCGTTGCCATAGTCCAAACGTGACGTTATAAACGAGCAAACTAATGTTCTGCACGCATCTTCTGTGGTGTACGATCAATCGATTACGTCCGATATTGCGAATTTGAAAGTAGCATGACTTTGTAATTGCACTTGCTTGTTTTTGCATGCATAAGGGACGGACCATTTAACTTAAAGGGGGGGGGGCATGGTATTTTACTTCAAAAAAATTATTCTGATCCCCAATGTTGCTGAAAAAAAGATTCTGATTTTGGTGGAGGAAAAAAAAATAATCTGATTCAATGTAAAATTTTGGAAAAAAAAATTCTAACTCTCGTGTTGTCCGAATTTTTTTTTCTGAACGATACAAAAAAAAACATACCCACCCCCCTGCAAGTTAAATGGTCGGTCCCTAGTGCCCTGTCGAAAAACATGCCGAGGTTTTTAACAAATGAAGCATTGATTACTATAGTTCCGTCGAAAGAGAGACAACATTCTGAAAATTCCTTCTCACGGTGTTTCGTCCAAATACAATAAGCTATGTGTTGTTTTGGTTTAATCTGAACATAGTTGAGCTCATCCACTCACTAACGTCTGATAAACAAGTCTCCAGGCGTCTGGATACATTTTTCCAGTTATCAAGTGGTTTGATTACAAGGTACATTTCTGTACACTTAAGTGTCATCGGCATAATTCTGATGACTAAAATTATGGCGTCTGCAAATTTCACTGATTGGTTTTGCAAAAATACAGTACAATCTGGGCCCTAAGACAGAACTTTGCGGCACGCCACATTGAAGATGCATTGCATTTGACACTACTGAACCAACAGCGACACGTTGAGTTCGGTCATTCAAATAGGACTTCATCCACATCAAAGCTGTGCAATACCATCTTAACAGCACTATAGACCCCAGGCAAAACAGTGCACTGAGACCCTACCTACACAACCACTCACAGGAATAAAAATGTAAGGGAACGACCATTTAACTTGAAAGGGGGGGGGGGGGGGTTATGGTTTTTTTCTAAAAAAATATTCTGATTCCCAATGTTGCTGAAAAAAATATTCTGATTTTGGTGGAGGAAAAAAATAATAATCTGATTCAGAGTTTATGTCATAAAACCTATTGTTAAATTCTGGAAAAAAATTTCGCGCTTCGCGCGACAATAAAAAATAATATTCTAACTCTTGTGCTGTCCGAACAAAAAATTCTGAAGGAAACAATAAACCATAACCCCCCCCCCCCCCCCCTTTCAAGTTAAATGGTCGGTCCCTAAATGGTCGATAAAATTAATCGTATACTAGTATTTATTGTATTGGTACGTCCAATAAACTCATTGCTTAAACATTAAATAACATGCCATACACAACATACCTAGATTAGCATGGGACTCCTATGCTCGTCGGGGCGCGGGGCCCCGGGTGGCTCAATGAGTTAGGTCGTTGGATCTAATAACTCATACAAGCCTATCAGCAATACGGCAAGGGTTCGCGCCCGGCTTTGAAAATTACAAAAATGGGTGCACTTGACTCGCAGCCGCAAGTAATAAAATTTACCAGTTGCTTGCCCATGGTCGGTGGTTCTCTCCGGGTACTCCGGCTTCCTCCACCACTAAAACTGGTCGCCCTGATATAGCTGAAATATTGTTGAAAGTGGCGTTAAAATACCAAAAAATCAAATCAAATCGTCGGGGCGCCCGGGCAACTGCAAATCGTGTCCATGCGTTAAGATGGCACTGCTTGCGTATCAGGGTTCGTGTCCCTATAGCTATCTATTTCCATTGAGGTTTTTATGCTTTCATTGTTACCAATGAAGCGCAGACTTGCCAAAACTTCAAATTATCAGCGGTTAATTTCCTCTTGCCAGATCTCGTTTTCGTTATAAAACTGTGGCCGTTTCTTCCATAACACTCAGTAGTTAGTTTTGTCTTACATGTTTAACTATGCATCTTGTATTAAAGAAGGGAAGACAAAAAGACGCACAATGATCTACAAAATATTGCATAGAAAACTAAAGATTAAGCAACACGAAGCCAATAAAAAAGGATGAACTCATGTGCGCCGGAGTGGTAGATTCTGTGCATTGTGAAAAAGTATGATATCCCAGGTTCCTCAGTAGAAGTACATAGAGGCTCGACATGTTTTACTGTATCTTTATTTTCTGTAGAAAAAAAAGTAGAGATATATTTTCAAGTGGGTAGCTTATCATTCAATTGTTGACTAAACGTCTTCAATATTCAGAATCAAATGGTACTAGATAGTGTCATGCTTCACGTAAATGAAAGTACTTTGCACAACCGGTAGATTATCATAAAATTACTGTATAAAATGTTTTTGACATTCCAACAAATGTTATGAATAAAATGATACCAGATATACATACATTTTGTATATATATAGCATTGCATATGAAGTAATAGAGGACGGTAGTCCTCATTACGGTAGACTACATGGGTAAATCACCACATACTGATGGACTATTTCTCGCGTCGGTCGAGACTAAAAAAAAAACGCGAGACTAAAAGTGTTGAGGGCTGACATTTAAACCCGGATGTGAAAAGTAAATACTTTCATGAAAAAGATTTAAATAATAGCTACTTTGTTTTGTTTTTGTGAAATAAAATCTTGTATTTTCATTCCCATGTAAAAAAAAATCAAATTCTAATATGACGTGCTGTTTTGGCTTTGTAAACAAAAGGGTATCAAAATCCCCGATTTATTAGGACTTACCCATATTAAAATCTCCAACAAACTAACCCTTCCATATATGACTTACCCATATTAAAATCTCCAACAAACTTACCCCTTCCATAAATTATTTCTTAAATTTACCGTATATGTCCTATTAGAATAGAAATAATTTATGGAAGGGGTAAGTTTGTTGGAAATTTTAATATGAGTAAGTCATAATAAATCGGGGATTTTGATACCCTTTTGTTTACAAAGCCAAAACAGCACGTCATATTAGAATGTTAATTATTTCTATCAGTACCCATTTATTTATTCATCTTACTACCCAAAAGAAGAAAAAAAAAATTATACAAAATATCTATAGATACATTGTGAAAAATATAAAGAAAAGAAGATTTTTTTTTTACAAAGTAAGAGAAGAGAATATTAGGCCACAGGTACTCAGGGACAAAATATCTCCACCTTTTTTCCAACACTATGCGAAAAAAAAATATATCATATCGTATCTTTAGTTATTATTTACAGCTTAAGCATTGGTTATCATCAAAAAATGACCAAAAAAAATCCATCATCGATTTAGTTTTACATTGCATTTGCATGACAGTGGTTCCGTGTACAAAGGTTTTGAAAGATTTTTCGTCAGTCTGATCCTACAAAATATTTGAATACTACCAACATCTGCCGAAAATGGTTTAGAATAGTAAACACTATGAATTTTGTTGATTTAACTATTTATTATGCCGTTCATACTACAGTATATGTATATCTGCTATTATTTATTAAACTCAGTCTTTCTAAAATAAATGCTATAAAATTATCACTAACCACTGAGCTTGTTGTTGAAACTTTAAATGGTAATAATTACACAAGAAGGAATATATTCTCTTTATAATTTTGTCCTCACAGATAATTTTAAAGAGTATGAATTAGATACTGAATATTGCCTTAATATATATAAATATTTTGTATGTGAAAGCAGAGACATGTCTGATGGAAGCGGTGTCTATATCATTCTTTTAAAATTAAAAAAAAAAACTATTTTGTTCACTTGGAGCTAGCATAATATTGGCCGAAATACACATACTTCAAAATGTCGAAATGAAGATGATCAGTATTACAGTAACCGTACGCAGTGCGGTCTTATGTATGACTGAGCACGACGGGCAGTTGCGTTTTAATGTTTAAACACTGATTTTGTTGGAAGTACCAATACAAGAAATATATGTTTAATTTTATTGACCATTTACAGTTTTATTTCTGCGAGTGTTTGTATATAGATAGGGGCCTCAGTGCACTGCTTTAACCGGGGCCTATATTGCTGATAAGACTGCCCTGACCGTACGTCATTCATCATTCAGGGCTCCCACTACTTTGAAATCAGAGGGAGAAGTGACTTCTCTTTCAGGTGCTGACAAAAGAGAAGTGAGAGACAACAGGGAGAAGTGGTGAGAGTACAGGGAGAAGTCAAAATATTTCTCTAATTGTACCACTTTTCACATTCGCGGGGCATTATCGTGGCATTCGTATGTTATAATGTACTTGTTATGCATTAAGGTATATTCAGTAGTTGTTTAATTCCTTGTTTTTGTTAGCATATCATCTCTCTGATTCTTTGTTTTGTCTTGCAGATGATAACGGCATATATATGATAGTTAACTATTGTCCAATAAATAATAAATAAATAAAATTGAATAAATTTTTTTATCACAAGCTGTGAAATCGCTAATTATTTAATCAAATTTTAATGAGTGTATATTATTTACATTGCTTCTCTTTAATCACTGATTGATATTAATTAAGAAACTAATCATATCCACAAAGTTAACAATCCCTTTGGATACATGTAGCTGCCATCAAACCCCAAATAAATGAAATGAAACAATACAGACGTTATTTTCCAGAGTGCGGATCCGTAGTACAGTTTTTATATTCGTTACTGTTTCGATTACGTCCTTTACAATGGCGGTTTGAAAAACGGAAATTTTGTAGTAAAAATATACCGATGTTTTACCGTTAAAACAGTTAAAATTAGCAAAGTGACTTGGTAAAATTACAGGGCGACTTCCACTTCTCATTTAAACCCGGATGTGGAAAGCCAACATTGATACGAAAGTAAATACTTTCATGAAAAAGATTTAAATAATAGCTACTTTGTTTTGTTTTTGTGAAATAAAATCTTGTATTTTCATTCCCATGTAAAAAAAAAAATCTAATTCTAATATGACGTGCTGTTTTGGCTTTGTTAAACAAAAGGGTATCAAAATCCCCGATTTATTAGGACTTACCCATATTAAAATCTCCAACAAACTTACCCCTTCCATATATGACTTACCCATATTAAAATCTCCAACAAACTTACCCCTTCCATAAATTATTTCTTAAATTTACCGTATATGTCCTATTAGAATAGAAATAATTTATGGAAGGGGTAAGTTTGTTTGGAGATTTTAATGGGTAACATTATCTGCGCAAATATTTTTTAACTCTGGTCATTTTTTGACGTATGGACATTTTATGTCACGCCCAACTGCATTTTGACTGTCGAACTCCAGATTATTGCCATTTCGTTATATATGACTTACCAGTTTAAAAGAAATCCAAACACAATTCCTGTCTAATTATCCAAGATTATGTGTACCACAATATTCCTAAAGTTCTACAATAAATGCGTAAATAAAAACGAATCTTGCCACCGTTCATCGCCATGTTAATATTTTTTAACCACGTCATATTTTACGTTGCAACAAGTCAAGGACATCATTGGAATCGTATTTGGGTCACAACTGACACGCAAAGATGACAATGTCAACATAAAATTATTTCTATTCTAATAGGACATATACGGTAAATTTAAGAAATAATTTATGGAAGGGGTAAGTTTGTTGGAAATTTTAATATGAGTAAGTCATAATAAATCGGGGATTTTGATACCCTTTTGTTTACAAAGCCAAAACAGCACGTCATATTAGAATGTTAATTATTTCTATCAGTACCCATTTATTTATTCATCTTACTACCCAAAAGAAGAAAAAAAATTTATACAAAATATCTATAGATACATTGTGAAAAATATAAAGAAAAGAAGATATTTTTTTTACAAAGTAAGAGAAGAGAATATTAGGCCACAGGTACTCAGGGACAAAATATCTCCACCTTTTTTCCAACACTATGCGAAAAAAAAATATATCATATCGTATCTTTAGTTATTATTTACAGCTTAAGCATTGGTTATCATAAAAAAATGACCAAAAAAAATCCATCATCGATTTAGTTTTACATTGCATTTGCATGACAGTGGTTCCGTGTACAAAGGTTTTGAAAGATTTTTCGTCAGTCTGATCCTACAAAATATTTGAATACTACCAACATCTGCCGAAAATGGTTTAGAATAGTAAACACTATGCATTTTGTTGATTTAACTATTTATTATGCCGTTCATACTAGTGATTGTAGGGAAGTTGGATTTACATCTACCTGTGCAATCAGTTCCTATCACCATTAAAGTTGTGAGTTCAAATCCTGCTCATGGTGAGGTGTAATTGATACAACATTACATGACATAGTTTCTCAGTGACTTGTGATAGGTCGATGGTTTTGTGATGGTGCTCTAGATTCCTCCACGATATTATAGGGTTTACAGTCTGTGGCAAAAACATTTTGACAAACTAGCCCGAACAGTATTTTACAAGAATTTTTTCTATTTGATTAAGTAAATTTTATGCAATTTTTACTAGCCCGAACCAATTTTTACTAGACAGGGGCATAGGGCTTGTGGTTTTTGGGGCAGACTGGGGTTACTGCACTAATAATCCTCAACATTAGTGCAATAACCATTTTATAATAAAGTACCAAATATTTCAGTCTATGACAATAACATTTCATCATATTTCATTTGCAACATGTAATATGATGTATTCAATATAATTTCTCCATCTGGTATAACTCTCGTCTGCTTGTGTTCAAATATTGTTTTACTCAGAACCTCTCTAGTGCGTACCAAACTTGAAGAAAAATGAGTGGTATGCATTATCAGACATAGTTATTAGTTTCAACTTAAAAGCATTCATACAAATATATAATTTTCATCAAAGCAGGACCCTTCAGACAGCTGTTTCTAATTTATGAAGTCTTAAAAAATATTGTTTTCTATATCTCACCTTAAAATGTCTTGTCTTGTACTTTGGTATGTTCCTTGAATTTCTTGTCTTGTACTTTGATATGTTTAACATTGAAAAAAAAAGCAAATTTTCTTATAATATGATGTTGTATTTTTGTATAAAAAAAACTTTGAAAGCCATTTTTGCACAGGTTGCGGTCATGACATTGTTGCTCAGCGGTTGATTGTTTACTGGCCAATGTAACGTCTTTAATGTCTGTAATCATTACATATATATATTTATTAAAATATTTTTTTTAAAGCTGTCTCATGATTACAAAATTTGATACTCCACAATAAATGACAGATTCAAGGGACTAGGCAATATTATTCACAATTCTTCAGACTAACAAGATGTGAAATTTTTTTTATGTTTTGTTATGTTTGCATGTTATGGCATGCATTTGCTTCAGCATAAGCAGGAATCATGAACTTACAATCTGGTATGTACTTGTGCGGACAGGGAAAGTGGTTTAAAACCAAGATCAAAATAGAATTAGGTCTATGGTATTTAACACCACTTTCAAAAATGTCAGTTTGATAGTGGTGGTCAGTTTTATTGTTGGATGAGACAGGAGTACCTGGAGAAAACCACAGACCTGCCGCAAGTCACTTACAAACTTGATCACATAATGTTTTATCGAGTATGCCTTGCCAGGAACAGGATTCAAACTCACAACGTCAGTGGTGATAGGCACAGATTGCACAGGTAGTTGTAAAATCAACTACCATAGACCACAGTTTATGATAATGATAATCAGGTGAACATTGCAGGCTCTTGTGATTCTCTGGTTAATTGTTAATTTCTCTTTAAGTCTGAATAAATTATGAAAATTAACAGTAGTCCGAAAAGATCATGATGCTGCAGTCTAACCTGATTTAAAGGCCACCTATATATAAGAAACCACTGTCTATAAAGGGCAATCTCATATTTCACATTTATTAATAGTGTATATAATTTTAACCTGTACAAGTGGTATTTGGCGAGTTCTGAGAATTGGATCATTTATACCAACTAAATAATGTGATATACAAATTTATTATGAAAGTCGCTCAAAGTATTTTCCATTGGCATCTACACACTTTTTTATCCTTCAAAACCATTTAGGATAAGCTGCCTTTGTAGTCAATTTGTGTGATGGTTTTCATACACGTAAATACAACACTTCCAACAGCCACACGTTCAAATTGTCTACCCAGAGGTAATCTTTAATAACTACATTCAACCAAAAGTAACAGGGATCAAGATCTGCACTGTGTGGATGATGTGGTAAAGTATTATATTTTAAAAGTGTGAATGGCAAGAATCATTATTTTGACACACACATTAAAGCTTGTAGGGAACCTTTGGGATTGAAGGGTTTATATAGGGTGCATTTGAATAAAATATTTATTTTTTATGTAGATTGCTTATGAAATTCACTCCCTGCATTTGTCAACAAGAGTTGGTGTAGCTTTTATGATGTCTGAGATAAAAGGGGTTAAAGGGGATCAAATGAAAGTAATACACAAAATATTTTTTTAAGGCTGCAAAAAAAACTATATTGCATTATGATATTTCTTGTTATACCCCCGCAAACAAAGTTTGGGGGGGTATATAGGAATCACCCTGTCCATGTACCTTGTAAGTGCAACTCCTCCTAAACCGCTTATTGGATTTTTATGAAACTTTACAAATTTGTAGTACACTACCTGCAGATGTGCATGAAGGAATATGGTTGCTGTACAAAATTTAAAAGGGGAGATAATTCAACTTCTACTTTCACGAAAAGGGGGGGGGGGGGCATGTACCTTGTAAGCACTACTCCTACTAAACTCCTTATAGAATTTTTATGAAACTTTACACAGTTGTAGTACACAACCTGCAGAGATGCATGAGGGAATACGGTTGCTGTCTAAAATTTAGAAGGGGAGATAATTCAACTTATACTTTCACGAAAAGGGGGATCGTGTACCTTGTAAGCGCAACTCCTCCTAAACGGCTTATTGGATTTTTGTGAAACTTTACATAGTTGTAGTACACTACCTGCAGATGTGCATGCAAGAATATGGTTGCTGTCCAAAATTTAAAAGGGGAGATAATTCAACTTATACTTTCACGAAAAGGGGGGGCATGTACCTTGTAAGCGCAACTCCTACTAAACTGCTTATTGAATTTTTATGAAACTTTACACAGTTGTAGTACACAACCTGCAGATGTGCATGAAGGAATACCGTTGCTGTCTAAAATTCCATCATAGTATTGCAAGCGGGGGGTATCACTTAGTGAGGTCACACAGTTCTAGTTTACATTTGTCAACAAAAGTTGGTAATGAAATAATTTAAAAAAAATAATGTTTAAAAAGAATACAGAATTATTTGTGCAATATTTTATCCGAATTATTATAATATGTGGCCAATGTTCTCTATATTTCTATTATATATATATATATATATTCATAAGAAGCTTGGGCTTATAAACCTGGTTGTAAAAAGCATTTGCATAAAAGGATATTGTATTCTTGTTAAAAAAAAGGGACCTAGCTCTTACGGTGTAGAAGTTAAAAGGGGTCAAAGGCCAAAATTATTACTTTTTAGCTCACCTGGCCATAGGCCATGTGAGCTTTTGTCATGGGTAAGCGTCCGTCCGTTAGCTTTTCACATTTAACTCTTCTTCTCTGAAACCGCTGAACAGATTTCCACCAAACTTGCCATAAATGTTCATTGGATGGTCCTCTACCAGATTTATGTTTTTGGTGTAGATCGGAAATTCAACAAAAGCATTTTAGATTTTAAACTGTACAGCAATAATTAAGTGATATATGAACTGAATCATACTCAGATTTGTGAGGTGGTCCTATATAGGACGGAAATACTACCAAGACAAGACAAGACAAGACATGGCTGCCAGGGCCAATATCGTGTTCTGATTGGTTGAAACCTTGAAAATCTTCTGGTCAGAAACCACCAAACCAATTGAATTGTGACTTTGCAGGAATGATCAGCATAATAGACCCCCGGGCAAAGGTAAACTAGGTCCCATACCCATGGGCAGTTGCATGGGGACCCCACGAGCACAGGGGCCCCATGCTAATCTAGGTATGTTGTGTACGGCATATTATTTAATGCTTTAACACTGAGTTTATTGGAAGTACCAATACAATAAATATATGTTTAATTTTATAGACATTTACAGTTTTATTTCTGCGAGTGATTGTGTAGGACCCCAGTGACCTGCTTTTCCCGGGGGAGTATAATGCTGTTACGACGGCCCTGCCCATACCTACACAACCACTTACTTGAATAAATCTGTAAATGTCGATAAAACAAAAATATATTTATTGTAATGGTATACAACAGACAATGGACAAAAGTATTCGCACGCTTCCAATTTACCCTATATATTTCATATAAAACTGCATATCATCGTTTAAATATTGTTAAAACATTAAAAACCATGCCGTACACAACATACATAAACTAGCATGGGGTCCCTGTTCTCGTTGGACCCCCGGGTAACTGACCAACTTGCCAATGCGTCAACACGGCACTGGTTGGTGTGGAGAAGAAAAAAAATTGGGGGGGTAGATAGCATTTTTTATGTTTTCTGAATACTACACAGCAGATTCATATTAAGTATTTTTCTGAAAAAGAGGGTCGCTAAAATCGCGATACGATATGGTCTTCCGACCGGGTCAAATTACTGATTTCAATAGTCACAATTCAACCTAAATATCAACTTGAGTAGTGCTTGGTTTCAAGACGACCCCCCCTTTTTTTAGGGGTTTAGGACATTACAATATAATATAAGAGTAGCATATATTGTATAACATTTATTAAACTTGTCGAACCATTTGTTTATGCTATAAAGCTGCTGTGTTGTAGAGTACACCTTCACATTTGACGAACTACACGGCAAGCCAATATATACAGAGACGTGCAAAAAGTATTCGGTCACTAATTTATTACTATATATTTCATATAAAACCACAATTTTTCAAAATATTATTCCAAAGTCAATTCTTGTTCGATTTTGATGAATTTTTTACCAACAGAAGCGAGAACGTACGTAGTTTTCTGTGATTATTTTAAAATATTTTTTGGAAGCACAGATTTTAAATACTCATGATTTAAACACAAATTTAAATTATTTGTCTTCAAATGTATTGTATTGTATTTTTGACGTTAAAAATTTAATTTTGTGTTTAAATCGTGAACTCATAAAAATTATAGATTATAAAATTATGCTAAAATTACAGTGTAAAACTACATTTAATTCTGTTTTTGTTGGTTAAAAAAATCATCAAAATCGAATTAGAGTCGACTTTGGAATAATGTTTTTTAAAAATGTGGTTTTATATGAAATATATAGTAAAAAATCACAGTGACCGAATACTTTTTGCACATCTCTGTAGGCATATCAGAAGCAATAAATTTGCGCTATTTAGGGATGCATATTTTTTTCGGTTAAAAATTATTAAAATAGTATTGACATAATTTGTGTATTCCGTCGGATAGATATATTTCACGGTACTTGTACACTGTCGTCAAAGAGCTCCGATCGAAAATGTTTGGTCAACATCCGGGATATTTTAAAGCGGTATTTTTAAAGCAGACACGGATAATTAACGTAAGTATTTATAAATATACTGTGTATATAATGTTTTGAATTATGATGCTTTATGATTGTTATTATTATTAATTTCATTTTTTGTCCAAATATCATTTATCTTTGCAGTGTAAAATTAGATTTTTCTATAAGTTATAAGGAATCCGGCTTCAAAATCATTACAATCAACTGAAATATCGCTATATCTTGCATTTACGAATGAATTAAATGTTGCCCAAAAAGAAAAAAAATATTGATGAATGATTGATTTTACTTAAAAATACTATTTTGTTGATGAAAAATCAATTAGTAACTAGTTGTACCCTAAAACATGATGTCAACAGATGTTTTTGAAATCCGGCTTGGTCAAAATGTAAACATGTATACAAACCGGTTGGGTCATTTATAAATAACCGGGTTTGTCAGTATGTAAATACCACTGATCTTACTGTTATTGAGTATTATATTGCAATTTAACAATACCGGGGTAGTTATGATTAGGAAATATCTCAAAGGCGATAAATACTGATCCATAGTATGAATATTCACCATGGCTGCTAATTTCAGCTACTTTGTACAATAAAAAAATCGTTATTTCTGTTAAATTGCTACTGTTGCGAACACTTGGTTTTTTTTAATGCTTTTTGTGGCACTGACATCACGGTTGGTGCTCAATACGCTACACTCACTTTAAGTAGCTGTCCAGGCGCATCAATTAAGTAGTGGGATATTCTTTTTATAACGCAATATTTTAATTTTATACTCGTTGATAACGAAGTAAGTCACTCTGTGGAAATAACTTCATGGATACCATATTTAAGTTTCGTCACAGTATAATGTTTACATTAACATTACAGATAAGCAAATTAACAAAGGCTGTAGTATTGAATTCCTTTCCGCACGGACGATTTTGGAAGTTTGTATACAAAGAAAATGTTAGGTGTACTCGATTAATGCAACGTTCGTTACAAGTTGTAATACGACAAAAGTTCGTTCTTTGGATGTTATAGTCCCCAGCCCATCCACCAATATTAATGCCAAAAGAATTTCAATCACTCGTATATATTTTGCATTGGGGGGGGGGGGGAATAGAAATGACAGACTAAATGAATTTGTTATGTTGATATATATTTATAATAAATGCTATGCGATCTTGTAACGAACGCACAACCCTACACTGTGTCGAGTCTTATTTATATTACATTATTTTAGTTAAAAAAAAAATATTTTCAGAGGAGTGAAACGAGGGAGATAAAAAATATACAATTTATATACATTGTCGAAAATATAAAATTTATCTATAGGAGTTTTGACGAGTTTTTCTTACTCATTATTCTGATTCCGAGCCAACCAGTCATTGATTTTTCTCCTTAATGCTGCGTTCTTAGCGGAGAAGCAACAAATACCAATTTTATATTCTTTTGTTTGACAAGACCGCGGCGCGTACCCGCAATCTATCGCACTCGAGGCGAGCACGCTAACCATTACGCTACCGATTTTTATTTAATTTTTATTAATTTTTTTAATCAAAATTTCTTATTGTCCTTCAATATATTATTTGAAAACAAAAATTAATCCAAAACAATAAGAGTTACTTGATATCTATTTAAACAGTGATAGTTCCTACTTTTGATCAAACACTCTTTGACTATTGCAATAATTCAACTGCATAGCAAATAAAGAAAAAGAATTATAATTTCTATACAAAATCATGACCATTCTGTCGAAGGCGACTTGGTGACTGCCAATTCTGCACAAACCGTTTTGTATTTCTTCCTTTTATTGTTATACAAAACATCCACATGTAAAATATTTTGACTATGTGCTGTTGTTGTTTTTGTTCACAACTTTTATTCATTGAAGACATTTTTTTTTCTTCTTTTTATCAATTTGCAAGTCGAACATACCCTTGACAAGTGTTATAATGAACCTTAAATAAATTACAGAAAGGAAACATAATTGTGATATTGAGCTGTTTTCGCTATTCTTTCAATTTTTACATAGCCAAAACCGGTTCTACTGAAACACAATTTTTGCGACCCAACCGGAAAGTAGTGGCTGACAGAGCCGGAACGAATGTACGTAAATAAGCATTGTGTTTTTCACTGTAGTAAGTCTACAACTATTCATGGTGGCACGCCAGTGCTAACTATCATGTATATAAGCATTACAAAGGGTTTGTGTACTTTAATTACACATATATATACTTTTTATAGCTTTATTTGATGATTTCAATCTCATTATTAGCATTTTTCATTGTTTATGTCCATCATTTTATCTATATCTGAGTAATCGATGAAGATAACTACAGTAATATATAGGTAAAAACAAGCAAAAATAATCGACCGATAACGACATCTTCTGGATTCAAGATATAATAATACTATATGATCATAATACTTACTTTTTGTCGTCTCCTGTATGTCAAACATGCCTAATTGACTTGTACCGGAAGATGACAGAGCATTTCCGACCGGAGCTCTTTGACGACAGTGTTGTATATGAAATGAAAATAAAACACGTGTACTGACCAGAGCTCTGTGGAATACGAAGAAAGAAAAAAGCGTGCAAAACACGTGTATACGAGTCCAATTCTGAAAAATGTAATGATTGGTTGTAACGTGGAATTTTCATTTAAATATAATTTTAATATGAATGAACTTATTAATAGTATGGAGTTCAGAGTTCTAATTCAATCAACCGTATCTAGTAAGTTGACCAATGGGAACTATTAACGTTGTGTCTCGTGTGATTTTGTAGTTAGAAGATGTACTCCGAATGCAACATCTAACAAGAAATAATTTTCCTAGGTTTCATTATGAAAAATTCCGGAAAGTCTCGAATGGTAATCTTCCACACATCTTATATCGTGTTTCCTTCCCCTATACTATAATCCCCTGCGGGAGAGTAATATAACGACTGGATTATTCGGGTTATGATATGGATATCAAACGTTCCATCAAAAACCAAATCCCGTAAATAAAAATGAATCAGGAAAATGTGAAAGTGAAAAATCATTTGATTGATGAACTGGAAGCTTCTTTTCAGGTATAAATGATGCACGTGAGATATTATCATAAGCCAGAGACGACCATGTTAGTCATATAGTGACAAAAAACTTTCGTTTAGTCAGAACAAAGTCAAAGTTCCATCCAAAAACTTGAAAAGGCAAAATACACTCATGTCCATGACGATGACCATGACAAAGTAGAGTAACAAGAGTCTGAAATTATATTCATTGCCTTGGTTTATGGGGTAAGATAGTTGGGAGTAAAAACATAAGGAATGCAACTCATTTTTTTTAACTGCACCTGAAAAGCTGAATTACTTCCAAACAAATAACATTGTATCCTCTGATGGGAGTACAATTAAAGCTTGTCAGTTCTTTTTATTGTAATTACACATGCACAAACTGAGATTATAGCCAACATATTTCTACACACCAGTAATGTGAATACTATTGTGGTCTGAAATATATTCGAGGATCAAGCAATAATATGAAATATAAATAAACTTATAATAAATATTTTCCTCTATTTTTAAGAACTGTACAGCTGCAGTGACAAGTCAAGAATATTTTAACAGTCAGGACTCTGATGAGTTTAAACCAGGTAAAGAATAATGTATTTTATATTATACGACAGCTATCAGTTGATGCAACTGCATCGGTGGAGTAATGCTTGTCTCGATTGCTGTAGATCGTGGGTTCGAGCCCCGGTCGGGTCAAACCGAAGACTGTAAAATTGGTATTTGTTACTTCTCCGCTAAGTTCGCAGCATTAAGGAGAAAAAGCAAAGACCAGTTGACTCTGAATCAGGATAATGTGTCCGAGTTGGGGCGACATGTCTATCCGCAGACAGTTGTTTCAGTGAGCTAGCACTATAAAAATCCAACTAAGGGTATTGGTCTAGTACAAAGCAGACTTCATCATCATTTCACTGAAAATTAACTTGTCTCGCCATGATATAGCTGAAAAATTGCTGAGTTGGCGTTAAACAACAATCACTCGATCACTCTCTATCAATTGATGCTATTGCTGAAATCATATTCATGATAGAAATCTAAATGTATTAGTTGCACCAATAATTAGGGACTGACCATTTAACTTGAAGGGGGGGGTTATGGTTTTTTGTTTTGATCAGAATTTTTTTTTCGGACAACACAAGAGTTAGAATATTTTTTTTTTTGTCGTGCAAAGCTCGAAATTTTTTTCCAGACTTTAACATTAGGTTATATGACAAAAACTCTGAATCAGATTATTTTTTTTTTCCTCCACCAAAATCAGAATATTTTTTTCAGCATCATTGGGAATCAGAATATTTTTTTTAGAAAAAAATCATAACCCCCCCCTTCAAGTTAAATGGTCATTCCCTTATGATAGCTGATTTGATGAGCTTAATTTCATCAAACCCTTCTAGGATACAATGTATCTTGATAAATAAGAAGCTTTGCATATTTAACTTAGAACAATATTCTGATCAACATGATCAAATATAATAAGCTAGCACAATGGTGAGGCGGGTCATCGTTGTTGTGATCGTATGGTAGTTGGATTTACAACTACCTTTGCAATCAGTGCCTATCACCACTAAAGTGAGTTTGAATCCTGCTCTCAAGGTGTACTTGATACAACATTATGTGATAAAGTTTGTCAGTGACTTGCGACAGGTTGGTGGTTTTCTCCGGGTACTTCGGTTTCCTCCACCAATAAAACTGACCACCACGATATATACCCATTACATATATAGTGTGGTGGTACAAGACTTTGTATCAGGTCGAGCCTGTTGTGTGAACCAGTATCACAACGAGTCGCGATAAAGACGAGTTGTGATGCGGTTAGTTCACGCAACAGGCAATGCAAGACCTGATATAAAGTCTTGTACCAACACACTTAATATGTAATAAAAACGAATTTTAAGCAAATAACAAGGGTTGAATTAAAATTTGTACAATACTCTCAGGAAGACTACATTTTGTGCATGACATCACGTTATTTTTTCCGTTCTTTCACCAATGCCAGGTTACTGTGTTTTGTCTCGCATTCCAATAATATGACGTCATGTCAAAGTAGTTCGGCAGAGAACGTCTCATGCAATGTCGCGCCATTATTTTATCTCCACAGTGTGGTGATACAACATCCTGTATCAGACACCTTGTCAGACAGGCTACTTTCTTTAATTTCAAAGGAAAACGTACATAATGTTAGATAAAACTGAAATATTGTTGAAAGTGACGTTAATTATCATAACCCTAATACTCATGGCGAGGTGTACTTGATACAACATTTATGTGACAAAGTTTGTCAGTGACTTGCGGCAGGTCGGTGGTTTTCTCTGGGTACCCCAGTTTCCTCCACCAATAAAACTGACCGCCACGATATAACTGAAATATTGTTTAAAGTGGCATTAAACACCATAACCCTAAACCATCATAACCCATAAGTTAGGTAAGGGAGATAATAAAATAGTCTCCCTTTGTCCCATAATACACATTACTTTTATTCACCATACCTACATAATTTGTTGAAGGCATATAAATTTGCATTTCTGTTGTCTTCAATTTGTAGATATTGAAAACTTCAGTGTAACATTTATAATATATTATAAAAAACATACAAGGGTTCCCCTATTAAAAGCCCCAGAACTTAGTTTTCTATGGAACCTCATGCCAGTTGCTACAGTGCATGTGACTTGTCAGAATATCAGACGTTTTCTCAAGATAACCTGGTTTCCTCCACCAATAAAACTGACTGCCATGGTAAAACTTCAATATTGTTTGAAAAGTGGCATTTTATACCCATATCTTTTTTATTTTTGATATTTAGGTGCAGAACAGACATTTCAGAAATTTCTAGATTTATGTAGACACACAGAAGCTTTTTTCCTCAATAAACGTTTGATATTATCTAAACAGAAACCAGAACAAGCGATTAAAGATGTAAGTTATTTTTACACACGTTTACTGAAAATTGTGAAATTTGACTTGAAAGACATTTCTTTCAACCAATCAAAAAGGGCAACTATCATTCAAGAAAGGTGGTTTTGGAAATGAGGTTTAATTAAACTGGACAAGGCAGAGCAACACCCTCATTAGACAGATAAAGAGACTTTTTATAAACAGGTTATTAAAAATAGTTTTGCCAATGTAAATGAGAGTATGATAATAGGCCGTTAGTAAAAGTGGTAACCCGGGCCCGGGTCCGGTTCCAAAAACCCGGGCCCAAATTCGTATTTTCTTTATTACATCTTTATTAAGGCATTAATTTTAATAACATTTGAACATAATGCATAAAATTATGTATTTTATCACACTTTCTAAACAAATATAAAAAAAAATAGTTTTTATACGAAATATCGGCAATATAAGTTTTCGTAGTTAGTAAAAGTTGTAACCCGGGCCAAGACGAAATTTTCAGTTAATCAATGATTGCACCTTTATTTCTTCTTTATAATTCTTGAAATTTTGTAAAAACATACTTCAATACAACAACAACAAATATATTTTATCAATTTAAAAAAAACAGTTTTCTTTTTTCTCCACGATGCAATATTAATATATTAAGATTTGTAAACAAAGACTGGTCACGTGACCAACAAGGACAGGTAATTGGGTGTACAGGTAAATATTGAGGAGTTCGCCAGTATCAATTTCGGATACTGCCCAGCTCTGCGACGTGGACGCATCCTCAAAGAGCCATAATTTTGAGAGAAAAAATGCCAAAGAATAATTTTGTAAAAGTCATTTGGGAGGTGTGGTTACCGTACCAATTTATGAAAAAAAATGTATTTTTTTAAAATATCAATATCTTCTTTTTTATATTAAATTAAGGTTTACAAATTATAACAATTTTTTTTACAATGGTTTAAAAATTCTTAATTTAACTAAACTATATTTTATAAAGAGTTAAAAATTCAAATTTTTGCAAAGAAATTAACAAAAAAAATATTGTTTTTCTTATCTTTTTTTAAATATCAATATCTTCTTTTTTTTATATTAAATTAAGGTTTAAAAATTATAGCAAAAAATTTACAATGGATTAACAATTCTCAACTTAACTAAACTATATTTTATAAAGAGTTAGAAAATAAAATTTTTGCAAAGAAATTAACCAAAAAAAAATGAATTAAACATATTGTTTTCCTTATCTTTTTTTAAATATCAATATCTTCTTTTTTTATATTAAATTAAGGTTTAAAAATTATAGCAAAAAATTTACAATGGATTAAAAATTCTTAATTTAACTAAACTATATTTTATAAAGAGTTAAAAAATAAAATTTTTGCAAAGAAATTGACCAAAAAAAATGAATTGAACATATTGTTTTTCTTATCAATATCTTCTTTTTTATATTAAATTAAGGTTTAAAAATTATAACTAAAAAATTAAAATGGATTACAAATTCTTAATTTAACTAAAAATTAAATTTTTTGCAAAGAAATTAACCCCAAAAAAAATGAATTAAACATATATTGATGGAAAATATAAAAATCATCTCATTCAAGCTTTTTGTAAGTCCAGCTATGATAATGTATTGTTTTTTGCACACAAAGTCTTTAAGGAGTGGAACTACAGTTGCTGCAGGTAAACGATAAACTACCAGAAAAAGTGTTCGAGATGTTGCTGAGAACGCAACCGTAATGGTACCAAGCAGAACATCTATCGCAACATACCATATCTTCAAACAAATTTGGCAAATTACACCTAGCTGTACACTCTTTTTCTATCGAAAAGTTCACACTTGTGTTTTTTAAACTTAAAACTTTAGTTCTTGTTGGCTTCGTCTTAGGGAATGGTGAAAACTGTTGGCTTTCTATACACTTAATCAAATGATCACGCATAGTGTAAGTGTCAAAATTCACATTGTCTCTGCCAATAAAGTTGTTAAAACAAAATTCTACCATGAACACGATTGCAAATACACCACAGTCTATCGAGTTTTTTTGTTGTTGAACATTAGGAATTTTAACAGGAACTACTGTTTTACCTTTACCGTAAATCATTGACATTTGAATTTGTACAGATGTTGTAAGAGTTTTACCGTTCATACATAGATTGTTCCATTAGGGTCTTGACACGAAGTTATCCAATGGTCACAACCGGTATGGTGGATTTGAACAGATGGTGAAGGTTGGGATCTCATTTTATGTTGATAAATCCATTTCTTGTTTTCAAGCACAGGAACTCTCCATGTATTTTGGAAACCAGTAATGCATGGGAACTGAGATTTAGTTACACTTTGACAAAAGTTCATTGTCTGGCAACAGAGTTTCTTGTCAAACTTTATGTCTTTTTTTTCTTTAAAAGTTAATTCATGACCGTTAAATTCTTGCCATAAACGACCTCTATGTATTGGCGACTGCCTAACTGGACTTGAAGAAGATGGAAGAGAAGGTGACGGAACCGACGGTATTGATACTGGCACAGACTGTGGTGGAGTCGGACGAGAAGGTGTAGCACTAGATGTTACGGGTGTCGGTGAAGAAGGCAGTGCTGTGAAATTGAAATCGTTTACTGTAGTGAAGTTTTCGGTTTGTACAGAATGTTGTTCACTATCGCCAAGAGATGGCAAATGTTTGAAGCGAATTTTCTTAGCTGCAGATGGTTTAATACTCGGCGAAGCAGCTGCTGACCTGGGGGGACCTGTAACAGAAACTACTGTCGGCCTGGTGGAACCTGTAACAGAAACAGCTGCTGACCTGGGGGGACCTGTAACAGAAACTACTGTCGGCCTGGTGGAACCTGTAACAGAAACAGCTGCTGACCTGGGGGGACCTGTAACAGAAACTACTGTCGGCCTGGTGGAACCTGTAACAGAAACAGCTGCTGACCTGGGGGGACCTGTAACAGAAACTACTGTCGGCCTGGTGGAACCTGTAACAGAAACTACTGTTGGCCTGGCTGTAAATAAAGATAAAATGTTAGAAGCATATGAAACTGGAGATAAAGCTGGAAAGTTGTCTATGTTAAACAAAGGTACGCTCACTGGCTGTAGAATCTGAAAAGTAGTAAGAAGAGCGTCCCTATACGAAAAGGATACAGTCTTTGTATCTTCACTTGGTGTAACTACAGGTCGTGGAGTGGCAGGTCTGGAAACAACTGGTCTCTTCTGAGCTGCATGGAGGGAAGCACGCACTGTAGAGATAGCCTTCTCTAAGTCAGCTACAACTTGGACAGACCCTCTCGAGCTGAAATGGAGACCATCCTTGCACAACAGGCTTCGCTGGATGACACTATCAACTACAAAACGAGGATGGGGTGTATAGGTAAGCCTAGGCAGACTTGACGCTATATACCTCAACCTCTCGTTGATGTATCCAGCTTTCCTGTTAAGCAGGTTAAGCAAAGGTGCTTGGATGGCCACACCCTTTTCAACTCGATATAGGTCTCGCCCACGAGGTAGAATACCAGAGACGATAATCTCACACCTGAAAAACAAAGATAAATTTAATAAATGTCGTAATATAATATAATTTTATTATTAATTCATATAATTGGCTGTTAAATTATATTTTGTACATTTTAGAAAATATCTATCATTATGTTAATCTTACGTTGGGTTTAAGTACCAAATGTTTTCCACCAGCTGTTGGTACTTCTGGAGGATGAGTGCTGGTGGGTCACCGTCTACAACATCACCGTCACTGGTACGTCTGGAGATGTTGTTGGCACCAACATGAAGTACTACAATCTGAAAAAAAGACTATAATTATAAACAAATAATGGGGGATAAGAATCCTAAGAATAAAATCAATGTGAATACTTCAAGTTAAGAATAAGACATAAATTTAAATTATAAAAATAAACCATATTTAACACTTTTGTTTTTTAAATATTAACTATTATTTCAGAGAATCTTATAAACAATAAGTACCCTGTAATGGCCAACTTGATCAGCTATCCTGGACCACATCTGCTCGATCTTGCGACCTGGAAAAAAGACAACATTAATGTTAGGCAGTTTTAAAAACTGATCAAAATACCTGGCCTGGGAATGGCCTGCAACCAAAACTGGAAACTGGGCCATACCTGAAAACTAAATGCAAAAATCTCAAATAAAATTCTTTGAAACAACGAACTTTATTTAGACAAAAGTGATTGTAATACGTATCTTAAAATATAGCTGCTTTGTGGTTATCACTGGCAAAGATTTGTCAAGAGACTGGTGATATATTTACTAAAACCAAGTTATATACTTTTTTCTTAGAAGCTGTTTATTTAGCAATG
Organism: Bathymodiolus brooksi; assembly: GCA_963680875.1. NCBI lineage: Eukaryota > Metazoa > Mollusca > Bivalvia > Mytilida > Modiolidae > Bathymodiolus > Bathymodiolus brooksi. The sequence continues at coordinate 44,604,457 of OY804577.1, forward strand.
GCTTGTTGTTTGCCAAATGTTAAAAAATAAAAATTATCATACAAAAGTTGGCTTATGTTTACTTATTGTTTCTTAATTAAAAAGAAAGATGAAACGGTTAATTTGTGAAGGAGATAAAAGAAGCACCCCTTTGATGGTTGATTAGTAATAATTAACAATTATTTAATGTATACATATGTTTTTATTGCAATCAACTCAAATTAGATATTGTTTCATAGAGGACATGGCTTCTTTGGTCAGTTGCAAATAACAAGCTTGGGTCTTTTATTTGTTGGCTTGTGTTTGACCCTTTAAGAAAGGTAAGACTCATTAATTCATTGATTAGATAGTATTCTTATATAATAATAAGAGTGTCTTTATATAACTACTATTTTAAACTGTTAAAAATAAAAATAAAAAATTCAAAGTACAATTTCATCATATTAAACAAAAAGTTTAATATATCTCTCTATACCATATATTTTTGAAATATTATATTTATACAAGTAATTTTGCAAGAATTAAGACGAATGTACTTTTGTAAACTGATTCAATACAATTTATCACTTCCGGCCCGGGTTACAACTTTTATCAGAATCTAAAATGCTCCCATAATGACAAAAGAGAACATTACCATTGAATTTAAAATATTTTTTACATTTTTTTAATACTGAAAAATGTTCATTCTGAATATTATGAAGTTTTAACGAGAAATAAAGGTGTAATCATTGATTAACTGAAAATTTCGTCTTGGCCCGGGTTACAACTTTTACTAACTACGAAAACTTATATTGCCGATATTTCGTATAAAAACTATTTTTTTTTATATTTGTTTAGAAAGTGTGATAAAATACATAATTTTATGCATTATGTTCAAATGTTATTGAAATTAATGCCTTAATAAAGATGTAATAAAGAAAATACGAATTTGGGCCCGGGTTTTTTCGGGTTACAACTTTTACTAACTACGAAAACTTATATTGCCGATATTTCGTATAAAAACTATTTTTTTTTATATTTGTTTAAAAAATGTGATAAAATACATAATTTTATGCATTATGTTCAAATGTTATTAAAATTAATGCCTTAATAAAGATGTAATAAAGAAAATACGAATTTGGGCCCGGGTTTTTGGAACCGGACCCGGGCCCGGGTTACCACTTTTACTAACTATAATAAATGTACCATTCCTCCTATATTGACTTATTTTATAGACTTTCCCATTTAAGAAAATATTAAGACTATATTTATATAATTCCCTGTTGAACTCGCCTGTATCCGTCCAGGAAATGGTGCAGAGAAATATTTTATTCACATTTTTTTGCATTCATTTTAAATTTCATTATTTGGAGCTGGTTTACAAAAAAAAATCTTTTGCAATGAAAGCTATCAGTTCACTTCTTCCCAACTGATTAATGATCAATTTTCTCTGATTTAGCTGTGAAATTTTTTTAGATTTCAACATCAAATATTGACACGACTATCAGTAACAAAATCCAGAATAAGTGATAGCCAAGGAATATTTATAATTTAATAGTTATTTATCTCTTAGCATCATCTATTATGATGGCTTTTATTAATTTTTGGTTTTCAGACTGTTATGCAAGTCAGTATGATAAATATTTGATATTTTTGTTTCCACCATGTTTTTTTTATGATTTTTTCCATTCAAGCAAAGCATTTAACTTTGTTTTTGTGTTCTATTAATATTTTGAAGATTGCAGTTTGTATCACCTAATAAATATATATACTCTCATGTAGCACAAATCATATTAACCAATATTTTATATAAAGCCATGAACATAAATGTACAAATGAAATATAATTTAATAGGAGAGAGTTTTTGGTTTCTTCATCAGAACAGTTGTGATTACACACTATTTTGGTGCCATTTACCTACTGTATTGGGTCGTGCCCTCATTGCTGTCATTGTAAAGAGGCAGTGGACAAACAATTTGAAATCCTTTTTATAATTGTACATACACTCAAGCCTGCTTTAGTGACCACCTCTATTAAGCAATAACTTGTATTATGTGACCTTAATCTTAATTTCACTTCACATTGCATTTCATATCAATTAAAGCTGTATTAAGCGACCTCCTGTCTTATGTGACCATATCTCACTGTTCCCTTGAAAGGTCACATAAGACAGGTTTGACTGTAGTTAAAAGTTATTCTATAGAAACAAACACCCTTTGGAATACACTTAAGACAAGTCAATTTCCAACATCTAAGCTAAATTTAATGTTCACTTAAACATGATTGTTTTATTCATGGTTGTGTTTAGATATGTTATATTGTACATTTATCAGAACTTCTATCCTTTGTTCTCTATCATGTATATTGTGTACATCTCCAGTCCTGATAAAGTGGTAAATGATGTCATATAAAACCAAACTTGTTTCTTATGAAACACTGACCATAAGACTCCACTAATGATATGTTATATTGAAATGGGATTTTTTTTTATAATGCTTGTTTAGTGTTATGTGATTTATTATTATTATCTATTTATATCAACTTGTGCATAACAGACAATCATTTTTATTGGTCCCACTGCTAATCTGAGCATGGTTTCATCCACTTTTTTCATTCTGGAGTTATGTCCCTTTAATTTTCTGAAGAAAAATAATTCTTATGTTTCTGTTAAAGTACTGAGATTCCCCTTCAGCGAATCATTCTTCGAATTCTGTTCTATAGTCATGTCCCTTGATTTGCCAAAAAATATACCAATTTCTGAGGTTTTCGACATTTATGCACAAGGTGCATTAAATGCAGGTGAAGTTTGAATTCAAACTCTGCCATCCATTGTATTTCTGCTCTGGAGTTATGCCCCTTGCATTGATTAAAAAATACCAGTTTTTGTGGTTTCTGCTTAAGGAAAAAATTTGAAATTTATACACTTGTACAAGGTCAAGAATCATATAAAGCAGGCCAGGTTCAATTTAGGACTTTTTGTTTTGGAGTTATCCCATTTGATTTTCCATATAATAATTTAAGAAATGTTTGAAGATAGCAAACTGTAAGTGGAAGAAGAACAGACAATAGCAAACTGTAAGTGGAAGAAGAACAGACAATACAACGGCCAAAAGAAGAATAACAGACAATACAACGGCAAAAAGAAGAATAACAGACAATACAATGGCCAAAAGAAGAATAATAGACAATACAACGACCAAAAGAAGAATAACAGACTATACAACGACCAAAAGAAGAATAACAGACTATACAACGGCCAAAAGAAGAATAACAGACAATACAATGGCCAAAAGAAGAATAACAGACAATACAACGGCCAAAAGAAGAATAACAGACAATACAACGGCCAAAAGAAGAATAACAGACAATACAACGGCCAAAAGAAGAATAACAGACAATACAACGGCCAAAAGAAGAATAACAGACAATACAACGGCCAAAAGAAGAATAACAGACAATACAATGGCCAAAAGAAGAAGAACAGACAATACAATGGCCAAAAGAAGAATATCAGACAATACAACGGCCAAAAGAAGAATAATAGACAATACAACGGCCAAAAGAAGAATAATAGACAATACAACGGCCAAAAGAAGAATAACAGACAATACAACGGCCAAAAGAAGAATAATAGACAATACAATGGCCAAAAGAAGAAGAACAGACAATACAGTGGCCAAAAGAAGAACAGACAATACAATGGCCAAAAGAAGAAGAACAGACAATACAATGGCCAAAAGAAGAACAGACAATACAATGGCCAAAAGAAGAAGAACGGACAATACAATGGCCAAAAGAAGAACAGACAATACAATGGCCAAAAGAAGAAGAACAGACAATACAATGGCCAAAAGAAGAAGAACAGACAATACAACGGCCAAAAGAAGAAGAACAGACAATACAATGGCTAAAAGAAGAACAGACAATACAATGACCAAAAGAAGAATAACAGACAATACAATGACCAAAAGAAGAAGAACAGACAATACAATGGCCAAAAGAAGAAGAACAGACAATACAGTGGCCAAAAGAAGAACAGACAATACAATGGCCAAAAGAAGAAGAACAGACAATACAATGGCCAAAAGAAGAAGAACGGACAATACAATGGCCAAAAGAAGAACAGACAATACAATGGCCAAAAGAAGAACAGACAATACAATGGCTAAAAGAAGAAGAACAGACAATACAACGGCCAAAAGAAAAAGAACAGACAATACAATGACCAAAAGAAAAAGAACAGACAATACAACGACCAAAAGAAGAAGAACAGACAATACAACGGCCAAAAGAAGAAGAACAGACAATACAACGGCCAAAAGAAAAAGAACAGACAATACAACGGCCAAAAGAAAAACAATGGTTGGCAATACACTACATTGAAAACTGAAGATTGATGAACATGAACCCCACTAAAAACCAGGGGGGAACTCAGGTGAAACAGAGGTGTCATCAGTCCCTGTTCTACTAGTGGTAACCTCCTGTTATTTTTAGCTCACCTGACTCAAAGGATCATGTTAGCTATTGCCATCACTTGGTGTACGTCATCTGTTTTTTCAATAAATCTTACAGTAAGTAAGACAAAAATAATGTATAGTTAAAATACTACCGTAGCTATTTTCGTGCAAACCATAATATAGCCTGTGATATCAGTACAAGAGTATGGCAAGGGAAAGCTTGAAATGATATATGAAGAAAAACAGCAACGTAGAGTGTTTGTTAACTGAAGTATTAAATGTGGATTGAAATCCCCTCCTATTCTCAAAGTTCCACACAAACCCCAAAAAATAAAAGTTAAAAAAAAAAAGAAAATATAAGATACCGACAACAAGTGGTAAATAAGGTGTTTGCTTTTATGAATTTATCGAAATTCTGATGTGGATTCAAGAAAAAATTGTAATAAATTTGTGTGGTAACGGAATTTTTGTTAATCAAGCTATTTTTTGTTTTTCATTTTACTGCACATCCAGATGTCTCTTAAGTAATCTATGAAGTATTAACATACAACGAAAAAAGATATTAGGTATTTAAGAATGCATCTTTAGTCAGTAGAAGTTTTACTTTTTTGGTCTGTTGAATTTTAAAATAACAAATTTTTTTCTGTAGGAAACTGAAGATCTGAAGGCAGAACTAGAGAGGAAGGATGTCTTAATCAGGCGAAATCAAGAAAAACTGCAACAATGGCAGGCTTTATTAAACAGTATACAGAGGGGCCCTGGTGGTAGCCTACCAGGGGCACAGGGAGCTCAAGGACAAAATCTACCCCCTCCTCAGTCACAACAGATGCATCCACCACATGGTTATGGTATGTCTGGTGGGAGTCAGATGGGGTCAGTGGGAGGTCAGATGTATCATCCTCATCATGTACAGGCACCACCACAGAATGTTGGTATGATGATGCCTCCTCAGGGGCCAGGTCATCAACCTCCACCAGCCTACTCACAAGTTCCCTCTGCATTAGCCAGTCTGGAAACCATGTCAAGTTTAGGCATGCAAGAACGACGATAGTCTTTTAACATTTTATATAAGATTGAAATGGCAGCTTCCTTGAATTAGTATATACAATACATCCATCACTGTAGAGTGTACTTGAGACATAGATAAAGTAGATTGATATATATGTGTTCATGGGTAAAAGAATTTACCCGTATTTACCAGTAGTGCATCATGGGTAAAGAATTTATCCATATTTATCGGTAGTGCATTTTGTTGTATAAAAGAATATCCATATGCTTTTTATTCATTTAAGAAGTTATGAATGTAAATGCAAACATGTATAAAATATGAAAAGTAAAAAAATCATAATGGTTGTTTGACAAATTTTAAATATATACCAAAATATATTACTGGTAACAACTTTTAAAATGTGTTTTTGTTAGAACCTGATTGATTGATTGTTACTTAACATCCAGAAGCAAATATTTCATCCATATACAGGACAAGTACAAGTTCAACAATATCAAAACACAATACAAAAATAAAGGATTTGATTTATTGTGTTTAACGCTACTTTCAGCAATATTTCAGCTATATCATGGCGACCAGTTTTAGTGGTGGAAGAAGCCGGAGAGTACCTCCGACCATGGGCAAGCAACTGGTAAACTTTATCACTTGCGGCTGTGAGTCGAATGCACCCTTTTTAGTTCCCCTTGCCAAAGGCAATGTGAGCTTTTGCCATTACTTGGCGTCCGTCGTCTGTTAACTTTTCACATTTTAATCTTCTCCTCTGAAACCGCTCAGCCAAATGAAGTGAAACTTGGTAGGAACCATCTATGGAAGGTTCTCTCTAAAGATTGCTCATTTTGTCCCGATCTATCAATAAACATGGCCGCCATAGGCAATTATTGTTTCTGATTGGCCGATTTTTAAAAATCTTCTCCTCTGAAACCGCTTGGCTATGTCGTTTGATAACTTGAGTAGTGTTTCTCAGAATGTTTTGAAATTTTATCAGCAGCTTACCGGTGAAGAGAGGAGGATCCCTTTCATTTTTGATGATTTTCACTTTTGCCGTTCCAGAGTTATTGGACTTGATATGACGGAAAATAGGATTTTTACCCTATGTCGTATGATAACTTGAGTAGTGTTTCTCAGAATGTTTTGAAATTTTATCAGCAGCTTACCAGTGAAGAGAGGAGGGTCCCTTTCATTTTTGGTCTGAACAATCAGTAATGTTTTGGTTATGGAAATAGGTTGGACAGATGTGGGGAGCGGGGGGTATATCTTGGTGAGCTGTGCTCAGCTCACAGTAATACTAGTTGTATATCAGCTTTCACTTGTATATGCCTTTACTATGTCTGTGATAATGGCACAATTCAAATTATCTGCATAGATATACCATAAAAGGTTGAATATTATTTGGATTTGTTTGCAATATGTGTATAGTTGGTTTTTTTGTCAATACAAAAGGTATGTCAAACTATTATAGTGTTTTATTTCAACATAAATATTGTATAAATGTTCCAATTCATGTTTATGGTGCAGCTGTTGGTGAAATTTAGATTTTTCATTCAAGAGTCATGGGAAAGAAATTCTTTACAAATATTGTATGAATGTTGACGACGGGCGTATCATGCGCTCTTGGCACAGCTGTTTATTTAAATTCTTCTCCTCTGAAACCACTTGGCCAAATGAACCGAAACTTGGTAGCAAGCATTGTATTGTTTATATGTCTTGCCGACTTTAAATAAAGCTTATTTGATTTGATTTGAAGCATCTATGGGTGGTTCTCTATAAAGGGTGCTCATTTCGTCCCGATCCATTGACAAACATGGCCGCCACAGGCAATTCTTGTTTCTGATTTCTGCCATCAATATTTGCTGAGAAAAATGCGACGAAAAATGAGCATATATGTTCAATGTGTATAAAAATCAACAAAGTCGGCAAACAGGAAGTAGGAATCTGATGGGTCCAAAAACGCTTCCCACGATATGGAGTACCTATATAAAGCTTGTGAGCAAATATCAGATTTGTGTCATCAATAGTTGCTGAGAAAAATGTGACGTAAAATGTGACGTAAAATGTGTATATATGTTCAATGTGTATAAAAACCAACTAAGTCGGCAAACAGGAAGTAGGAATCTGACGGGTCCAAAAGCGCTACCCACAATATGGCATACCTATATGAAGCTTGTGACCAAATATCAGATTTCTACCATTGATAGTTGCTGAGAAAAATGCGACAAAAAATATCTTTGACGGACGGAAGGATGGACAGAGGTAAAACAGTATACCCCCTTCCCCCTCCTGGGAGTGGGGGTATAAAAAACAGTATACCCCCTTCCCCCTCCAGAGAGTGGGGGTATAATAATTTCAGAAATAACAAAATAAAACATGTATGATATAAGATATTACACTAGAAATAGAAAATTAAAAGTAATGTATAGTTACAACCTTGGATGAAGGATATAAAATTAATTAATATGAAAAAATACTTTATTACACTAGAAACAAAACAATTCAAAGTAATTGCATTGTACTGCAGTTCTGTGTAAAATTATAATACAAAAAACATCGTAGAAAAGGTTAATAATTCAGGTGGATAGCAGGAAAGTTTTCTTGAATAATAATCTGTAGCTCTCACCATCACCAATAATATAGGTAGAACAAATAACATAGATGGTTTCAGGAGACTTTCAATATTATAAATTTCTGTTATATTCAATGTCAGGCTGTCTCATGAAAGACTTGTAGAACAAGGCTTTGAATGTTGTAAACAACAGCTTGCCCTGCCCCCACATATTTAACTGAGCAGCTTTGATAGTGCAGCTGACTTAGTTAGCAGTTCATTCTGATTCACACAATAGAATGCTGGGCGTAAAATAGTTAATTTAAACCTTGTATCAGAAAAAAATGTTCAAATAGAAACAAGAACATTTCTTAACAATGACAGTTTGTTTAAAAGTAATGAATGCACTACTTTTTTTTACCCTGAACTAAAATAATATTCATTAAATCAAATTAATGAACCCCCAAATATCACAGAAATATAATATACATGAACTAGTTCTGGATTTAGAGTTAATAAATACTGTTAATTTCATTTTCTTATGCGTTTATGTCATAAAAGTTGTAGCAGGTCTTTTTTTCTGTCATATTTGTACTGTATTTGAGGCCAGGTCAATCCATTTCCGTCTGGTTTATGTCTTGATGGAAAAAGAATATGTCTCCAAATTGTTCTGTAAAGATAAATGGTACAATGTACATGTAGATAGTATTTGTAAGCATTAGTTCAATAATACATTTGTATTTACAAACCAAATGTTCACCTGAATTAACATTATTATGTGTTGTAGTAGTAAAAAAGTAAAATTTGTATTATACACCAGAACAATATTGAATTTATGTTATGGCATATATAGATTACCCCATGTTTCAATTGGTATTGAGAGAGCAGTTTGACATTTGATCCATTGTTTGAAAACAATTGCCTTTGTTTACAGGTGGACATTTAAACTTTTTAATGTATGACGGGAAGAGAAGTCAATCACTCATTGATTAAAATTCCCCTGAAAAAAATTAAATCACATGGTTTTTGTTGTTGTTGAACATTTGAAATCCATGAATTTAAAAACCCACGAAATAGTACTTTTTCGAAGAAAACCATGAAAATTGGCACCCACAAAAAATTAGACATTGACAGTATCTAACATGTACATAAAGGTCATTGGCTCCCTGTTATAGATTTAGTATTATACATATACATATGCCAACTTAATTTAGGTTTATGGTGTTTAATGCCACTTTCAACAATATTTCAGTTATATCGTAGCAGTCAGTTTTATTGGTGTAGGAAACCGGAGTACCCAGAGAAAACCACCAACCTGTCACACTTCACTGACAAACTTTATCACGCCAACTTAATTTATTTAGTGTCGCAGTAACATAATATAGTTGTTAAAACCAATACATACTGTCTTCCAATGTAATTCAAATGAGATGTTTCTTAGATCTTTTTTTTTAATGATACACTAACTACTTCCTGTATAAGGTCTTGTCAGGTAACTTTCATTCATGTATGACAATCAAATTGTGCCACAATATATCTAACATTTTATTGCTGAACATGGCATTAAACAACAAAATTATAATCCTTAGTCATACATAATAATGAAACTTACCTTCCATTTGATAAACCAAAAAACATTTTCCAATTTTTTATAATTCCATGGTGATAGGGATTCTTGAATTTCTGAAGAAGAAAAAAACCAATCTTTTACTTAAATATTTTAGATTAGGACAAAACAGAATTGGAGGTGCACCTGTATCACTCACCTAGTTATTCATCTACAGATAGCTTAGTCTTTGAGAAAAATATTTATTTCTACCTATGTTTAAGCTTAACCCATTAAAATTAGATTTAAATTAAAAATTAGAAATTTGGGCATTCATCCTTTTGTCTTGCAACAGTGAGAGCTACAACAAACCTGGTTTTGTTTTTTCAGACAGGAATTTTTCTGAGGAATTCAATACATTTCAAATGAGACTTGATATAAAGTTTTAACTTTTTGGGTGCTAGGTCAAATCTGAAAAATGCAACCCAGAAATTTCATATGGAATCTTTAAAAAAAACTTATCAAAATCAGAATAAAAAAAAGATAAATTTGAGTGTTCACTTGTTTGATGGTAAGAGTCATATAACAACTGTTGGCATATAACATAAAGAGAATTTTAAAGGAACATAAAAAAGATCCATTAACACTGGTTGAAAAATAAACACTCCATATACAAATTATTTTTAGCACCTTTGGACCTCTTGTTTGCATCTTGGATTTCTAATCGAAATAAATGACATGAACTCTGTAGAGGACCATCGATTGAACATTTCTACCAGGTATGGTTTCAGAGTAGATTAAAATGTTAAGGGACAATGACGATGACAGCCATAAAGTGATATCAATAGCTTAATAATTAATTGACTCTTTAGTGAGCTAAAAAAGCATATTAACAGAAATCATAAGGTCTTAAAAATTCATTGTTGAGAATATTCTAGCCATTTAAAATCTTTTTAAAAAACTTTTAACATTTTAAAAATGACTTTCAGTGGAGAATTTTGTATTGTTCCCTTTATTATGATTAAATCTTTTGAAGACACTGATGAGTACATGTTCTGTTTGTCTTTACCTCCAGTTGTTTGTAAGAGGGTACATGTCTTATTTACGTTATTTGTGTTTGTTTGCGTGTAGTGGTGTCCAACACATGGTGTTGTGTTTTTGTTTTGTTTTTCTTCGTATTGTGTACCCGATGTTGCCAGTTTCTTTGGATTGTCCTTTTTTGATTGCCCCTTCGGTATTCTCTAACGTTTATTAACATACATATAAATGTTTTAAATGTCACTTTGTCACTATGGAACCTGAAAATGTGCCCTTTATGAACAGTTGCCCTTTATATACAGGTTAAAATTATATACACTTTTCATTAATGGGGAAAATGATGCTGCCCTTTATAGACAGTGATTTGTTATATAGAGGTCAGGTGCCCTTTAAAGCAGGTTTGACTATATATATTGTACTGCACTAAAATAGCACTATACTTACTTATTCAAATAAAGTTTATTCTATGCTATTCTATTCTAACAACTAATCAGATCAACCCATATTTTTTAATTTTATTTAGCCAAGGAATGACTTGAGTTCAAGATAACGAGGATCAGCTGTAATTTTAACTATTACCAAAGTGTCATATGATATTTTCTCCCTTTACCAATATATAAATTCTTTCTAAATTTTAAAAAATAAGAAAATTGCAAATTTTTAATAATATTTTACAGAATTTCAATCCTCTCATTGAAGGAATCATAAGAAAGTAAAATATCAGCCAGATGTTGCCTTCCAATTTTATTAATGTTAAATTCTTGCTTGTAAATTAAGAACATTTGATTTTACAACTACCTGTGCAATCTGTGCCTATCCCCACTAAAGTTGTGAGTTCGAACCCCATTCATGGCGAGGTGTACTCCATACAACATTATGTGATAAAGTTTGTCAGTGACTTGTGACAGGTCGGCGGTTTTTTCCGGGTACTCCAGAATCCTCCACCAATAAAACTGACCGCCACGATATAACTGAAATATTGTTGAAAGTGGCCTTAAACACCATAAACCATAAACCAATATTTGATACTTACAATTCCTATGGCTTTCAGTCTAGTAGTTTCTTTTTTATTAATGTGAACTTCTATATTAGTTTCATTAAAACTGATCATCCTTAAATGCCACACTATGAGAAGAGATAAAGCTACTGCTACACCACTTGCTAAGATAAACTCATACAGAACAGCGTTGTGGTAATATTTATCTATAAATTCCATTTCTAGGTCATTATCATCATGCTTGTATGGTTCTGCCTAGAAGAAAAAATATATTGCTACTTGGGAGGGCTGTTGTGGTCGTGATCATATGGTAGTTGGATTTACAACTACCTATACAATCAATAAAGTTACGAGTTCAAATCCCATTCATGGTGAGGTGTACTCGATACAACATCATGACTTGCGGCAGGTCGCTAGTTTTCTCTGGTTTCCTCCACCAATAAACCTGACCACAACCATATTACTGAAATAATGTTGAAAGTGGCATTAAACACCATAACCTCATTGCTACTTAGAGCTATGGAGTTACACATATTACATTTTATGTCTTTCCATTGGGAATGTCCACTAAAACATTATTTGGTGAAATAAAAATCTAAGATGGCTACAGCAATGGAGCAGAGTACGTTTGAACTTAAAACTACACTATATTATTGTCACTCTATCTAGCTAAGTTGGTGAAGTTAGGGTTATCAATAATGGGTGAAACCTGTCTAAATCGGAATCCTGTATAAATCGAACTTAAATAAAGTCCCAGTGTAGGAAATCTTTCTTAATTTAACCACACAACTATCTATTACGAACGAACACAAAAATCGGTCCCAAGGAGGTTTAGTTTAGACATGTTTCACTGTATTATTTGGATGCTTAATTTAGAATACTGACCAGATAAAAAAAATAAGTATATGATGTATTATGATTGGCAAATTCAAACATTACAAGAACACTGAGCATGTGTAGTGCAATTTACTAGCTAGAATGAGAATTGTATCAACTGAAAAACACATAAAACTTACTGTAGCTGTTTTATACCAGGATTCATGAGCAATATTGAGTGGATACATAAAACCTGGAAATGGATAATCCTGTAAAATAATATTCTTAAATTATTAGAAAATATATAGACAATCAGTAATTATACATTCAAGTGAAAAGAAGCAGAAACTTGAAGATATAAATGATGGAAAATAAATGTACCGGTAGTAATGTATATGTTTGACTGTCCAGAACGAAGATGGCCAAATGCAATAGACTGATTGATTGATTGGTGGTTGCTAAACCTCCAGCGACATATAATTCCTGCTTAATTACCAGAACAAGTTTAACAATACTCAAAAAAATAATACAGAACTGAGGATGGACAGGGCATTGAAAACCATTGGAAAAGAATGGAAAGTTAAAAAGAGATGAAACAAGAGTTCATGCCCTCATGAGAAATATTCAATTCTGTGCATTCTTAGGTACAAAATTTTTACTGATATTATATATCATTATATATCAGTCCTACGGTTTGAATCTGTACAACAATGCCTTAATGAAACCTTTATTGAAATGGCTGATCAATGTTTTTAACATATTTACCAACACATATATCGTATATACAAACTTTGGTCCTATTCTTGAACAGGCAGTCTTCATTTAAACAAAATTAAACAAACAGTACATATATATCAGAATGTCTTCATATAAGCTAAGCCAATTTGTGACCTCCTTTGTAATGCCAGAGAAAATAATTTCTTTCATACAATTTGGTCGGTTTTTTTTGTTAATGGTTACAAAAAAAAAACGTTGTTTTAAAACTTCAGAATATTAAATACACACCTTTTCTCCATAAAAATGCTCTTTAAATGCATCATATCCAAGAGTACAAACATAAACAGCTCCAACAAATAAATAAACAATAAATAAAAAGAAATATCTGTGATTGTAATACCCAATACAATTGTTTAACCATGCTGAAATCTTGTTGAGGAAATTTGTTTTTCATGAATTTCATTATATTTCTATGACTAAATACCAAACTTCAATACTATGTGGATTAAGTTATTTAAATTTTCAGGAAAAGTTCCAATTATTACATTTACAACAATTTTTTATTTGTTTTATATAATTGAGTTTCCTTTCTAAATATTCATATCTCTATCTTTTCATAACATCATCTCTGCATTGTGTATTACCCCAATACAATATACAATGTATGAACCATCTTCAAATTACAGATAATAATGAACAAAAATGATCACCACCGTTCAGCTATCATAAATATTTTAAAATAATTTCTTATCTGTATCATTACAAATAAAACAAGATATGATTATAATCTAACGATTATGAAGTCTCCCAAACCGGCCACAGACAACCGGTTTAAAAAATAAATTAAAAGCTACCTTTGAAATCGAACAATGTTGAATTTTTGCGGTATTGTGGTGGCCATTTTGAAAATGGAGACCGGTAGAAATTTGTCAATGTTGGGAATCAATTCAGGACGTTGAAATCGAACAATGCTGAATTTGTGCGGTATTGTGGCGGCCATTTTGAAAATGTTCAAAATGGCGACCGGTAGAAATTTTTCGATGTCAGGAACCATTTCGGGACATCATAATCTACCTACATATTTAATGTCGTTGAAATCGGACAATGTTGAATTTGTGCTGTATTGTGGTGGCCATTTTGAAAATGGCGACCGGTAGAAAATTTTCGATGTCAGAAATCATTTCGGGACATCATAATCTACCCACGTATGAAATGGCATTGAAATCGGACAATGTTGAATTTGTGCAGTATTGTGGTGGCCATTTTGAAAATGGCGACCGGTAGAAATTTTTCGATGTCAGGAATCAATTCGGGACATCATAATCTACCCATATATGAAATGGCGTTGAAATCGGACAATGTTGAATTTGTGCAGTATTGTGGTGGCCATTTTGAAAATGGCGACCAGTAGAAATTTTTCATTGTCGGGAATCAATTCAGGACATCATTATCTACCCACATATCAAATTTTGATGATATCGGACAATGTTGAATATTTGCGGTATTGTGGTGGCCATTTTGAAAATGGCGACCGGTAGAAATTTTTCAATGTTGGGAATCAATTCGGGACATCATTATCTACCCACATATCAAATTTTGATGATATCGGGCAATGTTGAATTTTTACCGCCAATTTTTTATACCGTGTTTTGGCAGCCATTTTGAAAATGGCAGACATCTCGAAAATTTTGAAAACGGAGAATTGCTCCTCTAATGGTGACCTATCACTATGTCAAATTTTATGTCTCTATCATTATTCATTTAGAAGTTATCAACATTACGAAATTTCAACTTTCCCATAGGATTCTATAGTAACCCCCACCCCCTTTGAACCCCTCAAAATATGACTTTGACCCCCTTTACCACAAAACTGAAAACTTTAGGACCAACTAGAAACATATATCTATAACTCCACAAAGTTTCATGAAATTCTGTCCAGTAGTTCCTGAGATCTGCCGTTCATGGTCCGCAGAAAGAAAGGAGAAAGAGAAAGAGAAAGAGGAGAATAATAATAATAATAATAAGAAACAGAGCAAAAACAATAAGTCTCCCAAACTTTTAAATCTTTGTTTGGGAGACTTAATTATCAAACAAATCTATGTCCATGTGAACTTGCCATTTTGAATGGAAGACGGGCTGTCAGACACAATTTTGAAAGAGGACAACCCAAGGACCATTGCAGCCAAATTTGGTTTAATTTGGTTCCACGGTTTAAGAGGAGAAGATTTAAATGTGATCTTTCATTACAATATGCCTAATTTGCATAATCGGTATAACACTCATTCTCACAAAAATGGATTAATCTCCACTGTTTTTCAGAGTGGACTGAAAAGTGTTTGAAATATTGCAACTTGCGTTAACATTCATCTGAAAGCCCTCTTCGAAAGCTTTAAAATGATATATAATATGCATATCTTTATATACTACTGAGTGATAAAATCAGACTGCAAAACTTTAAAAATGCAGAAAATACCATGTCTCCAATAGTTTTTTACATACCCTAGCTCAAAAAATGACACAGTTGTATACATAAATGGGGATGTAATCTGAGCTTGGTACAACTAGCCCGTCCATGAAATAACGGAAATTTTTTGGGCCGTGACTCGACAGTGTCACAAACTAACTTTTTGTCTCTCCAATTTCATGTAACCTACGTTATGGTTACTATCTTTATTGATTACTTATAAACTTGAGTGTATACTAATGTCTTGTAAATGCTCAAATGAATGGTTTAATGGTGCTCTTTACAAACAGTTTCATATCTACTTTTAATTGTGGTTTTGATCGAAATAGCAGACACAATAAACAAATTTGACATTTTCCAAACTTTTGAAATGTAACCTACGTGTCAGCAAAAAGCATAGTAGACACAACCGTTTACGAATGATTTTATTATATTTGTAAAAAGAAACTAATGTTATCATTCCATGCAGCGCCATAAAGAAATATGATTAGAATAAAACGAATAAGATCGAATTGATATAGCATTTGTAACCTACGGGACATAACGTAGGTTACTGCTTATATTTGGTCTCCTTATAAAAGGCCACCAAAACTGTTTCTCCATTACATGACTACGGTATTTCTCTCACCTAATTACACTTGCAATACCAGCATCCTACAATTCATCGAAAACCTCAATAATATATATATACAAGTATCTTATTCTTTTTAAATGTTCTTTCATCTCATACGTTCATTATATGACTTATGTATGTCAAAGTACTTAGTGAAATTTTACACTAATCTGCCGAAAACAACATTAATTTGAATCCAAACTTAAAGAAATCATAATAAAGAGATTTTACTATCAAAAAGGCCAGTGTAACCTACGTGACATAACGTAGGTTACAAACTTTGTTTATATTTGTCGTCCTTTAGTCACGTGGGTAACAAGAACGATGGAAGATATATAAAGTGAAAACAGCGGCAACTTTGAAATATATATGGTAAGTTTTATCTTTATATATATATATCCATTCGTTATTTCATTTAGTACATTTGTATAGCCTGTCAGATAAAAAATGACAATTTACAAGAGGCACGACTAAGTACTATGAATCGGTTACACTTTAAGTGTGCATGTTACACTTTAAAAAAAGTTTTACGTATTAGACCTCTAATGTATATAAAAAATGTTAAGTCTACATTGCTGAAAATATGAACTTACAGCAAATATAACGGCGTTTTCCGTCACATATTATAAAAGTAAAGATAAACGTATCTCCACGTTGTTTTAGCACCATTAAAATTTGTTTTTAATAAGTTTTGAATAATATACATTACAACAATCATACAAGAAAATTTGTGAAAAATGAAGTTTATTGAAACCCGCACGATTTACAACCAGCGATCGACAATTTAAATATACTTATTTTACCATGATAAGCATGTCTGTTGCTATGGCGCTGTGGTACTACACGCTGCTCTTTAAGACCAAGAATCTTGGTTCGAGCCTCGGAATATGCAAGCCGTTTTTGCATTTTTTTTTATTGCCAAATATACAACCTCTAATTCACGATAAACACAAAATAAAATACCTACTAAGCATTAAAACTTAACAAAATAAAACTTTTTATTTCAGAAACAATGGCAAAAACAAAGGCACAGCGACAGGGAATACAGAGAACGACTGAAAACAAAAGATCAAAATTTTCTGAAAAGGGAAAGACAAAGAGTTAAACAGTATTATGTACCCACTTCAAGTTTGAAAATACAGGAACTGCAGGAAAGGAGGAAGGTTACAATAAAGAAAGTGACAAAACACAGAGAATGGCTATATTTTTTAAACAGAAACAGTCTTCAGTACAAATACAGCCTCAAGAACCGAATGGAAAGAACACAACACAAGAAGTTTCGAAAATGATCGTTAGCACAGAATTATTTAGACCAAACAAGAAAAGTAGAAAGACACCATGCAAAGCATCGGACAAAAACTGCAAAAAGAAGCAAAACAAAAAAACGGAAAGGAAGGAAGATCTTCATTACAAGCTTACGAAACTAGAGAGACGCTCTGAAACACAAGGAATAAAAGTTTACAGAAAAAAAATCAAAGGCTTGAAAATAAAGTGAGAAACATCGCAGGCCCGTCAACACCGAGAAGTAAAACAGATAAAGAGCTTCGAGACTGGATTATCACCAAGAAAAATTCCGCAAAATTTAAGAAAAAAACTTATTCTTGCAAACATAATGGGAAAAGAGATCAAAGAATCATCGAAGGAAACAAATTCATCCGTGATTACAAACATAATAACAGGGAAAATAACCAGAAAGTACAGAATGGCATCTTCTCTTGAAAAACTCACTGGGATTAATAGAAAATTTGTACAGAAAATAAAAGGATCTCAAAACAAGGAAATGAAGACAAATATCAAAAGAGAGCATGACGAACTGAAAGAAGGTATTATTAGATTTTTGGAGCGTGATGACAATTGCTGCACATTACCTGGAAAAGCTGACACTGTTGGTAAAGGCAATGAAAAATTGCAAAAGAAGGTTTTAACCGATTATATGAAGAATTTGCACATTAAATTCCTATCTGAAAATCCTAACGTCCATATATCAATGGCAACATTTTACTGTGCATGCCCACGTCATCTAGTCCTAGCGAATTTCGTTTCGCGATTATCGTGTTTATGCCAACGCCATCAAAATATGGCTTTGAAACTGAAAAGTTTAAATATCATTAACACAATAAATCCAGACCAGTTTGTCCGGGATACCACAATTGAACAAGTCCGTCATCTAACGGATAAAATTCCCAATGATGAAATAAAATATGACCAGTGAAAAAGGGTAAAGGTAGATGATGGAAAACTGAAAACTAAATTAGTACAAGAAGTATTAACAGTAGGTGTTTTCAAAGAAATGTTTCTGAAAGATGTAGCCAATTTTAAAGAGCACACAGAGCGTGTAGCAAATCAGTTTCGCGAGGTAAAAAATCTAAAAGAAAACCTGCCGAACAAGCATGTCATAGTACAAATGGACTTCACAGAAAATTATACTTGTAGGTCCTTTGAAGAAGTGCAGAGTGCATACTGGAATGCTAATATGGTTACGCTGCACCCCGTGGTCATTTATCTCTGGGCAAATGGAGAACTACTCCATTACAGCTATGTAATAATTTCAGACAGTCTCAGTCACAATTCAAATGCAGTCCTCACATTTCTTAACAAACTTGTACCTGAAATAAAGACTTGACTTGACTTACAAATGATTCATTATTTAACTGACAGTCCCACATCACAATACCGTAACAAAATGATATTTTCAGTGGTTGCCAATCACCATGAACTGTTTGGGGTAAATGCATCCTGGATATATTTCGAGGCTGGACATGGCAAAGGTTCATGCGAAGGAGTTGGTGGGACGGTAAAACGATTAGCAGACCAAGCTGTTAAAAGTGGTCATGCCTGTATCCAGGACGCAATGGATTTCAGGGCTTGGTCATTTTCCATTGAAAAATCGTCATCTATGAGATTTCGTTTTGTTTCGTCTGAAGATTTTACTTCTTATGATCAGAGTCGCTTGAATCCGTTGCGTGGAACAATGCAAATTCATCAAAATGTAGGAATTGGTAACAACCAATTGAAATCGAGAAACCTCTCTTGTTTTTGCGGCAGCTGCTTCAGTTCTGGTAAATTCCTCTTTGGGTGTGAGGGATGGTCAAGCCATTGCATAATTAAAGGATGCAAACCCTCAAATAAAAATGAGTTGGATGATGAACTTCCGCATGATAATCAACCTCAACCGGGTCAAATGCTGCCTAATCTCGACACTGAAACCGATATACATGTACAGTCTGATGACTTTGTTGCCGCCATATATGAGAACAGATGGTTCATAGGCAAAATTGAAGAAATTGACAATACTGACAATGAAATTCTTGTCAATTTCATGTTTACCTGTTGTAAAACAAGCAGTTTTAAATGGCCAACTAAAAGAGTTGAAATCTGGATCTGTCATGATCAAATCTTATGTAAAATTGATCCACCAATTGTCCATGTTAAATCCAAAAGAATGTATAAGTTACCCAATGACACTTTGAATAAAATTGAAGCTCTATTTGAAAGAAAATGACAGTACATTTAGTATTGGTGTTCATCACAGCAGTCTTTTACTGTTACCTGTTCTTGTTCTGTTACGTTCTGGCTCGCAATTAAAATTCGTAATCTACGTTATGTTGTCCTAATTGACTTTTACATGACCACGATTAAGCTGAGGATACAAAACATGGATTATGTTATTTTTAATTAACGTATTTTTATCAAAACCTAGTTAAGACATGGTATCCCGTCTTTGGGAATGCGTAAATTATTAGAAATGCTCGCAATAACACAAAAAATTACAATTTTCTATTAAGAAAATAAAATATATATGCATTTATGACAAAGTATAAGTTTTACATCAATGTTTTCTGACATTTGGTTTCATATTTTTCTCAATTGAAAACAGAAATTATGTTTTTATCATAACCACGGTGATATTTTACTGTACCTTGAGATGTTTTGTAACTTACATTATGCTTTAACAATGGCTTCTTTCAAACACAATCACACATTTCCCAAAAGCGGCCTTCAATTTAACCAAACACATTTTAATGCAAGTCACTATTCAAAATATATTTTTAATAAAGTAGTATAAGGCAAAATTCTAAGCAATTATAATTCAACAAGAGGACACAGATTTTGAAATAAAGCACAACTCCAGTGTTTACACCACTTCTGTTAAGAAATATTACAAATAAAATCTGGTAAGTTTCATGTAAACTTATGAAATATTGTAACCTACATTACAGAATTCTACATTTGGTTCTTTTAAATCTTTTTGTATGAAGTTAAATCTTTCTTAATATATGGAAAGCACAACACTGGAAGATTATGTTGGTGGTTTAAATCATATTTATATTCAAAATATTTATTCTGACGAATCAAAATAAGATAACGTAAAATTTTCATTGAAAAATACCTTTCCATGGCACATATATTACGTCAATAGAATTAGCAAGCCTTATCAGAATTTCAAAAACAGTAACACAATTCTATGCAAGTTTCTTTTCTTTGGCATGTAAAACATGATTTAGTCGACAATGAGTCCTCCACTAAATGATATTGACCTTTATTTCACGTAACGTAGGTTACACCTATCTAAAGTACTGACTACTAATGTTGATCAAAATGGAGGAATAAACTCGGCACAGCAACCTAGATTTTTCAAAATTTTTAAACACCAGGTACTGAAGTTTCGCTTTGCACAAACATTGAATGGTTTTGCACCATTTCATATTTTGACACACAAAGTTTGCATTTGGGCTGTTTTTCTGAGAACGAGTGATAAATCGCCTGAAACAAAAATTTCGCAGAAAACCCCGCAATATATGTTAAACTACTCATTTCCATGTATCTGCAGTTATAATCTGAGCTCATTTTGGACTTTATAATAAAGAAGCAATATAAAATTAAAGAATTTTCTATTTTTAGAGTAATGACCACCATCTTGAATAGTGGACGGGGCTGTCAGAATTTTTAAGAGGATCACCCAAAGACCATCACAGCCAAATTTGGTTCAGCAGTTTCAGAGGAGAAGATTAAAATGTAAAAGATTACAATTTACGACGAATGCCAAGTGATGGCAAAAGGCCATGTGAGCTAAATATTGAGTGATAACACTATTCACAGGTTGTTTTTCGAGTTCTCTACACTCAAAAGCGTTCCGAAATTTTGACACTTTGAATTTTGAGAAAAGAGGAGTAAATTAAATTAACAAGCACTGAAATGAGAAAGGGACTTCAGAAAAATTTAGACTCAACTGTATTCAATTGTATATGTTGCACCTATTATAAAATGGAGTTTGTGTCTATAGTGCTACTTAAACTACATATCTGAATCATTTTTATTCAAATGACAGAAAAAACTTTAGCTAAATTTTTACCATTCAGTTCTCCACATTATTTTTCAAAGACAGTTCTATTTATAGATAAGGATACGACAATGGTGGTCCATTTTCAAAATACATTTGTTACATATACTACAATGATGAGCTCTAGGTGGCTTTGGACTAACACACTTTTTACATATAGAAACTGTCTCTGGAATTTCCTGGAAAAAATAATAAAAATAATTTACCTAACAAGTTAATAGAATGGAAGATGATAAAAGCAATCATTTCATTTCCCACATTCATATTTTTCTCAATGTATGTTGGTCTTAGAGATCTAAGACAATATAGTGTTTACACAGATTACTGCCCTTTATACAATAAAGTGTAATTTTATACACAGTTTGATACAAGCTTTACATCATTTGCAACTTGAGTCAACAAAGGCAACACATACTTAGTAATGGTCTGTGATTTTCCTTTATTTCATCCTGGTCTATGATCTGTCTGGTTTTGACAGGTTTCACTATACATACATGAATGGAAAATCTTATATAAATCACATGTATTACAACTGTAGATATCTAATTAAGTGTTCACAACACGTTCTGGAATAACCTTCATCAGATACACTAATGTACACTACACGTCATTAACCTCCGAGACAACTCAATCTGACCTTTCATCCAGGTGAACCTTTAATCATCTTTTTGGCTTTACCTAAAATACTACTGAGACTCTACCTACTGTAAATGTTTTGCATTTTTGCTGGGTACTCTAAATTTCACTTGGAAATATGTAAATAAGTTTTAAATTGAGTGGTGTCGGATGATAATGTAGTTGAGCATACTTTTAATAGGTCTATGATCTAGCTTAACCCAGCCACTTTTATTGAAGTGCCTGTACCAAGCCAGGAAAGTGGGTGGTCATATATATGTGAGGTAAGGGTATCGATTTTGCCTCTCTATGATTTTATAATTGGATTTTTGAACTGTTATGACAGCATTGTATTTTGTGTTTTTAATGTTATTGAAAGATTTGACAACATTTCCTAAATGCATGGTTATGAACTTATGAGTTGTGTAAAGTAATGCTTTCAAAAATAGTGTTTTAACAAGAAATTAAACAAGATATGATTATAATCTAACGATTATGAAGTCTCTCAAACCGGCCAATGACTGTTTCCGGAGCCACCACATGGAGGAACTACAGACTTGTAGCCCTGGTCATGTTAGTGATACCTGACATGATGAAATTGTCTTTTAAAATAATCAAATAATCATATGAGTATTTATTATAAGTACGTTTCAATAATAAAAATTAACAATTTCAAATTTAGTGCCTTGAAGCTACTTCTAATCACATATATTAATTATTTTACTATGTACCTTTGCCATCTCAAATTAACTGTTTACAGCAACTTCAAGTTCAGTTTGGCACCATCAACAATATGAATGAATGTTATATGAAGATGAGTACTGTGGTATATAGCATAAAGCAACAAAAAAAAAGTATGTGTTTTCTATTACCTGTAGACAGCAAACCAACAGCAGACAAAATGTCCATAAATAAATCAAAAGCTACCTTTGAAATTGAACAATGTTGAATTTTTGCAGTATTGTGGTGCCATTTTGAAAATGGAGACCGGTAGAAATTTGTCGATGTCGGGAATCAATTCAGGACATGATAATCTACCTACATATGAAATTTCGGTGAAATCGAACAATGTTGAATTTGTGTGGTATTGTGGTGGCCATTTTGAAAATGGCGACTGGTAGAAATTTTTCGATGTCAGGAATCAATTCGGGACATCATAATCTACCTACATATGAAATGTCCTTGAAATCGGACAATGTTGAATTTGTGCTGTATTGTGGTGGCCATTTTGAAAATGGAGACCGGTAGAAATTTGTCGATGTCGGGAAACAATTCAGGACATCATAATCTACCTACATATGAAATTTCGGTGAAATCGAACAATGTTGAATTTGTGTGGTATTGTGGTGGCCATTTTGAAAATGGCGACTGGTAGAAATTTTTCGATGTCAGGAATCAATTCAGGACATCATAATCTACCTACATATGGAATGTCAATGAAATCAGACAATGTTGAATTTGTGCTGTATTGTGGTGGCCATTTTGAAAATGGCGACCGGTAGAAATTTTTCAATGTCGGGAATCAATTCGGGACATCATTATCTACCCACATATCAAATTTTGATGATATCGGACAATGTTGAATTTTTACCGCCGATTTTTTATGCCGTGTTTTGGCAGCCATTTTGAAAATGGCAGACATCTTGAAAATTTTGAAAATGCAGAATTGCTCCTCAGATGGTGACCTATCATTGTGTCAAAATTTATGTCTCTATTATTAACCATTTAGAAGTTATCAACATTAATGTATGAAATTTCAACTTTCCCATAGGATTCTATAGTAAACCCCACCCCTTTTGAACCCCCCAAAATATGACTTAAACCCCCTTTACCCCAAAACCGAAAATTTATATCCAACTACAATCATATATCTATAACTCCATTAAGTTTTATTTAATTCTGTCCAGTAGTTCCTGCGATCTGGCCGTGGACACGTTCATATCGCAAAGAAAGAAAGGAGAAGAATAATAATATACAATTATGGCCTTCATGAAGTTAATATCCATAATTATTAAATTGAGAAAGGGTTATTTTCCTGAGGATATTAACTTCTCATGAAGGACATAACTGTATTACTATACTCAACTAATATGAGGGAAATAACTAGTTATTGGTTCGACGTGCAAAAGCGCGCCAATTTCAAACAGTTATTTTGTGTTACGTGCATATTCCCTCACAGTTATTTGACCTACGTGCAGTTTGCCGTGGGAATAATGAGTTATTTCTTGTTCCATGGAATAAAACTTTAAAATATCTTAATTATTTCTTGCTTGGTTTCTATAGTAAAGTATAATAATAATAATAATAAGAAACGGAGCAAAAACAATAAGTCTCCAAACATTGTTTGGGAGACTTAATAAAAGGTAATATCAAATCACAAACATTCTTATGTGTACTAACTAAGAATTAAGTGACATTAATACAATATAAATGCATAGATCATCACAAACCAAATATTAAAGTGTGTGTGTGTTGTTAATAAAATGAAACAATTTCCATTTGATGTTTGAAAAGCAAATGAAAGGACATCAATAACACTTTGATCACTAGCAAAATCCTATAGGCATAAACCTTCATTAATTTGTAATCATTCTCATACATACATATGGTGGAGTTCCTGGACTTGTAAAAGCAGCCATGACATAATTAAACCCTACATTCACCAACAACCAATGACCACAGATAAAATGTACAATACACATGTATGGCCTTTTGTTGTATTCCTCTGGCAATAAACATGTGTATACTACTACTATTATAGATGAAACTAAACATACTACAGCTGTCATGAAAATCTGAAATAAACATCCAAGATGTCATTAAAAATTTAATGAAAGTTTGAAACATACATCCAAGATGTGATTAAAAACTGAATGAAAATCTGAAACATACATCCAAGATGTGATTAAAAATTGAACATAAGATGTGATTAAAAATTGAAGATAAAGCTAATGAATGTGGTGTACTGTATCTTACAATATGGTAGTACATTTTGTATTGTCTTTTATTTACAGTCAATGTTTGTAGACAGGATATAAAGCTAGTGATTTCAATGTTTGTAGACAGGATATAAAGCTAGTGATTTCAATGTTTGTAGACAGGATATAAAGCTAGTGATTTCAATGTTTGTAGACAGGATATAAAGCTAGTGGTTTCAATGTTTGTAGACAGGATATAAAGCTAGTGATTTCAATGTTTGTAGACAGGATATAAAGCTAGTGATTTCAGTGTTTGTAGACAGGATATAAAGCTAGTGATTTCAGTGTTTGTAGACAGGATATAAAGCTAGTGATTTCAATGTTTGTAGACAGGATATAAAGCTAGTGATTTTAATGTTTGTAGACAGGATATAAAGCTAGTGATTTCAATGTTAGTAGACAGCATATAAAGCTAGTGATTTCAATGTTTGTAGACAGGATATAAAGCTAGTGATTTCAATGTTTGTAGACAGGATATAAAGCTAGTGATTTCAATGTTTGTAGACAGGATATAAAGCTAGTAATTTCAGTGTTTGTAGACAGGATATAAAGCTAGTGATTTCAGTGTTTGTAGACAGGATATAAAGCTAGTGATTTCAATGTTTGTAGACAGGATATAAAGCTAGTGATTTCAATGTTTGTAGACAGGATATAAAGCTAGTGATTTCAATGTTTGTAGACAGGATATAAAGCTAGTGATTTCAATGTTTGTAGACAGGATATAAAGCTAGTGATTTCAATGTTTGTAGACAGGATATAAAGCTAGTGATTTCAATGTTTGTAGACAGGATATAAAGCTAGTGATTTCAATGTTTGTAGACAGGATATAAAGCTAGTGATTTCAATGTTTGTAGACAGGATATAAAGCTAGTGGTTTCAATGTTTGTAGACAGGATATAAAGCTAGTGATTTCAATGTTTGTAGACAGGATATAAAGCTAGTGATTTCAGTGTTTGTAGACAGGATATAAAGCTAGTGATTTCAGTGTTTGTAGACAGGATATAAAGCTAGTGATTTCAATGTTTGTAGACAGGATATAAAGCTAGTGATTTTAATGTTTGTAGACAGGATATAAAGCTAGTGATTTCAATGTTAGTAGACAGCATATAAAGCTAGTGATTTCAATGTTTGTAGACAGGATATAAAGCTAGTGATTTCAATGTTTGTAGACAGGATATAAAGCTAGTGATTTCAATGTTTGTAGACAGGATATAAAGCTAGTGATTTCAGTGTTTGTAGACAGGATATAAAGCTAGTGATTTCAGTGTTTGTAGACAGGATATAAAGCTAGTGATTTCAATGTTTGTAGACAGGATATAAAGCTAGTGATTTCAATGTTTGTAGACAGGATATAAAGCTAGTGATTTCAATGTTTGTAGACAGGATATAAAGCTAGTGATTTCAATGTTTGTAGACAGGATATAAAGCTAGTGATTTCAATGTTTGTAGACAGGATATAAAGCTAGTGATTTCAATGTTTGTAGACAGGATATAAAGCTAGTGATTTCAATGTTTGTAGACAGGATATAAAGCTAGTGATTTCAGTGTTTGTAGACAGGATATAAAGCTAGTGATTTCAATGTTTGTGTGCTACTTTCTTTGCATGTATACATGTGTATCAATATTTCTATGCATTTGTTATTTTTTTATCTTCATATATTTCATAAATGTTTTAGTACACCATGAAAATGAGCTTATAATGAAAGGCATAAATAACCATTTAGCAAAATATCAAAAACATGAAAATAAATGTCAACGCACATCTTGTTTTCTGACAATCCCTGAAAATATATATAAATATAAATCAATCAACAGTACATTACATGTTTTCTTAAGATTTAGTTTCCTCTATCAATAAATATGACATTCACTCCACTACTGATTTTTTTTTGTAGTATAAAAATTAAACTGCCATTTGTTTTTTTAAAAACTTATCCTATGTTAAAATAGACCCTTTGTACATTGTCGAATTGATTCTTAAACTGTATGCTTTTATACAAGTTATTTCCCTTAAGATAGGCAAAATGGTACCCATTCTAGTAAGAGCAATGTAAAAGGACAAATAATTTGACTATAAATTTCTTACAAATTGTAGATAATTTGAATTTTGTAAAAAAAATCATAGTATAATTTTATAGCAACTATAAAATTCACAAGTTGTTACATCATTAAAATATTCTACAAGTTATCAGAAAAATATATGTTCTTTACATTGAACTTTCCATGAATGGGGGCACCTTTTGCCCACCTTAAAGGGAAATAACTCTTATAAAAAAACATATGTGCAAATACTCTAGACATTTACACTGTTCTTAATAGCAACAAGCCTAATTAATACTTGATCAAGAGGCTTACCCAAGTCTGTATTTCTCACCATGTAAGTCATAGATGGCTTGGTTTATGGTGTTTAACACCACCTTGAACAATATTTCAGTTATATCATGGCAGTCAGTTTTATTGGTGGAGGAAACCAGAGTACCCGGAGAAAACCACCGACCTGTCATAAGTCACTGACAAACTTTATCACATAATGTTGTATCGAGTACACCTCAGCATCAGGGCCGCCAATTCTCCAAATAATGATGCTCAAACTAAGTCCACCACAGTGTGTCATAAGCAAGGAATCAGTACAACAAAAATGAATTGATGAATTGTGACTTAGAAAACAGCTTTCTACTTGTTTATTTGGGCCCCCTAAACTCATGGGCCCCTGGGTGCCGCCCCAGCTGACCCCCCCTCTCAGTGGGCCTGCTCGGCATGAACAGGTAAGTTATAAAATATCCCTTTATTATCCAATGATCATTTACACAAATGTATGTATAGTATTCAATCTGAAAAGAAAATATTTTCACATTTGCCATTGGGTCCTGTTGAAACTTGTTCTTCATTGGTTTTTGAATTCAGATCAATTAAAAAACACATGAACTCTGCAGAGGAATATGTTACATTCCAGCCATGTTTCCTTTTACATGTAAATGTTTAATGGTTTCAGAAAATACTTTAAGAACCTTTTTTTCTATGGGGTCCTATGTTAAAATTTATACTGTGGTGGTGGCCATCTTGGATTTCCGATCCTTAAATACAAAGCATGTGATTTGTATCATTCATCTAAAGATAATTTCCAGCCAAGTTTGCTTTTAAAACTGTAGTTGTTTCAGAGAAAATACTTCTTATACATTTATCCCATTGGGTCAAATAATTATACTATAACTAATTGACAAGTTTCATTATCAAAAATATGTCACGAATGACCAAATAACACAGTAACTCACGAATGCGCGCAGCGCATGAGTGAGTTACAACGTTATTTGGTCATGAGTGTATTTATCATATAGATAAAAAAAAATGTTTCTAATCGAATTTAATATAAAATGAGTTTAATTGCACTATATTACGTGTGTAGCGTAGGGATATACTATAATGTGTATCACTTCAAAAAACATGGCGCCACCCACCCACGACAATAAAATAATTAAAATGTTTACCTTGAAATATTATTTTAGTTAAATTTGATCCAAATTGAAGCGTACACGAAGCCAAATAACGTCTAATTTTTACGTTTCAAACTGGAAGTCTTCATATGACGTCGACAACGAAATGGCACGAAATATAGCGAGAGTGAAATAAAAATGGTAATTTCACTATTTCACTAGTGAAATTATCGTTTTTATTTAACTCGGAAATCACGGTATTTCATCGATATCTATACAATAATTAATGTTAAACTACTACTGTGATTATACAGAGTCTTGTTGAGTTTCCAGTCCATATGAAAACATAATAAAAATGTAGATATCTAATTTAGTATGCATAACATGTTTCTGGAATAACCTTTAACAGGTACGCTGTTGGATTAGAAATCCAAATAATGTAAAAGTGCTTGGTAGCAGGAAAACCAAATAGCATAAACAGGATAGTCAAACGTGGGCCAAGGTCACCTCAGGCCTTTAAATAAGGTGTGGTACCAAGTACTTTAACCCACCTAAAATGGTCTTTGGTACCTCCTGATTTTAAAGAGTGTTGTATAAGATATTCATGAAAATTATTCAAATTTTAATAAAAAGTACAGCCTATAAATTGTGAAGAACTGGTAGACTTAAAAAATATTGAAAGCCCTGTCACCTAAGCCTTAGTTTTAATAATAATTGACATATTATTTAGGAATGTAACACACTATCCAACAATCAGTCATGTACAGTTTGAATTCAATCAAACTTGTTGTTTTGAAATTAAGCTTTTTATTCATTTTTAATTTGACCAGAGGGCTCTGAACAAACTTTGTCTTTGGCAACAAATAAAAGCTCACTTTGAAGAGATTCATAAAAGGAGCATTCCTACCACATTCCAATTTGATAACACATTTTTCTAAGAACACATTTGATATTTTAGTCATTCAGAATCCATAACTGGCCCTATAGCTAGCAACCACATTGAATTTCTTACAAGTTACAATGTCTGATATGTTTGAAAGAAATGAAAATCCCAAACATGAAGACACTCCATGTAACATGTCTGCAAAGTTTGGTTCCATTGGGTTCTGTGATGTCTGAGGAAAAGATTGAAAAATGAAATGTTTACTGATGACAGATAACCAAGATGGATGCACAGTGAGAACAATACCCAACTTAGGCAAGGTGAATTAATGATTATTGATACTGGTTTCTTTGAAACTATATATATCAATACAAAATGTAACTTACTGGTCCAAGGTATTTGGCAAATCTATCTACAGTCCAAAACATAGGCTCTGCTGCTGTTTCTATCACAATTGTTGTTGATGTGAAGTGATTATAAAATAAAGTTTGTCGTAACAAACACAGCCATTGAAAGGATTGCACAGTTGTTTTTTTCAACCGCCATGGTAGTTCCAAAAGTTTCCACTGTATCTTTGGCATTGTGAAAATTTACCTGCAAGTTATATAATTAAAAGTGGCATCAAAAGACTTTGCTTAACTAAGAAAATGACATGTGACTCATAATTGAATGGTAATAACTATCTAGCATCTTCTCAATGGCTAAACCTTTAACAAGAAATGATGGATGTACACTCTGTGTGGACATGAAAGACAATCCATCTCACACAAATTCTAAATTTAAAGAACAACAGCATGTTCATCTGTCAGTCATCATGAAATCTTCAATATAAAAAAGAGCACGAGATGATGACCTGTATTTTTTTTTCAATAGAACTCTTAGATATAATGAAGGTGTTAAATGACTTTTTTAATTATTGACATTGAAAAACAGACTATGCTTATTCACAAACTAGAGGCTCCCAGGAGTCTGTAATCGCTCACCTGGTTTTTAATTTGACATCTAAAGTTGATAGAAAATGGGAGTGTTACACATAATTTTGAAAGTGGGCCACCAAAAGATCATTTCAACTCAAATTTCTGAGCAATGTGATTTTTTTTCTCATAATATTCCTAATCGGAATAAACTGGCTGAAAAAATCTCACAGAAAAACCCATAATGTGTGTTAAACTACTAATTGCCATGTAGCTGCAATTAAAATTTTAGTTCATTTTGATGTATAATAAAGCAGAAATTGATAACTAAAGAAATTTATATTTTTAGTAACAGCAGCATTTTGAATGGAGGGCGGGGCTGTCGGACACAATATAGAAAGGGGACCACCCAAGGACCATCCCAGCCAAATTTGCTTTAATTTAGTTTAGCCGTTTCAGAGGAGAAGATTTAAATGTGATCTTTTTCAAAATATGTCTAATTTGTATAATCGGCATAAATCGGTTGAAAGAAAGATTTCACAGAAAAACCCAGAATATATGTTAATCTACTCAATGTCATGTAGCTGCAGATAAAATTTGAGCTCATTTTAATTTATAATAAAGCAGCAATGGACAATTGGAGAAATTTCTATTTTTAGTAACAGCAGCCATCTTGAATGGAGAGCAGAGATGTCGGACACAATTTTGAAATGGGACTACCCAAGCCAAATCTGGTTTAATTTGGTTCAGCAGTTTCAGAGGACAAGATTTGAATATGATCTTTTATCAAAATATGCCTAATTTGCATAAATCGGCTGAAAGAAAATTTCACAGAAAAACCCGGAATATATGTTAAACTACTCCTTGCCATGTAGCTGCAGTAAAAATTTGAGCTCATTTTGACTTAAACTAAAGCAGCAATGGACAATTGAAGAAATTTCTATTTTTAGTACATGTAACAGCAGCCATCTTGAATGGAGGGCAGAGCTGTCGGACACAATTTTGAAAGGGACCCACCCAGGGACCATCCCTGCCAGGTTAGGCTTAATTTGGTTCAGCAGTTTCAGAGGAGATGATTTAAATGTGAAAGTTTACAACGTACGACGGACACCAAATGATGGCAAAAGCTCACATGGCTTTTGGCCAGGTGAGCTAAAAAACCTTCAAGATAATGATCATTTGGTAAATTTTTTAAGAACAACAGCAATTAGGGTGTGTAAGAACATATAATTATTTTCGCACTAGTAAACATGTCTCTATATGAAATCTTACATGTACTTGCATTGAGCTTGGTATGGCATCTGAATGCCCCAGGGGTGTATAAAGTCAAACTTTTTTTTCCAGAATGCAAATATACATCACAGTAACAAGTCTGGCCCAATAAATAATATTAATGTTCATTGGTGAAGTGTATTAATAAATAAATTATTTTGACTCATAATTTGTACATGTCATATTGGGAGATACCGGATATATTAAAATGATAATGTACCTGAATGTATGGTAGAATTGTACATGTATATTTTACACATGAAAGGTACTTGATACAACATTATGTGATAAAGTTTGTCAGTGAGTTGCGGCAGGTTGGTGGTTTTCTTCGGGTACTCCGGTTTCTTCAACCAATGAACTGACCAACACAATATAACTGAAATATTGTTGAAAATGGTGTTAATCACCATAACCCTATATTTCACAAATAAAATAATAATGTAGAGACAATGTACAAAAGTATTCGCACGATTCCAAAATTCCCTATGTATTTCTTATACATATGCACTTTGTGAAATTTGCAACTTACATACACTTTCTGAACATCTTTGTTATTTTGAAAGATACATAAAAATAAATAATAATTTTGAAAGAAGAATAAAGGATTAGAGTATAAAAAGAAATATTTACATATACATGTAGTGTGATCTTGATGTAATTAGCTGTCAAAGTTGGGATATAGTTACGCTATAAAATTAATGGCCATGATATTTCATGAGATTTTGAGAAGCAGCTTTTTATTAGACCAATCAAAATTACCATCACTTAAAATCAGACATATGAGAACCATGGCATTAGATTTTCATCATAAACAAATCCAGCCCTGAATTAATTCAAAATATTATTACAATTCAAGAAAATTCTTATAATTTTAGATACCAAAACACAGTTGATGTACCTAGACCAAGAACAACAAGGTACAGTATGGTAAAAAAAAGTTTTAGTTATGAGGCAGCAACACTGTGGAATCCCTAACCAAATCATGCAAGGAGTCTCTCAACTTTTGGGCAGTTCAAAAATTTTACCTCTACCTGGTATTTCTCTGAAAATTGCACTTTTAGTTTATGTAAACAGTGACCTGTTTTGCTGCCTCAGAACTAAGCTTTTGGTGCCTCCTGTTTGCTTTTATTGCTTTAAATGTGCTATTTACTTATGCACTGTGCTTATCTTTGTGCTTTTATTTATGCATGTATTTTCTTTTGTATGCTATGAAACTGTCTTTTATGATTTGTGTATGTATGTATGCAGAACTATAAATATGTTGCTTTGCTCTTTGTACTATTTAAGTATTTCTAACTATGTGTTGCTTTGTTATTTCTGTTTTTAAAGTATGAAGTCACTTATATTGGTTTAAATGTGTTATTTTTTATGTACTGTGTTTGCCTTTATGCATGTATTTTATTTATGCTATGTGACTCTCTAGGTGTGAAACCTATAATTAATTTCTTTAACATTTTCTACTAAATTTGTGTTTTTTCGAGCCTGACTGGCTATTTTTTAAGTTTAACCTTTCTAAGACCGTATATTTTCTGAAACGTACATGATTCCTCTACATTCTGTGAAAACATCAGGGGATGTTTAAAGTCTTGCAGTGAAATGCCAGGCTATGGAAAACACCTACTCTAAAAATAACTCGGTTATCCCCGGGAAATTCAATATTATAGGTCATGCATCAAATCTTCCATAGAGATATTAAAATACAACTAAATGCATCGTATTTGGGTTCATAATAATCCTTATATATTTAATTTTAATTATCAATTTTAATTATTCCATTCCATTCAGTATTTGTCACAATACAACAAAGCGAAAGGAACTATTTTTTTTTAAAAGGGACTACTTTTGTATATGTGCTAAGCTCTGGTTGGTGAATTATTGGTTGATTGATTGTTGTTTAACGTCCAGCGAGCAATTTTTCAGCTATATTAAGGACGAGAACATTTAAAAATTTAAACGCCACAGGACTCGAAACAAGGAAAGATGATGGGTAGGGACGGATAATTTTGCCAGTGCAACAGGTCTCTTA
Source organism: Bathymodiolus brooksi (assembly GCA_963680875.1). Taxonomy (NCBI): domain Eukaryota; kingdom Metazoa; phylum Mollusca; class Bivalvia; order Mytilida; family Modiolidae; genus Bathymodiolus; species Bathymodiolus brooksi. The sequence continues at coordinate 44,638,071 of OY804577.1, forward strand.
TGGACCACTCATCATGAGCATATTGCTCATCATGAGCTGTTACACTGGGTTCTTTAACGTGCGGAGAGGGTGGCAATCTCTCAACACGGGACCTCGGTTTTATTTACGTCTCATCCGCAGGACGGGTTGGTTGTGAATTTTTACATCCCGCACAACCGACGGACGCCCCTTCAAGCCGAAGAAGCTCTCGGTCCCATTTCTATACCCCGGGGTTCCCGCGGGGTTGACCCCCTTTTAGAGGACTAGGGCGGAGAAACCTGGTGCCTATTCTACCCCCGGCACACCCTCCATGAGGGGGGTGTGAATTATTGGTTTGACACCTCTATACCTATGATTTTATGTATGTTTAACCATGTGCTGCTTTGATATGTTTGTTAATTGTTCTGTTTTTTTAAATATCAAGTCAGTTAAAGAGTTCATGTTCTATGCTGTAAGAGCAAATATATGTTTCCGACTATAAATAAAAATTACTTTACTTTACTTTAGCAGCTTATCTCTTGTTTTGTATGTCTCTGATTAAAATATTTTTTTCTGTGATGTATGGTGGAATAGTACACATTTTACGACGATGTTGCTAAGTACTTGCAACATGGATCACACTCAAGAAGTAAAGTGCTTGCTTCCTTGGTCGAATTGACGAAATTTTGAGTCGGTTTGCTTAGCTTGGACTTGGGTAATGATACAGAATATCTTCATTTGTTATTTAAAGACAAAGGAATGTAGTCACCAACCTTTCCTTTAAGTCTCGAACTGACCTAAGGACGGTCCAAGATTGCAAGAATCTAAATGTTGTCAGAACGGTCCGATTATTAGGTACACCTGAAATTATATTGATTAAGGAGAGGTACAAGACAACAGGCTTTTGTCAACTATTCAAATCTAAATGGGTCGACCAGAACGATCACCTTTATCTCAGATTATTTTCGGCTATAAAATAGCCAAATTCAACCGGAAGTGTATTCAGGGAACCATTTGATAGGGGAAGGAAACACAAAATTACATGTATATTGTGATAAATATCATAATTTGTCACATCTTTTTATCATTTCACCAGTAATATATACATTCTAATTGGTAGCTATAAAAAAAAATGCATATAAATTAGGGATGGCAACGAGTACCCGGTTAACCGGGTACTCGCTCTAACATCTGATTATCGAATACCAAAATCGGTATTCGGTTACTCGGAAAACTTTTTTTTGTGAAAATAATGATAAAATTTTCCGGACAATAAATAATTAATGTTAGATATAATAGAAATCGTACACATAAACCAGCGCTTGGCATATGTTTACATAACAATTAAATGGTAATTGATCTCTGACCTGTTTATTCCCCCGGCAAAACACTAGCTTGTAGGTTTAACAATGTTAAACCAAATAAAGTGATTAAACTGGTATGAACACAATTCGAACTATTAAAAGTGTGTTTGAATTAAATTTCGAGAGATAGGGCTGTGAAAATGCCACCTCCTACATCTAAAGTTTGGAAGTTTTTCAAATGATGTAATGACTCGAAAACTGTCAAATGCCAGTAACTGATTCTCTTGCGTGGTGGAAAGATAATTTAATTCCGATAAATATTCAAGACTCTCGGTTCTTGCGCGCCGGTATTTAGCTGTCCCGTCAACATCTGTACCACAATGACCGAATGACAATCATGAATGTGACATGACATAACCTGGTATGTAAATAATTTGTACTGTGTTGTAAATAATAAATTTATATTTTTAATTTTTGTATCATTCAACTGAATCTTTAGTTTATAGTTGAAATATAAAACTTTGAAATAATGAAAAGAAAGGAAGAAAACAGAAGTGTCATTGAACCCAGCTGTACCTTTTTTAAACCAAACAAAATTAATTTTCTACCGAGTAACCGGTTATAAGGTTTTAATCGATTTGACATCCCTAATATAAATGTAATATAATTTCTAAATGGGTAATACAGGGCTTTCAATATTTTTCAAGTGTACCAGTAGGTACTTTCTTAATAAAATTTCACAGGCACATGGGGCATGGATTTCGTTTCCTCTTCCCCCTTTTTCAAAATTTTCATATAAATCATTCCTTTTTCAAAATGTTCATATTCATTCGTTTTTCTTCATTTGACAATATCAGTAGACGTCATACATCATGAATAATACGTGTATTCTGTGTCCACAGTTTTTCGACTCTCGTACTCAGTCGAACAACTGATATTTTTGACCACCCTTCTGACAAAACATTTGTGGCCTCAATCAAAACTGCAGTATGAATATGCAGGTTCAAATGTAAAATTTGATGAATTGCAATTTAATTTATTTGTAGCTGGAGAGTTAGAAATTATTTCCAATAAGAAAATTGATGAAATTGAAAACAGGTAGAATAAAATTGTTTAAAGATTTCATATTATACTTAATTGCATGAGTGGAAAGGGATACAGAAATTCTATGCTCATATCATCAGACAAATAGAAAACAGTCTGGCAGCTTGGTGGCAGGATTTTAGTGGCGTAGAAACGCCTTTATTAATTAAATATGTAAAAACAGATAAAGCTAGAAAATCGTTTTACATTTGTATGTTGACGATGAAAAGAAGGCTACAAAAGGGGATGATACTGTTTTTTATTGTTCCCATTATCAGAGAAGGAAGTATTCTCAAAACTCTTCTCACACTGGTAAAATTAAAAGGGGTAGAGAGATATTTGCAGCATATATGTGCAACCTGTTGGAGGGAAAATCAAAAGAAACTTTACCACCCTGAATGTTCAAAAGATTGCCTACATCAGGATGAATGGCTAGAATTTAAATCTAGCCCTGACGTTACTACACTGTGTACAATCGAGTACGGCAACGGTTGTTTGGTTTCAGTTCCGGTTAGCTAGGAAGGACGTCAGGACACGAGAGGTGGGCACATTTTTTGAAAATTTTGTTATCTAGAAATGAATTGATAACCCAAGCATTACACTTGTCTTTTTCTAGATATAGTTTTGCGTCAAAACACATTCAATGTTAAGCCCATTATTACAAATGGTATGAAAAAATCATGGGAGATGGTGGTATTGGTTATCATTTTCACAGATTTTTGCGTGGATTTCCTCGATTTTGTGTTCCTATTTGATATATTTCATCTTTTTATTGATTCTGCATTTAGATTAATATGTTCCCTACCTTTGTCACTATCCTACCATTGACGATACCTGCAAATTATCGCTTGTCATCTCAGTTTTTGTCAGTGGGTTTAAAAGTCGGTGTACGTGTTTGGTTAATGCAAAAATATTTGTTTGCAACGGTTTGGTAATGCAAAAGTGTACGATTATGGTATGTATAGAAAAATTCGAAAATTCGATTTCAACTGCAGTATGCCACAGCAATTCGATATAATCTTAATCAGGGACATCGATTATCTTTGGGCATTACTCTGTACGTGTAGAGATAAAAAAAACCATACACAATATCCCAGGGTTCGACATTAACGGTTGTCCGATTGCCCGGGGCAAGTGAAATGCGTCTTCGGGCAACTGAAAACGGCACCCAACTTGTCCGATCGGGCAAGTGAAAATAATTCTGTGATATGTTCAATTCCTGAAGAGCAAAATGATTAATATTGAATTATTCAGTGTTGGAAGTCGCGGCGAATTTTACCTAAACATCGCGTCGTATGTATCGTGTATTTTACGCCATTTTGTTTTATTTTGTTGACTACGGAATTCCCATTTCTCAAATAAAGATCATGTTATTTATATTAACACTGCATCAACATCGTATTTATTTATATTAATGCTGCATCAGCATCATATTTATTTTTGCCGGCCAATGAAAAGCTAGAGTTATTTGCGGTGTTCTAATTTTAGAAAATTATCCCTGATGTGTATTGCCTTTGCATCATAATATTGAAAGCGTGATAGAATACTGGAATAAAAATTCAAACAAACTATACAGTCGTTGTCAGTCTATGATAAGGAACATTTATACTTAAATTTTCTAACAAAAATATTTCAGAAATCCTCATCAATCACCCGTATTTATAAAACTGTCATATTCCCGCAAATTGATAGGTACGTCTACTCAATATCTCAGACTCAGTCCCAGAATTTGGTGCCAATATGGCACAAGTAACCCTCGGGAAATTTTTCAGTGGGGTTCCTCAGAAAAGGAAATCGGATGGTGAACACATTTGTACACACATTTTTTCACGTGAATGAGAATCTAGAAAGGTTTCCACATGTTGATAATATATTATCGAACGATCAAAGCGTGCTTTTGGGGATCTAGAAACTTTTGTAACAGGTGAACTTTAGTCACGTGCCGAGTCGACAGTAATTGAACATCCGAAGGCTTGGGGCTCGGCTTGGGTGATATAAAGGTTACTAAAAAAAGATCAATTGAAGTGTACAAAATAAATTGGTAAACAAAAACGGCAGTTTAAAAGAATTATGGCTTGTATGAATCTTTTCTCGGAACAAGATCGATGAGAAACTAAAATATTTTTGGTCTACACTTACCACGAAAAAACATCGAATGAAACTGACAAGTCATTATTTTGCAAAACATTGAAACACAGACGTTTAAATACACACTCTTTATTTTGTCCTTAGACATCACTTTGTGTTAGACATATTTACACAGGAAATTGTAATCAAAACAAGCATGACTATAATCATAACTTACTGCAATTATGAATACGAGTATGTTTAATTATATAGCCAAATGATGCACTTAGTTACACTATGCCCACATCATAAGGTGTAAATAATTAATATGAGGGGTTATTCTACTCTATGAACGGTCATTGTAGATTGCATAGTTCTGCACTACATGCATATATGGCACTTAAGAATTCGGGCTAGTAGTTTACAGTTTCGGGCAAGTAAAATCAATATGGCACTTGCCCGAATGGACAAGTTGGTCAAAAAGTTAATGTCGAACCCTGTATCCTTTCTTTCTCATGATGAGGTAACACCAAAAACCAACATGTTTATTGTCGTATTCTCAATTCCATCTTTACATTAAAGGCTACATAGATTTTGGCCATACATAAGACGTTTAAAAGTCTATTTAACAGCATCCCAGAAGTAGTAATGCCTTCCTCTTACAAGACACCCGATGAGTGTCTTGACTTCCTGTATGTGCAAAAACGAAAAATCAGTTAATCCATATTTCATTTCATTTCATACTAAGATTTGAAGTAATGAACCAACCATGCGTCATATATATTTGACGATGTCACCTTTATTCTTAGGTCCACTCATGAGCCTTAACCATTTACCATGGAACATTTTGTATCCAATTCGCCAAAACTTGTTAAGTGCAGGACATACGTACCTCATTAGGGTGGTAGACTCCGCATTATGCCACTTAACAACATCTAGAAATAATAAAAAAGCTATATTGTCCATCGGAAATGAGGCAAGAGCCAACATTTTGTGAAATTGTATCCATATATATCTACTTTTCCATGATTGTGCATTGTTTCTAGTACTGATGGAACGAGATCTAGAAGATGTTATTCGTCCTCATTTTCAAAATCACCATCGTCGCTATAATCCATTTCTTGGAAATCGACGTCCTCCTTAGCAAGTGTTTCGTGATTTTCATTTATACAGTCATGAACTGCTGAATCAGATGGTTTCATCCTCTTATGAAGAGGACTTGAAATAGTAGTAATTTCTGAGCTTTTATCTAATACGATATGAAGTTTTAAGGAATCAAGTGTAGTGTCGGTTTCGATTTTCTTTCCCGTTGAATCAAGCTCTCTAGGTATAATATTAAAATTATGGCTCCTGTAACCATATATTCCATTTAACTCTAAATGCTTGATCTTTAAGACGTCTAGGCTGTGATTTTTTACTGAATGTTTGATGATGTTGTCAAATTCTGTACATGTATCACAATAATAACAGCAAAATGGATGGTTTGCATGTACATGGTCTATCACTTTCTGATGATGATAACAACTAGAGGCTCAGTGGGATGAGCCTGTGTCTCTCACCTTTCATTCTGCTTTGAGGAAGCTTAATACAGAGCCTTCCATAGGTGCTTCCCGCCAAGTTTCGGTTCATTTGGCCAAGCAATTTAAGAGAAGAAGATTTTTAGAAATCAACCAACCAGAAACAAGAATTGCTTATAGCAGCCATGTTTGTTAACAGATCGGGATTAAATGAGCAATCTTTATAGAGGACCTTCCATAGATGCCTCCTACTAAGGTTCGGTTCATTTGGCCAGCGGTTTTAGAGGAGAACATTTTTAAGAATTGGCCAATCAGAAACAAGAATTGCCTGTGGCGGCCATGTTTGTTAATGGATCGTGACAAAATTAGCAATCTTTAAAGAGGACGTTAGTCCTCATTACGGTAGACCACCCCGGTAAACCACATACTGATGCTTTATTTCTCGCGTCGGTCTCACGAATATATTGATCGTGAGATTTAAATGTTGGGGCGCTGACATTTAAACTCGGATGTGTAAGCCAGCATAGATACGAAAGTAAATTACTTTCATGAAAAAGATTTAAATAATAGCCACTTTGTTTTGTTTTTGTTAAATAAAATCTTGTATTTTCATTACCAAGTCAAAAAAATTCAAAACGACATCTATTTCATTTGCATCTGCGTCAATTCCGTAAATCGTGACTACATGTACAGTGTACTGTAAACAAACACCGCCTTTTTCAAGCGTGTCCAGAAAAAAACTTTCTAGTTACGGATTAGTAAAAGATGATTATAGATTAAATTTGACTTAATTTTGAACTACAATATTTTCAGTTCATTTGTGAAAACGGTTTCAGAAGAGAAGATTTTTTTAGAAATCAACCAATCAAGAACAAGAATGGCCTGTGGCGGCCATGTTTGTTAACGGATCGGAACTAAATGAGCATCTTTATAGAGGACCTTCCAAGGATTCTTCCTACCAAGTTTTGATTCATTTGGCCAGGCGGTTTCAGAGGAGAAGATTTTTTAGAAATCAACCAATCAGAAACAAGAATGGCATGTGTCGGCCATGTTTGTTAATGGATCGGGACAAAATGAGCAATCTTTATAAAGGACATTCCATAGATGCTTCCTACCAAGTTTCAGTTCATTCTCTACGCTTTGCAAGCCATGCCATTGAAAGTTTTCGGACATGATAATAATGATTTTATACAAAAGTCTTTATAATCGTTCCGGATGTTGGAAACGGTGTTGGCGAAACATTGCATTTTAAACAACAATATCTAAGCAAAATGGGAAAGTTTTCTGACGTATCTACTGAATTTTTGGATATGAAATTATAAGCAATCTGTCGCAGTATAAAATTACATAGTGAAGAATTTTTCATATTTGACATACGCAACACGGACCTTTAAACCAACTAAGAGAAAAACCAAACCGTACATTTTTTGTATTGTTTATAATACTGAACCGTACACTTCCCTTATACCAAACACGTACACCGACTTTTAAATCAACTGACAAAAACTGAGATGACAAGCGATAATTTGCAGGAATCGTCAATGGTAGGATAGTGACAAAGGTAAGGAACATATTAATATAAATGCAGAATCAATAAAAAGATGAAATATATCAAATAGGAACACAAAATCGAGGAAAACCACGCAAAAATCTGTGAAAATGATCACCAACACCACCATCTCCCATGATTTTTTCATACCTGTTGTAATAATGGGCTTAACATTGAATGTGTTTTGACGCAAAACTATATTTAGAAAAAGACAAGTGGGTTATCAATTTATTTCTAGATAACAAAATTTTCAAAAAATGTGCCCACCTCTCGTGTCCTGACGTCCTTCCTAGCTAACCGGAACTGAAACCAAACAACCGTTGCCGTACTCGATTGTACACAGTGTACTAGCTCGGTTTTAAACCCTCTTGCAGACATATTGTTGCCTCATTATGTCTTAAATGAAATAACGGATTATGTAAATATTTCTTTTAAGGAAAATTGTGAGTTATTTTGTAAAAAAAACCATAGTACATGTATTTGCAAATTAATTTATGATTATGCTGTCAATTGTAAAAAAATAGCAATACTGAGCCCAAGTTATGTTCCTATACGAAATTTATAGACGTTAAAAATATTGCTCAAGAAAAGTTAAATGATTTTCAATTTAACAAGTTAAGATTCATGACTAGAAAATCTGGTACACACAATTATTTAGGTTGTAAAATTCTAGTACCATCAGGAATTAATGTTCAATTTTTCAGAGAAAAATTAGTTGATTATCACAATATTATTTGTGAATTTTTAGAATTTGGGGCCCCGGTGGGATAATGAAGGTGAATTTGTAGGTTCTGAACTTATTACCAAAAAACATAAAGGTGCTACAGACTTTTCTAAAGATATAGAAAGGTATTTCAAAAAGAAGATTCATATGGTGCTATCATCGGACCTTTCTGTAAGAATCCATTTTGTTGTGATTTTAAGATTTCTCCTTTGAATACAGTAATTAAAAAAAGATTCAGTAGAACGCCGGGTTATATTGGATTTGAGTTACCCAGTCGGAAATTCTATCAATCACGGGATTTCTCAGGAATATTATTTGGGTACAAAAAAATAATATATATATCTTACCCAAATGTTGATGACTTGGTTGATATTATCAAACTGAAAGGTCAGTGTTGTTTGATGTTCAAAAAAGACTTAACAAGAGCTTTCAGACAAGTTCCATTATGTCCAGGTGATTTGCACTTAGTTGGTGTTCAATGGGGAGATGCAACTTCAGGATGGATTTACGATCTACAGAGACGTGCCAAAAGTATTCGGTCACTGTGATTTTTTTACTATATATTTCATGTAAAACCACATTTTTGAAAAACATTATTCCAAAGTCGACTCTTGTTCGATTTTGATGATTTTTTTTACCAACAAAAACAGAATTAAATGTAGTTTTACACTGTAATTTTAGCATAAATTTATAATCTATAATTTTTATGAGTTCACGATTTAAACACAAAACTAAAGTTTGAACGTCAAAAATACAATACAATGATAGTACATTTGAAGACAAATAATTTAAGTTTGTGTTTAAATCATGAACATTTAAAATCTGTGCTCCCAAAATAATCACAGAAAACTACGTACGTTCTCGCTTCTGTTGGTAAAAATTTCATCAAAATCGAACAAGAATTGACTTTGGAATAATGTTTTAAAAAATTGTGGTTTTATATGAAATATATAGTAAAAAATTAGAGTGACCGAATACTTTTGGCACGTCTCTGTAGCTCACACATTTGTCAGCGTGTAACTTCGGCTGTCGTTTTCATGTATTTTAATATGGGTTTTATGGCAGTTAATTATTTGGACGATTTTGTTGGTGCTGAAGTTCCAGACAAGGCAATAGAAGGTTATAGAACATTAATGGATTTATTACTTTCCTGTGGCCTCGAGGAGTCGAAGGAAGAGTGTAGAATCGACTACTAAGATGATATTTTTGGGAGTGTTATTTGATTCAGAAAAATTAACCTTAGAGGTTACAATGGAGAGAATTTTTGAAATTTCATTATTGGTCGAATCATGGTTTAGAAAGAAAAAAGTCTTCCTTAAATTACAATCTTTATTGGGTAAATCCATTTTATTTCGGCCTGTGTACGTGCAGGGAGAATTTTTGTAAGGGACCGACAATTTAACTTGCAGTTGTGGTTTTTTGCTTCGTTCAGAATTGTTTTTTCGGACAACACGGGTTAGAATATTTAATTTTTTTCCAGAATTTAACATTAGGTTATATGACAAAAACTCTGAATCAGATTATTTTTTTTCCTCCACCAAAATCAGAATATTTTTTTCAGCAACATTGGGAATCAGAATATTTTATTAGAAAAAAAAAATACCCCCCCCCTGGAAGTTAAATGGTGTCCGTCCCTAAGTAGATTGCTCAATTGGTTGGTTCGGCATGTGTAATATCACGGGGAACAGGAATTGGAATAATCCGTAAAATACCTTCAGAGGTATTGAAAGATCTGAAGTGGTGGCATTTTTATCTTCAAAAGTACAATGGTATCACTATGATGTCTATTAATGAATGGTCAAATCCAGACGAACATTTTTCGTGTGTTGCTTGTTTAGAAAGTTTATGTGCTATTAGTTCAGATCCATGCCGTTTTTTCATCCTTTATTCAAGATTTACATCTACACATTAACAGTTTAGAATTACTTACCATCGTAGTATCTTTGAAAATGTGGGGTATAAATCTTATGGGGAAAAAGATTGTAGTTTTTTTGTGTGTGGTAATGAAGCTTCGGTGATAGTTTTAAATACAGGTTTATCGAAGGATATATATATATGCTTATGCAGAGCTGTTTAAGGAGGATAAGTTATTTAGCAGCTGTGCATAGATTTAAAGTCCGGACCAGACACATTGTTGGTGTCGAAAACAGAGTCGCCAGTTATTTGTATGGTGGTATTCTAATAACAAAAACACAGTTGATTTTAAGAGTTGTATTGAAGGTGGTAATTAGCATGAGGTTGAGGTATTGGAGGAGTTTTTCATGTTTTCTTACGACTGGTAAATTTTATTTTACAGAATTAGATATTATCGAACTACAATGTAAGAAGTCTGTTGCGCATGCTTATGCTGTTGGAGCTTACAAGAATGTAAAGCTTCAATGGGAATCATATTTCCTGTTTTGTTTAAATTACAACTCTATATAGCTCTTTCTACCTTGGTCAATCTGAAGGTCAGTCTGGTGCCCGTCGCCAGCCAGATAATAGACATAATCGACATGGTCATCATGTACAAAAACTATCTTCCACTCATGCAAATGAATCATTGTATAGTCGAAGTTTTCACAATCAGTGTAGTCTTGATCAGAAATCAGAAGGTAATAACAAACATCGTCGCCAACATGTCCCTAGTCGAAATAATCAAAGAGGTTATAATAGACAGACATGGGACAAAAGCGAAACATTTTGTTGGTTTTGTTGTGAAAGCAACCACACTGCATCAGTATGTAGACATGGTACTTATATTACATGTAATACCTGTAACATGACAGGACACAAGTCCAAGAGGTGTACTTATCATTAGGTAATAGACCAAGAAGAGAATGCTGAAGTAAGCGGTGACTGAAAAACTCAAAATCCGGAATAAACGAAAAGGGCATAAACGTGGTCGAAAGTCTGGTATAAGAAAAGCCAGCAGCGATTTAACTGTTGATTTCTTGAATATCCAGGGCGTAATGTCCAAGATTCATGACGTTAATAGACAATTTTTAGCTCACCTGATCCAAAGGGTCAGGTGAGCTAGTGTCACCACTGAGTGTCCGTCGTCTGTCGTCCGTCCGTTAACTTTTCACATTTTAATCAACTCCTCTGAAGCCACTGGGCCAATTTGAACCAAACTTTGGTGGAATGGTCCTTGGATGGCCCCCTTCCAAAATTGTGTCCAGTAATCCCGATTTCCAACCAAGATGGCCGCCAAGCTAAAAATAGAAAAAAGGGGGGATGAAATTTTAATTGTCCATTGCTGCTTTAGTATAAGTCAAAATGAGCTAAATTTTAACTGCAGCTACATGGCAAGGAGTAGTTTAACATATACAGTTGACTCTCGTTATCTCGAATTCGATGGGACCATGTAAAAAATTCGAGTCAACCGTAGTTCGACTCAAGAGGAGCTACGAAGATACCGGAAGTGTGGTTTGTTTAACAACGAAAGGGAGACAACTCGAGCGAAATTTTGAAGAGCTAAAACCAGCATCGCATGTCCCTATTCTCGGAACGATTTTAAACATATTCGATGTTTTTGTTGCTGTTTTTTTCTCTCCGTTAAATTCTTTGAATTTTGTGAAACGACTGATAACTTCTAGATATCTTTTTTTGTGTGAATGAATATGTTTATCCGTTTTGTTTATTTTTTTCAGCTGTTGCATTGTCATTAAACTTCACCCATCATGACGTATTTTTCTTTGTGCAATACTGTTTATTTACAATAAATGGTGTGTTTTTATTATTCAATAAAGTGTAGAAGAAAACTATTCTTCTTTAATCAAAATTAATTTCGACAAATAATTCAATAGATAAAGCGCTTCCTTGTACTTTTCATAATCATTGATGTATGCCGACCCAAGCGCACTTATTATGAATCGATAATTTTTGATTGTACACATCTAACCTGTGTCATAATACCAAGCCAATTCAAATATTATCACTAATTAATTTAACAGATTGTGAAATAAACATGTGAAATAGCCTAAGGTAAAAATGTCAAATTCAATGACCGGATGTTTCACCTGTGATCCGATTTTAATCCTAAGGTAATACACATGTTTTGACAGGTAAATTTGACTTAACGAATGTAAATAATATGGCTTTCTACATCTCGGGACCAAAACTTTTATTCGAGACAACCGAAATTTCGACTCATCCGAATTCGACTCAACAGGAGTCAAATTATATATATTTATACACAACGAAGTTCGGGACTTCGATAAAAATTCGACTCAACCGGAAATTCGAGTCAACCGAATTCGAGACAATGAGAGTCAACTGTATTCCGGGTTTTTCTGTGAAATTTTTCTTTCAGCCGATCTATACCGATTATGCAAATTAGGCATATTTTGATAAAAGATCACATTTAAATCTTGTCCTCTGAAACCGCTGAACCAAATTAAACCAAACCTGGCAGTGATGGTCCCTGAGTGGGTTCCTTTCAAAATTGTGTTCGACAGCCCCGCCCTCCATTCAAGATGGCTGTTGTTACTAAAAAATAGAAATTTCTTCAATTGTCCATTGCTGCTTTAGTATAAACCAAAATGAGCTCAAATTTTAACTGCAGCTACATGGCAATGAGTAGTTTAACATGTATATATTCCGGGTTTTTCTGTGAAATTTTTCTTTCAGCCGATTTATACCGATTATGCAAATTAGGCATATTTTGATAAAAGATCACATTTAAATATTGTCCTTTGAAACCGCTGAACCAAATTAAACCAAACCTGGCAGGGATAGTCCTTGGGTAGTCCCATTTCAAAATTGTGTCCGACAGCTCCACCCTCCATTCAAGATGGCTGCTGTTACTAAAAATAGACAAATTTCTTCAATTGTCCATTGCTGCTTTATTATAAATCAAATTGAGCTCAAATTTTAACTGCAGCTACATGACAATGAGTAGATTAACATATATTCTGGGTTTTTCTGTGAAATATTTCTTTCAACCGATTTATACTGATTATACAAATTAGACATATTTTGATAAAAGATCACATTTAAATCTTCTCCTCTGAAACGGCTGAACTAAATTAAAGCAAATTTGGCTGGGATGGTCCTTGGATGGTCACCTTTCAATATTGTGTCCGACAGCCCCGCCCTCCATTCAAAATGGCTGTTGTTACTAAAAATAGAAATGTCTTTAGTTGTCAATTTCCGCTTTATTACAAATCAAAATGAACTCAAATTTTAACTGCAGCTATATGGCAATGAGTAGTTTAACATATATTCTGGGTTTTTCTGTGAGATTTTTTTCAGCCAGTTTATTCCGTTTAGGAATATTATGAGATAAAAATCACATCAAAATCTTTTGCTCAGAAATTTGAGTTGAAATGATCTTTAGGTGGCCCACTTTCAAAATTATGTGTAACACCCCCATTTTCTATCAACTTTAGATGTCAAATTGAAAACCAGGTGAGCGATTACAGGCTCCTGGGAGCCTCTAGTTTGTTAATAATGACGCCGATATTTTGGGGTTGGTAGAAACCTTTCTCAACTCTAATGACCGCCCGGCAAAAATTCGTCGTGGTTTGGTAAGTGTCGCAAGACAAATTCATGTAAGGGTGGTATTGGCATGTGCATGAAGTCTAATATTACTGTCTCAGATGATAATTTGCTTAATAGCAAAGACAACACACTAGAACGATTGTGGGTGCTCATGCGACTAAATAATGTTAAAACGGCTGTTTGTGTCTCTTATTTCCCAAATGATGGCGTTAATAAAACACAAACAGACGCTCTTATGTTTGAACTACTGAAAAATACAACAGATTTGCAGGCTCTGGGATATGAAGTAGCAATAATGGGCGACTTCAATGGTCGATGCCTGCAAAAATGTGAATTTTCCAGCATCAATATCCTACATAAACTCCCATCATACAATGGTAAACGATTATTACAGTTCACCGAAGCCAGCCAATTAACAATAGCTAACACTCATGTTGTGAAGGTCATTATACAAGAATGTTAAATGATCAGCGATCAGCTATTGATTATATTCTTCTATCAAATGGTTTATTCGACCACGTGGAACGAGTTCAAGTGGTTCTTTTAGTTGTGAGTTAGAACCCCGTCCATGGCGAGATGTACTCGATACAACATTATGTTTGTCAGTAACTTGCGACAGGTCGGTGGTTTTCTCCACCAATATAACGGACTACCACAATATAACTGAAATATTGTTGTAAGTGGTGTTAAACACTACCTAAATAAAAGAAAAAACTAAATTAGTTCAACATTTTAATGACTTTCATATATCACAATAACTTCCTATTAGGAACATAACATTCATAAACATGTAAACATTTAGTCTAATCTTTGCATTCACACATAAAATTAAAGCATCATGTTATAACTATCATGGTAAAACTAGATTGACAATGAATAAGGTTAGGTAGATAAGGCAAGAGTATATGTTAAGATAGCTAGTAAACAAACCACTTAATGATAGATCCCTATTTCATAATCATTAGAATATTGTTACTGTGGGCTTACCGGTATTTATATCTCTCTAAATCAACAAATTTAACTAAAACACATTCAAGACTGAAATTGTGAAATAATTAATAATTATTATTAGATAATAATTATATTTAGCTGTAAAATACTGAAATTTCTTAGTGAAATAAAAACTGGTATTTCCCATTGCCAACGTTTTCACGATTGAAAACATCATAGAGTGTACGACAATGAAAAACAAGTTCCTTTTTTAACATTTTATTAATTTAAGCATATGTGTAAAATCTATATATAGTATATAACTACTCTTGCATTCTGAATATCATAAATAAATCACTATTTTCAGCATCTGGACAGGAGAAGGTCATGAGAACCAGCTTTGTTTCTTGTAATACTAATAAAGAGCTATGCCGAGAGCAGCATATGATCGAAGCAAGTTGAACAAGTGTATATACAAGTGTATAATACAAGTGTAGGTTTATCAATAACCCTCCTTTTTCATGTCAAAAACTGTAATAGTTATATAATAACGTTATACATTTTTCTGAAAAGTATATTCCTAAGGAATTCATTAAAAACTAGAGGCTCAGGTGAGCCTGTATCGCTCACCTGACATAAATAAGCTCTCTTAAGAATGTCTGCATGCCGAATACATCTAAGTTTTACTATTTAAATTCCATAGGGTTCTACAATGTATGCTAAAACTATGTCTGCTCATGGCAGCCATCTTGGATGGAGGTCATGGTCACCGGACACAATTTTGAAAGTATATTACCCAAGGACCACCCATGCCATGTTTGCTTTAAATTGGCTGTCTGGTTTTAGAGGAGAAGACTTTTAAACAATTTTCCCATAGGTCCTATGCTAAAACTATGTCCACTGACTGTGGCCATTTTGGACCAAGATAGGGGTCACTGAACACAATTTTGGCAGTTGACCACCTAAAGACCATCGATGACATGTTTGCTATATTGGCTGACTGGTTTCAGAGGAGAAGATTTTTAAAAAAAATTTCCCCATAAGGTCTTATGTTAAAACTATGTCTGCTGAAGGCGGCCATCTTGGATGGAGGTCAGGGTCACCGGACACAATTTTGAAAGTATATTACCCAAGGACCACCCATGCCATGTTTGCTTTAAATTGGCTGTCTGGTTTTAGAGGAGAAGACTTTTAAACAATTTTCCCATAGGTCCTATGCTAAAACTATGTCCACTGACTGTGGCCATTTTGGACCAAGATAGGGGTCACTGAACACAATTTTGGCAGTTGACCACCTAAAGACCATCGATGACATGTTTGCTATATTGGCTGACTGGTTTCAGAGGAGAAGATTTTTTAAAAAAATTTCCCCATAAGGTCGTATGTTAAAACTATGTCTGCTGAAGGCGGCCATCTTGGATGGAGGTCAGGGTCACCGGACACAATTTTGAAAATTGACCACTTATGGACCATCCATGCCATGTTTGCTTTAAATTGGCTTACTGGTTTCAGAGAAGATTTTTAAACATATTTCCCATAGGGTCCTGTTAAAACTATGTCCGCTGATGGTGGCCATCTTGGATGGAGGTCTGGGTTACTGGATATAATTTTGAAAGTTGACCATTTAAGGACCATTCATGTCATGTTTGCTTTAAATTGGCTTACTGGTTTCAGAGAAAAAAAAATTTAAACATTTTCCCCATAGGGTCCTATGTTAAAACTATGTCCACTGATGGCAGCCATCTTGGATGGAGGTCGGGGTCACAGGACATAAATTTGAAAGTTGACCACCTAAGGACCATTCATGCCATGTTTGCTTTAAATTGACTTACTGGTTTCAGAGGAGAAGACTTTTAAACATTTTGTCCATAGGGTCCTATGTTAAAACTAAGTCGAGTCATGGTGGCCATCTTGAATTTCCGATCGGCAAACAATTCACAAGTTTAGTACAGGACCACCCAATGATCATTCCTGCAAAGTCACAATTCAATTGGCTTGGTAGTTTCTGACAAGAAGATTTTTAAAATTTCAGCCAATGAGAACACATTATGGACCCTGGCAGCCATGTTGAATTTCAAGTCAGCACCAAAAACACAAATCTGGTAGACGACCATCCAATGAACATTTCTGGCAAGTTTGGTTGAAATCTGTTCAGTGGTTTCAGAGAAGAAGAGTTAAATGTGAAAAGCTGACGGACAGACGTACGACGGACGCTTACCCATGACAAAAGCTCACATGGCCTATGGCCAGGTGAGCTAAAAAAAACTAATCAAAACCAGATGAACCATAAACTCTCCATGTACAAAAAAACCCAGAAACACCTGTTTTTGCATATTAGGGCCTCTTGTTTGGAAAGAGGTAGGTCTACAATACCCCAAATCAATACAAACCTTTATTCTGTGCCAAGGATCTTTGTGTGATAAATTCAGAATGATTGGTCAACTAGAACTAAAGTTATTGCATGGAAACCATTTTTTTCTATAGACAGACAGACGGACGACAGCTCCATAACATAATAGGAAAATGCAAAATTTTTGGACACCTGTACCAAATCCAATAAATACATAAAAATTCATGGTTTTAGAGTTGTGAGAAAATATGAAAATTTTGTCACTAATCACAACTAAATAAATAATCACAGCCATCAGCTTAATACACAACAGAAAAATATATTAATTTGCTCAAAAAATATGTTCATTAACTTTTCATATATCTATCTGAAATTTGTTGTGAAAATATGCTTTTTAAAAATTATTTCCCTTTGTAAATAAATCAGATATGTTTTGTTATATAACAATTTATGAAGCCATAATGAATTCATGGTGAAAAAATAATTGTAGTAGACCTTTAATGGTAAATGCTTATTCTTTCCATTCAAATAATATCCCATACCACACACTTAAAGACTAGCCTGTATCACTTACCACCCGCACTGGTGGTGTAATGGTAAGCATGCTCGCCTTGAGTGGGGTAGATTGTGAGACTGAGTCCCAGTATCGTCAAACAAAAACAATAAAATTGGTATTTGTTCCATCTCCACTAAGCACACAGCATTAAGGAGAAAGAGCAAAGACTGGTTGGTACTGAATCAGGATAATGTGTCCTAGTGGAGCGACATGCCTACCTCCAAACGTAGCTTAAGTGAACACTATAAATATCCAACTAAAGCCTGTTGGTCTAGTACAAAGCAGACATTGTTATCATCTCATCGAAAGTAACTTGTTCTCACCATGATATAGCTGATAAACTGCTGATTAAACAACAATCACTCACTCACTGTCTTACCTGCAGTAAAGTGTGAGAAAATTATGATGTTAGATGGATGAAAGCAAAGTGATACTGAAAGCTCACCTGCCTTTGGTCATGTAAGCTAAAACAAATGCCATATGCATGTTGAAAATTGATTTTTTTTTTATATATATATTTCAACATTTACTGGTTAATTAATGAGGTTGCAACTGGTTGTTAAATTTGTATAACACATGGAATCTGCAATTTTGCCATTATATTAAAGGTTACACAAAAATAAAACATAATCAATATTATTGCACGACACTTTCTAGCAAATCAACACATCTTCTGTAACTACAAATGGTTTCTAACTAATAGACAACATACACTTGTCATTATAGCACACTTATCCTTAGAAGAAAATGCTATACACACAAAAAAAAACTCTGATATCATTTGAAACATTTACTACCCAGTTCTTAATTTAAAAAATTAAGTTGTGTATTCAAGAAATGTTGTATTTTTTTCTTGGTTAATTCTATGTATTTGTACAACTTTCAGTACAGTTGTCTAGCTTGCATAGAATATGTTTTTGCTTAAATAACTAAATACAATAAATAAATTCAAACATAATGTAATTTTTAGCTTCTTTTTCAACTTTATATAAATTATTTTCCCATTTCGTCTACAGAGAATGTGTGGTTTCAACAAGTTGAACGATGATACATATTTATCAGCAAATTGGACATTTTTCCTTTGATGTGTGCCACTGATAAAGTCTGGATCACTAAACTGACATTGATCCACAAAAATATTAGGTCAGTTTGTAACCCACATGTGCAAGAACTGACTGATATAGAAAATTATCTGTCAGTGTGACATCAAACACATTTTGACATCACTGATAAAAACAATAATGCCAGTTTTAAAGATCTTGACATACATTATCACTAGTATTCTTGACATACATTATCACTAGTATTACATCACTGATAAAACCAATAACGCCAGTTTTAAAGATCTTGACTTACATTATCACTAGTATTACATCACTGATAAAACCAATAACGCCAGTTTTAAAGATCTTGACATACATTATCACTAGTATTACATCACTGATAAAACCAATAATGCCAGTTTTAAAGATCTTGACATACATTATCACTAGTATTACATCACTGATAAAACCAATAACGCCAGTTTTAAAGATCTTGACATACATTATCACTAGTATTACATCACTGATAAAACCAATAACGCCAGTTTTAAAGATCTTGACATACATTATCACTAGTATTACATCACTGATAAAACCAATAACGCCAGTTTTAAAGATCTTGACATACATTATCACTAGTATTACATCACTGATAAAACCAATAACGCCAGTTTTAAAGATCTTGACATACATTATCACTAGTATTACATCACTGATAAAACCAATAACGCCAGTTTTAAAGATCTTGACATACATTATCACTAGTATTACATCACTGATAAAACCAATAACGCCAGTTTTAAAGATCTTGACATACATTATCACTAGTATTACATCACTGATAAAACCAATAACGCCAGTTTTAAAGATCTTGACATACATTATCACTAGTATTACAGCTTGTCCTGTCGAACTTGCTGCGATACTAGCAATGTCTGTCTCTACCTTCAAAACTGCCGTTATTCTATATGTAGTATCCTTGGACTCCTAAAATGCAGGCATTTATGAATCAATATTGTTTTGGTCAAACTCCATAATGGATAGCACTTTTTTAAGTCCAAATACATTTAAAGTGAAAAAAATATGGTATAAAATTAAAACTCTTATTTGTCAATACACTCGCTCAAATATCTGAACACAAGTTCACTCCAAACATGATCTATCCATCACAAAATATAAATAATGACCCATTATCATATGATATTTATAGATATGACCCATTTAGGTCATTATCATATAATTGGTTGATTAATTGGTGTTTAACACCAACATTAGCAATATTTCAGCTATATCGTGGCATCCGCATTATCATATGATATTAATAGATATCTATATTTTATATAAGATGATATTATGTTTTAAACCATTTGGAATGCAATTCCCACGTCAAATCCATTTAATGGAGAACCTCTATTTAAACGGTAACCCGCTACAAACTACATCTTACTAAAATCAAACACTGATTTTTGTTTAATTCTTTTTACCAGTTAATTACGTCTGTATAAAAAAACCAACATTCTCACTCAAAATCTCAATTCAGTTCACATAAACATGCAATTCGCACACAAAAATGCACTTCTCTTTTTTTTCTCTCTAAACAATTATACATTTGTATACTATGATGGTATGAACTAAGCAATATTAAAATAATAACTTGAAACTCCCATAAACCTAAACAAGAAATGTGTGCATCACAAAATATGCCCGTCTATATAAATTATCAAACGGTATAATGGTAATTCAGTCAAACAACTAATCATGTGAGCAGGAAAAGTTTTTTAAAAAATCTATTTATAGTAACAGTGACCTTGACCTTTGACCTAAAGACCCCAAAAATAAATAGGGTTCTTCCCCTTCCATAGGGGAATCATGTGGTCAAGTTTGGTAAAGATTCAATATACAGAACTAAATTTATCATGTAGAAACGACCCTGTTGTCAAAAATCTATTTATAGTAACAGTGACCTTGACCTTTGACCTAATGACCCCAAAATAAATAGGGTTCTTCCCCTTCCACAGGGGAATCATGTGGCCAAGTTTGGTAAAGATCCGATATACAGAACTACAGTTATTGTGCGGAAACCTGTGTGGATGCCTGCCCACCATACCCAATCACATAATACGGCCTGTCTCGAGACGGGCGTATAAATATGAAACATTGCCATGAATTTAATAGATACATAAGTGTATACTTTATCAGTAATTTGGACATTTTTTCTTTGATCTCACAGAGTGATATTGTCAGTATCAATGAACTGACTCTGATACTGGAAATTATTGGTCAGTGTGATGTCAAACACATAATGGCATTATCAATAAAAACAATATAGTTAGTATTGAAGGTCTCGACATATATTATCATTAATATCAGAGTCTGTCCTTTCAGACTCGCTCTGATACTGGTGATAATGTTTGTCTCAACCTTCATAACTACCGTTATTCTATATTTCTCGAAGTTAACAACAAAACCCTTCCAAAAAAATAAACAATTATTCTGTCTTATATAACTTGAACCTATATATGAATATTAGATCTGGTGCTAAATATTCTTGTTCTTCTACTGATACAATTTTGTACTTGTTGGCTAAAATACATATTTAAATTTTGGATGTTTGAAATTCAATTAATTAAAGTTAGTTTAATTCATAATCATCCTATATGCAAAAAAATAACAAAAAATTCCAGCATAGAAAAGTAATATTTCTGATTTACTGTGTGTCTCATCTATCTCAAAAAAAATTCTTATTTTATGCAGTATTTTGGCAGAAAATAAGCAGAACATACTATTTCCTAATGATCCCCTTATATCATAATATAGGATAGACAAATTATTTTGAATTTTCTTGTAAAAATGACCCAAACAAATGGTTTTCATAGAAATTTCCAATGCAAAATTGCATTGATGATGCATGTTGTTGACATAAATTTGACTCAAAATTTCCCATCAAATTTATGATCCATATTTCCCCCATATTATAAATAGAAGGTGATTTAAATAAAAATATTACATATCATATGCATACAATTAACAGAAATATAACATACTTATCACATTCTTAAATATTGGTCCATTTATATCTGTGCACAACAAATAAATAAAAACATCTGCATACTTTCATCCTTTTAGATGTGTAATCTAGGACTATTGTTTTTTTATTGATTGAAATCATGTGACCTGCATCTAAGTCTAGAATTATTGAAAGATTGATTTTGTCTTGGTCTAAATTCACTCAAACTATTGAATCAACAGACTAATGTTGACATAGGGATTTTTTCATTATTGTGTCGCTACTGGAATGTATATAAATCATCTTTTCTGTTTGTCAAGTTGTATTTGCATTTTTCGATTGTCCTGAGATAGTCTAGCTATTTCTTCACCAAGAGTATCTAAACTCTCCTAAAATAAAAGAAGTATTGTGATTAAAATTCGAAATATATTTTCTTCTGTAATTTTAAATCAGTGCCTATCACCACTCTAACGTTGTGAGTTCGAATCCTGCCCATACGAGGTGTGCCCGATACAACATTATGTGATAAAATTTGTCAGTGACATGAGGCAGGTCCGAGGTTTTCTCCAGGTAGTTCGGGTTACTCAACCAATAAAACTGACTGCCACGATATAATTGAAATATTGTTGAAAGTGGCATTAAACACCATAAACCAACACTGGACGACACTAAGAAAATTGATAAAAACAAATTAACTTTGGCAAAAGCTACTCAAACAAATGTGTTGGTCTTAGCTTGTAGTCATCACTACAAAAAAATCTATAATCATCATCATGAACTGGTTGACCGCTACTAAATATCATTTCTCAAAATCTATAATCATCATCATGAACTGGTTGACCACTACTAAATATCATTTCTCAAAATCTATAATCATCATCATGAACTGGTTGACCACTACTAAATAAATATCATTTCTCAAAATCTATAATCATCATCATGAACTGGTTGACCACTACTAAATATCATTTCTCAAGTGGCAATGCATCTTTTCCCTTTTACATAGATTTTGTTTCTTTCCTTCTATCACCATAAAGACTATTACTGGACTTGACTGAGTAACACGGCTGATCCCTTGTAAGAAATAGGAACTGCTTATGCTTTGTGAGTGCCTGGGTTCACCCTGGTTTATTGGTGGGGTCCGTGTTGCTCATCATTTTAGTTTTCTGTGTTGTGTTTTTTGTTCTGTTGCCCGAGTCTCTTGATTGGATTTCTTGAACGTTTATTTGATATTAATTTGAACTAATTAATGTTAACAGGTGTTTTCAAAACAACATGTAGATGGGAATTGTAACTTTCACATGGGGTGAATATTCACAATTTTCTAGCAAATTTTGTTTCCACTAACAATTGCCAATAACCCCAACATTATCAACTGCAACAAATAAATTGATTTTAAGTAAAACCCAAACTGGTCCCCTTACCTGTATATATCAAGTATATCAAGCATATTAACAAGGGTCTATACTGTCTTCATATTTACTAGGTTGATAAAACTGATATAACAAATAATAATGACAAAATCATTTTAATGGAATAGGGCTATTTTTAACATAATTTTCATCTATTTTTTCAAACTTATTGAGGAAGAAAGTCTGAACAGATATAAAATGAACTGAACAGTTAAATCCCCTGGCCTTGGGTAGATGTCTGGAAAATTTACAATTAGAACTGAGAACACATATGTGGTATTCTGCTTGTTGTCAAAATTGAAAAACCTATGATTATTTGGCTACTCGGGCCCAATTCATTTTAAATACCATGAATATGTCCATAAACTTCCAATATTGTCCATCTATTAAATAATTATTTTCATTGTGGTTTTTAAAACATTGTTCAATATTGTCTTTAGTTTCCACTAATCTGAAATTTGCTTATAAAATAAAATAATTTTAAGTAAGTAAAAAATTGAAGGGTTGCGACTTGCCAGTAATAATTTCTTTATAACCCATACCTTCAAGGTTAAATTTTGTACAAACATGTTTTTAAACACACCAATGGCTGCACAGTTATATTTATGGTATAATGTGTCTATCTGTAGCTTAATCCTTACATTTTTACTGTGCGTTTCCCCAAAATACAGTTTAATCTCGTTATCTCGAAGTTCATGCGACCATTGCAAAATTTTGAGTTATCCGAAATTTGACTTAAGGGATTAAGTAAGATAGGCAACTCTGCCAGGTAAGTTTGACAAAAGTGGATGGAAACTATTGTTTTTGGTCATTTACATATTTTTAACACATGCGTAAGTATTGATTTTTTTAAATAATAAATTATCTGATGAGGTGTTATTATCTGAATTTTACCAAGCATAGATTCAATAAAGGTCAGGAAACTTCTTGAGATAAAAGAAACACACATTTGATTACATCATGTACATACAGAATACGGCAATACACAAGCGTGTATTTAAAAAATACGAAACTGTCAACAAAACAAACTTCCATAGAAATCTATCAATACCACGAAATTGAAAACTAAAAAATATATTTCATTATTCTGTTGTAAAAGCTGATCGGCAACCTGACAAAATGTTGAAATGATATTCTGAACAGAGCATTCAGTGTTTTTAAATGACTATTGTTTCATAAAAAAAATTAGTGATATTGCTATACACAGCCGACTGTTTGATGGTTTCGAAGTTTTCGCTATACCACTCAAGGTGTAACGACATCAAACTCTTTGAAATTTATCATTAAATAATATTTCATTCATAGGATTATGACAACAATGCTTCAATTAAGAAATCCAATTGTTTTCTTTGCAAAAGATAATTAGGATAAAAGTTATCAAAATAAATCTCACCTGACGTGGTAAACACAGGAGGCCATGCTGTTGACACATTGACAGGTTTGTTTATTGATTTAATTGATAATTTCGACATAACGAAGATAATTTGGATAGATTTGTATATTAGGGACTGAAAAGTTACTTCAAGATACCCGAAATTTCGACAGATTGAAATTTGAGAAAAGAGGAGTAAATTAAGTTCAAAAGCACTAAGTTTAAAATAGGACTTCAGAAAAATTTCGACTTAGCTGAAATTTCAAGTAAACCGAGTTTGACATAACGAGATTCAACTATATGTCTAATGTCAAGCTCTGACATTCATGTGTGTCCTCTAATACTGCCTAGACTTTCCTGTCACCTCTAGAAACACACCTAGGGTCATAGTTCAATTTACTTTAGAGCTATATATTGATCCCATAACAATCTG
Source organism: Bathymodiolus brooksi (assembly GCA_963680875.1). NCBI lineage: Eukaryota > Metazoa > Mollusca > Bivalvia > Mytilida > Modiolidae > Bathymodiolus > Bathymodiolus brooksi. The sequence continues at coordinate 44,662,860 of OY804577.1, forward strand.
CTCTATCTCTTACCTTCAAGGTCATATTTTTAATAAGTGTGTCCTCTAACACTGCCTGGAGTTTCCTGTTAATCTCTAGAGACAGGTCTAAGGTCATTGTACCATCTGTTTGATGAGAACTATATACAGATCCCATTATGCTGTGTTTCCTTGCTATCTGTGCCTGAGAAGATAAAACAAATAAAATCTTATTGTAGATTACCTCATTTGTCAACAGGGTGGTCTTGTAGGTCAAATGGTTCCTCAAAAGATGAATGCCAATTTCATAAATGCAGATAAACCAACTGTTAAAAATTGCAGACTTCTGTTGCAGATGTTTCTCAAAACAGCTTCAATCTATAGCAAACACAGTACTGTTCTTATCAATTTTTTCAACATTACAATTCCCCTCAATCTGAAGTACATGTGATATTTTTCCAGTCAACTCTCAGAACCAATTTATTTTGCCACAGACAGTAACCATAACTGAAAAAAGAGACACTGTTACAGTAATAATCTATATGTGTTACCTGTCCATGTAAACAGGGGCATAACTCTAGAACCTTATAAGGCATAATTTCCTGATTCCTAGCCAACCAGTCTTTGTTCATACTCTTTAATACTATGTGTTTAGTGGAGAAGCAGCATACCAATTTCATAATCTTTGGTTTGATCGACTGGGCTTCGAACCCACTATCTTCCTCAATCGAGGTGAGCATGTTAACCATTGCACCACCAATGCATTTAAACTGAAGACTTAGTATGTGTATAGTATACCTCAATAATTTTAAGGAAAGCTAACAATAAATGAATGCTTTAAAATGGTGACAAGACAATTGGAAAGAAAACTAAACGATGGATACAAATCTTTATACCTGCCAATGCATGTTTGTGGTGTATAATTGACCTTACTTCATAAAGAACAAAGGAGTCTTATCGCATTACCCCTCTTACCTCCAAAGGGAGATAATTTACAAACGTTTCTCATTAAAGACATTTTAATTTCTTTTAAATATAACCTGCTTAATATAAACACTATGTAAGGTTCTAACTAGATTCATTACTGAGAGTTCACTGCAAAATTAATATATTTGGTATATATGAGATATGGTAAGTTATCAAGAATGTTAAGCGATGTAGGTCGAAATATTAATGGAACGAGAAATTCAAATACAACAAAATATTGAGACAACAGTGATAGCACAACGCCAGAGGGAGTTCACAAATGTCATTGCTATTCAATACATGCATTCTCAAATGGAAAATTATTTCATTTCCTAATTAATGTAATTATTAATTAAAACCAAGGTTTTCCTCGGTAACTGTAGCTGATTTTGGCTATCCTGTTTCGGCCCTTTGTTTTTATTGCTTCCAAACACTTTTCAATTATTTGGCCTCCTAATCTTTTGATTTTGAGCGTACCTGATGAAGGTTATTCAAGAAATGCTTTGTGCACACTAAATTTGATATCTACATTTTTATTACTATCACTGGGTTACTATCTCTGCAGGTGGACTATTAGTCCCTGACGGTATAATGTGCCCAGCAGTCAGTGTTTTTCAGGCTGCACTGACATGGTTTATTAGATATATTTATTATTGAAATTTACAGTTCCTAAATAATGTAAATATCAATTAAAACTAAGGTTCTCCTCCCTCGGGCATAGGTGTCCTTAGACAATTTTAAATTATTTGGCTTTCTAATCTTTTAACTTTAAATGTACTCGATGAAGGTTATTCCAGAAACGTGTTGTGCACACTAACTTTGAACATTATCTGTATTTATCCCCCCCCCCCAAAAAAAACCCCAACCAAAATACATCTTTCAGAAGCCAATTAAAATGAAATGGACAACTATGATTTTGTCTATTTTACAAGCAAAATGTAAATGTCATTCTTAATTATAAAAAAAAAGTGTGTTATAGACCTTCTCCCATTCTGGGAAATGAAATCAGAAAGGAAAAGTAAGACATAGTGGACAAATCTTTCTGAAAAATTTACTATGTATGTTACAAAACAATATAAATATAATATCGTAGAAATTCAAAGTTTGTTACTTAAGAACTTGGCCAAATACAATATAACCCAACAGCTTCATGTACAAAATCATTTACATATACGAAGACTATATACAAGTACAATCAACTAGAAAGTATTATTCCTATCAAAATCATATTTTATTTATATTTAAATTTGGCAATCATTTCTTTAAAAATTGAGCAAGTGATTGATGTTTAATGCCAACTCAGCAATTTTTCAGCTATATCATGAAGAGAACAATTTACTGGGAGTATTAAGTAAAATAAATAATTATAGTCAAATTAAATCGCTACCCATTTGACAATCAATATAAATAATTTTTGGATTACATTGTATATGTTTTTTTCCCCCAAATATTTTGATTAATGAATGATATTGAATTAACCTGTTCTTAACATCAAAAGAAGTTGGACAATGAAATATCTCAAGTATTAACACTAAAGTTGTTACCATTCTGATTGACATTTGTTAATTTTACAAAAATACCTTCACAATGTTAATTGAAATGGACATGCTGATACGGATTACCACATATCTTATCACAACATAAATTTTTTTAACATGCGACATGTTAATAAATCTTAGCTTATTTTTGTCACAAAGTTAATTTTTCACATGCAACTATTTTATAACCAATACCTGGTCCCTCCACAAAAATGAATTAGTGATTGATGTTTTATGTCAAGTGGGGTAGTAGTTCATGATGAGAACAAGTCTACAAGAGAGTAATTAATTGGCAGAACTTTTGATTTTTCAGCGAGTGAAAAGGGATGCCACGGTCAGATAAATTCCATTGAAAGGGAACATCAATGACCACTTGTAATAAGCCATTATTGCAGCAGGATTCTTTTATATGAAAGAATCAAGAAATTCCTCACAATTTCAACCCTCCCCCTTTGCACGGGAGTCTCCCGTGTAAGAGCCTTATCTCCCGCATGGACTGGGTCTTCTGCGCGGGAGACATTTATCTCCCACACACACCTTTTCCTCCCGCACGATCTCCCCCCAACAAAAAAATCAAGTACAATAAAATATTGACCTACATTTTGCGATCAATATTTCTGGAAATTCCCCATTTGGAACTCCTGCGCTGATGAAAAACGCCGAGAGATACGAATGGTAAAGGTGTTTAAATGATATCCGGTTATTGATCTGTTTGACACCTTTACAGGTAAATTGGGTCATGGAGATTAATTAAGGTGTTGATGATTATACAACAATTATCCACTGATTGACAGTTAATTGGGGATAAGGAGTGGGTTTGTGGCACACGCTTATATGATTAGAAGTGTGATAGCGGCAATTAAAAATAGTTATAAACCGTTGTGCAAACAGGAGTCGGACAACGTTTGATGCCGAGGAAAACTTCTTATTTCGATCAAACGTGCAATGAATTCATCTCGGATTGAGTTGTTATGGCTTGTTTGGGACCAAAGCCGATCAGAGTATTATTTAAGGACTAAGTTCCAGGATGGAATTGATAAACCACAAAAATGCCGAAACGTATGCTTTCACCCAACGCACCAGCAGAAAAGTGACTTTTTAATTTTAGTGCTCTATGACTTTATTGTTCAGAACATTCTGTCTTCATTGTTATTGCTTTGATTATGATTATGAATGATTATGAATAAATTATAAATACAGTTTTTATCCTTCATTCATCATATGAAACACTACTAATATGACAGAAATGTAAACAATATATATTGAAATCGGATGCAGTTGGTTCAATACTGAAACAAACAAAAAGAAAACATCAATTAACAATAAAAACATGCATCAAATACGTGGATAAAAAATCTCCAGTTATGAGACCAAATCTCCAGCCAAAAATTTACAAATCTTCCACAGTTGTAGCATAGCAACTCTATCACATGTATGCAACTACAAGGTACAATTTTGTGCATTTAAAGGCGATGCACAAAATCTCCCCCTTAGAAGAGTTGGTAGGGGGGAGATCTCCCTCCTAGCAGTTCCCAGAGGTTAACAGGTATGCAATTTATAACAGTCTACTCTTTTCTACTAAAAATTAAATACATAATCATGACCAACTACTACACAAATATAGGCAGAACCAAATGTCCTATATACTACATAATCACTTGTGTCAAAAACTGCAACAAAATTCAAATTGAAAAACTACATTTCATTTCTAAAACGACACAACTAATAAACATGCACAACGTGTATTCCATGCCTTTAACTTGACCTTGGAACTATACATGAAGCTGTATAGGTCGCTAATTTACTATACCTTAGTCAATGGTCTCTGGTGTTGCTAAAACACAGGAAGCAAAAGGATACATATAAATACATGCAGAGCAATAGCCTTGTTATTTTATATAAGTACTAAGTGTCAGTTTAATAAACATGCAAAGTACACAAGTTAGACAGCATGTGGACAGCTGTGTAAAATGTGGAAATTTCTGAGATGTTTAAATTTAAAATAAATCGCAATTGTTTCATATAAAACAGTGACTTTAGATAACATTGTATTGATGGATAAAACAAGATGAACTGTGAGCTAATGCTCACCTATGATACCCCCGCTCTTCGGCAAACAGGAAGTAGGAATCTGACGGGTCAAAAAACACTTCCCACAATATGGGGTACCTATATGAAGCTTGTGACCAAACATCAGATTTCTGCCATCAATAGTTGCTGAGAAAAATGCGACGAAAAATGAGCATATATGTTCAATGTGTATAAAAATCAACAAAGTCGGCAAACAGGAAGTAGGAATCCGATCGGTTCAAAAACGCTTCCCACGATATGGAGTACCTATATGAAGCTTGTGACCAAATATCAGATTTCTGCCATCAATAGTTGCTGAGAAAAATGTGACGAAAAATGTGCATATATGTTCAATGTGTATAAAAACCAACTAAGTCGGCAAACAGGAAGTAGGAATCTGATGGGTCCAAAAACACTTCCCACGATATGGGGTACCTATATGAAGCTTGTGACCAAATATCAGATCTCTGTCATCAATAGTTGCTGGGAAAAATGTGACGAAAAATGTGCATATAAGTTCAATGTGCATAAAAACCAACTAAGTCGGCAAACAGGAAGTAGGAATCTGACGGGTCCAAAAACGCTACCCACAATATGGTATACCTATTATATATGATGCTTGTGACCAAATATCAGATTTCTGCCATCAACAGTTACTGAGAAAAATGCGACGAAAAATATCTTGGACAGACGGACAGACAGACAGACAGAGGTAAAACAGTATACCCCCCTCCCCCTTCGGGTAGCGGGGGTATAATTAATTGTAAGCTGGACACAAATCTATACCTCATAGGTGAAGGAAATACAGTCAACCCTGTATATAAAGGCCACTCAAGAGAACCTGAAAATGTTCCCTTTATCAGCAGTTGCCCTTTATATACATGTTAAAATTATATGCACTATTCATTAATGGGAAATGAGACTGCCCTTTATAGACAGTGATTTGTTTTATAGATTTCCCTTAAAGACAGGTTTGACTGTATACACTTCTTTGATTTGTTTTGTAAAAATCGATTTTTCAGAGCAATATTGCATCCAAGGCAAAACTTGAGAATTTAGAGCAAAACATATCATTAAAATTAACAAGCCATTGATAATATTGATTATCAAAGAAGATTAATCTCCTTAACCAACTTAACCACAATGCCAACTACTTTACTTCTGAGAGACAATTTCATTTTTTAATACAACAAAAAGTAAATCATTTATCTAAAAAAAAAGGTGCTATCACAATAAAAGAAGCTATGATTTGCTGTTTTATGCAGACTTAATTTTACTCAATTAAAAATTGTTTGATCTATTTTTTTTTGCCAATCTGAAGAGTTGTTTCTCTTTTAAATAAAGATGTAAATTTGGGTGTAAATCTGGTGTTTTACTAGCTTTTAACACTTTGTTTTTGTTTGTATTTATAGTATTACCTGTTATTTATAAGTAATAATAATTCAATTAAAATAATTTTAAAATTGGATGTCATTGCCTTGAAAAAAACCTTTTAAAACTATAATGTTATATTACCTTACTAGCATCAGCTGCCTCTGCTGTTAACATACCACTCTCCTCTCGTAATGCATACATCTGAATTATTCTAAAACATCAACAGTTAACCCTGAATTATTCTAAAACATTAACAGTTAACATTAACATTAATATGGTACTGCTTTGACAACTATTTTACCTATTTTGTTCCTGTATTTAAATACTGTTACAGTGACAGCCGGAACCTTTGAACCGTAATGAGAGCGGGAGGTTTGGCGCCTTAAAATCTGATTCAACCCACCATTTCTTTAGAAATGCCTGTACCAAGTCAGGGTCATTACGGTTTTCACAGTTTTCCGGTTGTTGACTGATTTTGTCTGTTTATATAATTATGAGTTTTGACTTTCCCTTTATAAGATTGTTCGGAGTTCGGTAATTTTGTTATTACCTTTATTAACTATTTTGTAATGTTGTAATGCATACATCTGAATTATTCTAAAACATTAACAGTTAACTATTTTGTAATGTTGTAACGCATACATCTGAATTATTCTAAAACATTAACAGTTAACTATTTTGTAATGTTGTAACGCATACATCTGAATTATTCTAAAACATTAACAGTTAACTATTTTGTAATGTTGTAATGCATACATCTGAATTATTCTAAAACATTAACAGTTAACTATTTTGTAATGTTGTAATGCATACATCTGAATTATTCTAAAACATTAATAGTTAACTATTTTGTTATGTTGTAATGCATACATCTGAATTATTCTAAAACATTAACAGTTAACTATTTTGTTATGTTGTAATGCATACATCTGAATTATTCTAAAACATTAACAGTTAACTATTTTGTTATGTTGTAATGCATACATCTGAATTATTCTAAAACATTAACAGTTAACTATTTTGTTATGTTGTAATGCATATATCTGAATTATTCTAAATCATTAACAGTTAACTATTTTGTTATGTCATCAAATCAAAATTGAAAATCTGCCTGAACTTCCTTTTTTATCATGAATAGATTTTTCAGGAAGCATATTATCCAGACATCAAATATACAATAAACATGTGCTGATCTTTAACCAACAGATAACACTTTCTTAGCCAGTAGTGGTTAAACTATGAACATTCACTGACCCTATTATTGTACTGTCCATGTTTATGTTGTGGTACATTTTTGTGATAGTGCAGGGCCTTTTTGATAGAAAACGAATCTGTGCTGGTTTATAATTAAGAAATAAATCATGGAAGCCAGAATGTGTTTTGAGTTTTAACATGGATTGGCGGATATTAGTATTTTATCCTGAGCCAGAGACGAGGGATAAAATTTACTAATATCCGCCAACCCATGTTTAAAACTCAAAACACATTCTGGCTTCCATGATTTATTTTGATTCTGATACAGTGAAACCTGATGAAACCGGACCCTGAGTAAACCGGAATACTGTCCATTCCAATCTAAATTTCAAGTCCCCAGTTTTTTCCTTAATAATCTTTGTTAAAAATCATTGAATAAACCGGACACTGCACATTCCGAATTCCAGCCTTGACTTGTGGTCCCGATACACTAATTACTGTTATAATTTATCTCCGTAAACCGGTCATGATCAGATCAATCAAGCGTGTGTTTACATATATGTGAATATCGATCGGTAGTAAGGGGAAACGTGTTGAAAGTGTTTATCGAAGTGTGTATACTAGCACACCTGTAATTAGTGATCACTGGTAACTCTTGTGGTTAATGTTTAAATTTTAACTTATTTATAAGTGGTTTTTTTCGCCGGGACGCTTTTAAAATATCCAACATGGCCATGGGGGAATCCTTCTCGAAAACAATGCATATGTTGACAATGATCATAAATGAACAACAAACAATGCCTTATTATTTAAGTGATGAACTAGCATCCAAGCCATACAATCATAACTTGAGATAATTTATTGTTAATCGGATTATACTTTATAGTCTTCACAGCTGGGAGTAATCAAACTTCCAGACTTGATATAAAAAATGACTAATACATTTGATTCCTATTTTCTTTTTATTTCAATCATTAAAAGCTTGAGTAAACACAGTCTGGCAGTCTAATTATACACTAAGTAATTATGACACCTTTCATACATACACACATTCATTGATTATTTTACGCACGGTTAGATAGTCACACTTTTTTTTTAGTTTATTTTCGTATCAACGTTTACTGGTTCAAAACACAACTCCACTAGAGAGTATTACAATAAATGTAATTCTCTGAATAATTAAAAAGTATTATACGCATTTAATGATTTTGTGGAATAGTGTCCAAACAAGTAAAGAAATATGAAAATATTAGACAGTAGTAAATGTGCACCCTCCTGCAAAATAAAGAATCTGGACAAAAACCTGTGCATTATGCATAAGAAATTACGATACTCAATTATTTCAAAACAATTCTTATTTTGAATTGTTAGTTAAGCAATTCAGACAATCTGAATGTAATTCTAATATAATGGTCTATCCGCTAAAATTTGATTTTGGTTAAAACTCAGGATCGCAAAAATTAAGTACCGCTAAAAAAAATCCACCAATTTGGAAGAAAATCGTGAAATTTGGCTCCCGTGAAAAAACCCACTTATACGGTAGTCAGACAGTAGACACTGACTAAACCGGTCCACTATCGATACCGGCCGTGAAACGTGGTCCCAATGGTGGCCGGTTTACACAGGTTTTACTGTATGTCTAAGAGTACAAATATGGTAGTATACTTTGATTGGAAGACGGTAATTTATATTTACATTAGCGGAAAATGTCGCACACAATTTATGCTGCCAATGGAAAAGTCAGTCACATTCACCGGCGCATGTGCGAATGAGATTATTCCATTGCTAAATCGCTCGTTTGTCTACAAAGCGAAAGAAGGACGTCATGTTAGAATTGTTTGTTTACTTTCTGTATTACTGTTTAAGATCCAATTATCACAATGAGGGTCTGGATTCCATTAACCGGTTTAACCCTGCCACATTATTTTGACTGTCTCAAGCTAGGACCTGTAACTTGTAGAATGCCAGTTGTTTTATACTGGTTCTCTGGTATCCTCTATCAAGAAAACTGATTGCCATAAAACTGAAATATTGTTGACAGTGGCATTAAACCAGCATAAACCCAAACCCTCATCAGTGGAATACTTAGAAGAAGCTAAATGAACACTGGTAAGAGCTAATGTAACACATCAAGTTGGATAATGAACTCATCTCTGCAATTAACTATGAACCTAAAGAAACAAGATGAACTGTGAGCTAATGCTCACTTATGATACTCCCGCTCATCGGCAAACAGGAAGTAGGAGTCTGACGGGTCAAAAAATGCTTCCCACATTATGGGGTACCTATATGAAGTTTGTGACCAAATATCAGATTTCTGCCATCAATAGTTGCTGAGAAAAATGCGACTAAAAATGGGCATATACAAAATGTATGTTCAATGTGTATAAAAATTAACAAAGTTGGCAAACAGGAAGTAGGAATCTGATGGGTCCAAAAATGCTTCCACGATATGGCAGTGCCTGAAATGGATGGGTCCCCAGTCGCCAAATGCGACCAATATCTTATTCGGGCGACCAAAAGCTGCTCCAAATTAGGTAGTCACTGGCCCAACAAAAAAAGTCTGGGCGATTGCCTAAAAGACCGTTAAAAATTGTTGTTTTACTGAAACCGGACATAAACTCTAACTTCAACGGTAGATAACTCTTCTGTTCTAGTCGAAAACGGTTTGCTACGAGCACAGCGATTGGTCCAAATACATTTTTGTAGACAATCAATACACAGCAAATGTAATTTACTGTTCTCCCCAATTATTTATTTTTATCGAGTCAATCAATACACGTTTCGTATTCACTAAATATTAGAAAAGAAACGTGTTTTTTTTGTTTCTTTATGATTTAATTATTAAAATTGTTAACTTTCACGGATGAAGTGGAAAGTTGTGAAGAGAATTCTGTCAACTTATAATGTTTGCATACATGTGATAGAGTTGCTATGCTACAACTGGAGATTTGAAAATTTTTGGCTGGAGATTTGGTCTCATAACTGGAGATTTTTTATTGACGTATTTGATGCGTGTTTTTATTGTTTATTGATGTTTTCCTTTTGCTTGTTTCAGTATTGAACCAACTGCATCCCATTTCAATATATATTGCTTACATTTCTGTCTTATTAGTAGTGTTTCATATGATGAATGAAGGATAAAAACTGTATTTATAATTTATTCATAATCATTCATAATCATAAGGTTATAACAAAGCAATAACAATGAAGACAGAATGTTCTGAACAATAAAGTCATAAAGCACTAATATTAAAAAGTCACTTTCCTTTGGGTGATAGCATATGTTTCGGCATTTTTGTGGTTTATCAATTCCATCCTGGAACTTAGTCCTTAAATAATACTTTGATCAGCTTTAGTCCCAAACAAGCCATAACAACTCAATCCGAGATGAATTCATTGCACGTTTGATCGATATACGAAGTTTTCCTCGGCATCAAAGGTTGTCCGACTCCTGTTTGCACAACGGTTTATAACTATTTTTAATTGCCGCTATCACACTTCTAATCATCTAAGCATGTGCCACAAACCCACTTCCTTATCCCCAATTAACTGTCAATCAGTGGATAATTGTTGTATAATCATCAACACCTTAATTAATCACCATGACCCAATTTACCTGTAAAGGTGTCAAACAGATCAATAACCGGATATCATTAAATATGACATTCATCTTTACCATTCGTATCTCCCGGCGTTTTTCGTCAGCGCGGGAGTTCCAAATGGGGAATTTCCAGAAATATTGATCGCAAAATGTAGGTCAAGATTTTATTGTACTTGATTTTTTTCACGGCGGAAGATTTTGAAAGTTGACGGAAGGGACCCTCAAAATCGGGAGAAAAATGCTCCCGCCAGAAGGTTCACATGTATGTGTTTGCGATCTGGTATCTTCCACGGTTCGGAAAATTTATTCATTCAATCTGCTGCAAAATGTACATGTACGAATTTCATTTTACAGAAATCGGAAACCTTTTTGTGTCAATCCTTAGGTAATCATTGAAAAACTTTTCCCCAACAACGGAGAGAAAATCGTTGACAGTAATTGTCAAACTACGGAAACGATCTGGCCTGTCACTTCTTTTAAACTTTTCATAGTTCATGTACACGGCTACATTTTAATGACAATTGGGAGTGGTTTTCTTTTTTGGAACCAGAACTTTTGTTTACAAATTAAAAAATAACAGGAAAAGTTAACAGTTGTTTATATAACAGAAAATGACAGCACCGTTTGTTTTTTCAACAAAGTGAGATACTTGTTTGGAATGAATAACCAACTGACATTACCCCGAACTGAGAAGTTATTTTACTTTAAAAATCACTTCTTCATAGTGGATTGAAACAAGTGATGTCACTCTTCACTCTGGGGAGTGCAAGAGTGGTCCTTGTAGTGGCATTAGTCTACTCTTTTCCGGATGTCTTTAATGTGATCATGGCATTGATCTCCCCTTACACAAACCAGCCTTTTATTGTCCCTATCTGACGGACTAGCATCGTTTCTTGAGACCACCCTAGGCAATGGCGCCAAGGTTGTCGAAAAGGTTATAACAAGTAAATTCAGGTTTCATTTGATAGCAACCCTGTGAGACTAGTGAAAGAATGAATTTTAATGTTATTGATAAAAAACAATTAACCTGAAAACTGTTTATATATTGATATCTGATGTCTTTTTTTCATAAAAAAAATGTCACAAAATTTTTGGACCACCATTATGACCAGTGACTAATTTTTTACTGGCCCAAAATTTTTTTTTCGGGCCAGCCCTCATTTCAGGCACTGATATGGGGTACCTTTATGAAGCTTGTGACCAAATATCTGACGGGTCCAAAAAATCTTCCCACAATATGGCATACCTACATGTATATGAAGCTTGTGACCAAATATCAGATTCCTGTCATCAATAGTTGCTGAGAAAAATGTGCATATACAAACGTATGTTAAATGTGTATAAAAATCAACAAAATCGGCAAACAGAAAGTAGGAATCTGATGGGTCCAAAAATGCTTCTCACGATATGGGGTACCTATATGAAGCTTGTGACCAAATATCAGATTTCTGCCATCAATAGTTGCTGAGAAAAATGTCACGAAAAATGAGCATATATGTTCAATGTGTATAAAAATCAACAAAGTCGGCAAACAGGAAGTAGGAATCTGATGGGTCCAAAAACGCTACCCACAATATGGTATACCTATATGATGCTTGTGACCAAATATCAGATTTCTGTCAGCAACAGTTACTGAGAAAAATATCTTGGAGGTAAAACAGTATACCCCCTCCCCCTTCGGGGAGCGGGGGTATAATCATAAAATTTTTATCTAATATTTATAAAAGAATACAATAAATACAGTGAAGGGTTAGGGTTAAAGTGCTTAATGCCACTTTCAATAATATTTCAGTTATATCCTGGCAGTCAGTTTTATTGGTGGAGTAAAAACCGGAGAAAACCACAGACTTGCCGCAAGTCACTGACAAACTTCATCACATAAAGTTGTATCGAGTACACCTTGCCGTGTGTGGGATTCAAACTTACAACTTTAGTGGCAATAGGCCACGATGGCCCCTTACACTAAAGGAGATGAACACATAAATTAATGATTGTTTTTAAATCTTTCACCATCTTTTAAACATAATGTAGTTTTTTTCTATTATTGTTTTGGAAAATATTGATTAATTATATGTGAAAAAGGAAAGGGGATCAAATTGTTTGCCCTTTTGAACAGTTGAGAAGAGGTCTGAGAAAAATAGATGACCAAAATAAATTGTGATTTAAGGGGGTAGACCTGGGTTACCCTAAAATTTCCCCATCATTCAATTTTTTTTAAATTTGCATCATGGAATAGTTATGTCTAAATACATTATCTGCCAAAGTTTCAAAAAATTTCACTGTGCCATTTTCTCCATAGCACATCCTAAATATAGCAATTTTGGGGGTATTCTTGACGCCAGATGGTAATACTAGTTTCGGAAGATTCTAATACCCGGTAGATATGCACATTTATTTCTGATTGAAAGGGAATATTTTGGCTTTAATACACTTGAGTGTTGTTGTTGAATAAATATGAAATATCTAGCATATCTGAATATCCTGTTTGGAGATAATCACGTGCAAAACAGTGGAAACTGCAAAAAGGGGGGATGCTCTGAGGACCACCTTGGTATTAAAAATCGGATTAAAAAAATTCCTGTCAATTAATTTCCACCCAAAAATGTCATACTGAAGAATAGACATATAGACATCATTGCACCAAATTTTACAAACTTTTACCGTCAGATTTTTAAAATATTTAAATATATGTTTTTCATGGAAGGTACCCAGAAAAAAATGAAATTGTCGAGGAAAGTTATCACACACCCATCCTTTGCTAGTTTCTTTGTTTGTGAGATAAAAAATAACTAGTTACCAATAACAAAAAGCTTTTCAATTCTTATAATTGACAAAGTGGATGTCCAAATTACCAAATGACTGCATTTGTCTTTTTTATTTTCAAGTCAGCTGGGGACGGGGAGGGGTGGTTTGAGGGTGACTCTACTTGAGCTGTATTGTTAAATTCCTTCAAATTCTGTGCCCCAGTTGTATTCATTTGATTCTGGTTATTCTTTAGTTGTCTTAGAAGAAGGGGGGCAGCGGTATAAGAGAGGATCAGATATTACAATTTTTTTCCCAAACATAGCTTTCTATCTTTGCTAATATCTTGTTTATATCTTTCATATTTAACATTAAATTCATGTTTTGTATTTGTTTTATTATTATTATTGATCTTATATTTATTGATTTTAGATTTATTCATTTTTGCCTTGAAATCTGTCAATGACATCTAAATGTTCGTTTCCTTCCCCCGATTTCCTACGTCCCCATGATCGCCGTGTTTAAAACTTAGACATGTTGATTGTTTAGCTTTTAAAAAGCTACAAATAACTCAAGTTTTGTGAAAATAATTAGAATATAACACAATTCAACGGCCAATTTCGTTCAGGAAGCGTCTGTTTGTATATTTTAAGATTTGGGATTTAATATTTACCTGGAATTTCGTCAGTACAAATTTGCAGAAGCTTGCCGTGATACTTTTGTATCAACAAATTAAACCTTCTTTATTGCTTGAATAAAACCTTTTCCTCTTATTCTTATGTATCTTCCCATTGATTACGATTGTTTTGACAATCAGCTTTACCATAAAACGAAGATTATTTGCAAGAAAAGAGTGACTTGCAAAAAGAAACAAGGCGACTTTGATTTCGCTTTGTAGTCGAGGGAGAGCGACTTCAGCCGATATAGGGCGAGAATTTCGCCCACTTCGCCTGGTTTGGTGAGCCCTGCAAGGAGTACAGCTATGGAAAGGTAAAAGGAGTCATTTTTTTAACTGGCCATATCCAATGTAAACAATCTTTGTCACCAAGAAGCTTGGAATTGAGGGGGAATTTTCAAACGCACAGATGATCATATATTTGAGAAGACACTGAAAATAGAGTTATCTCCCATACCCCAGGCCTACCACCTTAAATTGGCTTAGAGATGATATCAATTCATAGTAAAATTTAACAGCCTGGAAAGTGAGCGGTCATGTATATATGTGTGTTAGGGGTCATGTATATGTGTGTGTTAGGGGTATCAATTTTGCCTCCGTTTCTATGATTTGTTAGTTAGATTTTGAGACTGTTCCAACAGTTTTCATCTCTTTCATTAAACCACATACTTATTTTTCTTCTGAAGATTGTCAATGAGTTGATGTGCATGATCATCCATAAATTCAATCTTCTCATTACGTCGAGCCAACATTCGTTGTAATTTGACAATTCTCTCTATCAACATTTGTTTATCTGGTTCTACTTGTTCTGTAATAACTGGATACTCCTGTGGGATATTGATATCAAATTTATTTCAAAATATACACAGAGCATAATGGAGACATACATGTGAGTAATTATCTGCTTTTACTAAATTAGATATGCTTGTTTGTTTGTTTGATGGTGTTTATCGCTACTTTCAACAATATATCAGTTATATCGTGGCAGTCAGTTTTACTGGTGGAGGAAACCGGAGGACCCAGAGAAAACCACTGACCTGTTGCAAGTCACTAACAAACTTTATCATATAATGTTGTACACCTCACCCTGATCGAGATTTGAAATCACAACATCAGTGGCGATAGGCACTGATTGCATAGGTAGTTTATAATCCAACTTCCATACGATCATGGCCACGATGGCCCCTCAAATTAGCTATGAAATAACAATGAAATCCTCTCTTGTCTACTCTGGTGATTGCAGATAAATTATGAAAATATGTAACAACACTTTAATGTAAGGTAGAAAGTGTGTGTGGACACAAAACAAAATGGTCTGTACAGACAGAAAGTATATTTTCCAGGATGTGACTATATTACATCAGAAGGTGTAAATTTAACTACCTTACAATCATTGTTATGGATGCTCCCTAGTAAATGTAGTGTTAAAATTGTTAAAGCATATATGACTAATTATAAAATTTAACTAGAGGCTCCCAGGAGCCTGTATAGCTCACCTGGGTATAATAACAACATCAGTCAATAAAACTTGACAACTTCGGTAAAAAAAATTAACAAATGTAGCCTTCGTCATTGCAGACCCCTTCTACAAAAAAATTTGGGCAGGGGTTCCCACTTTAATGTAAGTTATCAAAATTGCTGTAAAAAAACATATATGTCAATGATTTTCAAAATTTAGCTTTTCCTACTTCACATTTTGTAATAGAGTTGCTTCCCTTTGATTATTTGAGTAACCAAAAGCAGTCATTGAACAAAAAAATGCATTTCAAGAGGAATAACTCTTCACACAGTTGTCGCACATTTTTAACTGTGGGAAAATTTTTGTAGATCTTGACATGCTGAACATTTTTGCAGTTTAAACTTTCCCTCTATCTCTAATAGTTTTTGAGATATAAGATGATAGTATTAAAATTGAGAACATTTTGATGAAAAAAGGGCAATAACTCCAAAATGGGTAATGGGATTTACTTCAAAATTGCAGGGTAGGAAGATCTTGACATGCTGCAATTTTTTGCAATTTAAACTTAACCTTTATCTCTTATAGTTTTTGAAATATAAGACGAAAGTATTAATTTAAAACAAAAATTGATGAAAAAAGGGCAAGAACTCCAAGATGGGTAATCAGATTTACTTCAAAATTGCAGGGTAGGTAGATCTCGACATGGTGCACATTTTTGCAATTTAAACTTAACATCTATCTCTTATAGTTTTTGAAATATAACACGAAAAGTATTAAAATTAAAACTAGAGGCTCAGGTGAGCCTGTATCGCTCACCTGACATAAATAAGTCCTCTTAAGAATGTCTGCATGCTGAATACATCTAAGTTACTATTCAAATCCCATACTGCCATAGGGTTCTATGTTAAAACTATGTCTGCTCATGGCAGCCATCTTGGATGGAGGTCATGGTCACCGGACACAATTTTGAAAGTATACTACCCAAGGACCATTCATGCCATGTTTGCTTTAAATTGGCTGACTGGTTTCAGAAGAGAAGACTTTTAAACAATTTTCCCATAGGGTCCTATGTTAAAACTATGTCTGCTGACGGCGGCCATTTTGAACCGAGATTGGGATCACTGAACACAATTTTGGAAGTTGTCCACCTAAGGACCATCGATGACATGTTTGCTATATTGGCTTACTAGTTTCAGAGGAGGAGATTTTTAAATATATTTCCCATAGGGTCCTATGTTAAAACTATGTTCGCTGATGGTTGCCATCTTGGATGGAGGTCGGGGTCACAGGACATAATTTTGAAAGTTGACCACCTAAGGACCATTCATCCCATATTTGCTTTAAACTGACTTACTGGTTTCAGAGGAGAAGACTTTTAAACATTTTTTCCATAGGGTCCTATGTTAAAATTAAGTCGAGTCATGGTGGCCATCTTGAATTTCCGATCAGCAAACGATTCACAAGTTTAGTACAGGACCACCCTATGATCATTCCTGCAAAGCCACAATTCAATTGGCTTAGTGGTTTCTAACAAGAAGATTTTTTAAATTTCCACCAATCAGAACACATTATAGGCCCTGGCAGCCATGTTGGATTTCCGATCAGCACCAAAAACACAAATCTTGTATATGACCATCCAATGAACATGTCTGCCAAGTTTGGTTCAAATCTGTTTTGTGGTTTCAGAAAAAAAGATGAAAATGTGAAATTCCCATAGGGTCCAATGTTAAACTAAGTCGAGTCATGGTGGCCATCTTGAATTTCCGATTGGCAAACGATTCACAAGTTTAGTACAGGACCACCCAATGATCATTCCTGCAAAGTCACAATTCAATTGGCTTAGTGGTTTCTAACAAGCAGATTTTTTAAATTTCGACCAATCAGAACACATTATGGGCCCTGGCAGCCATGTTGGATTTCCGATCAGCGCCAAAAACAAAAATCTTGTAATATGACCATCCAATGAACATTTCTGCCAGGTTTGATTCAAATCTGTTTTGTGGTTTCAGAAAAAAAGATGAAAATGTGAAATTCCCATAGGGTCCAATGTTAAAATAAGTCGAGTCATGGCGGCCATCTTGAATTTCCGATCGGCAAACGATTCACAAGTTTAGTACAGGACCACCCAATGATCATTCCCGCAAAGTCACAATTCAATTGGCTTAGTGGTTTCTAACAAGAAGATTTTTAAAATTTCGACCAATCAGAACACATTATGGGCCCTGGCATCCATGTTGGATTTCCGATCAGCGCCAAAAACAAAAATCTTGTATATGACCATCCAATGAACATTTCTGCCAAGTTTGATTCAAATCTGTTTAGTGGTTTCAGAAAAAAAGATGAAAATGTGAAATTCCCATAGGGTCCAATGTTAAATTAAGTCGAGTCATGGTGGCCATCTTGAATTTCCGATCGGCAACCGATTCACAAGTTTAGTACAGGACCACCCAATGATCATTCCTGCAAAGTCACAATTCAATTGGCTTAGTGGTTTCTAACAAGAAGATTTTTAAAATTTCGACCAATCAGAACACATTATGGGCCCTGGCAGCCATGTTGGATTTCCGATCAGCGCCAAAAACAAAAATCTTGTATATGACCATCCAATGAACATTTCTGCCAAGTTTGATTCAAATTATGGACCCTGGCAGCCATGTTGAATTTCAAATCGGCACCAAAAACACAAATCTGGTAGAGGACCATCCAGTGAACATTTCTGGCAAGTTTGGCTGATTTCTGTTCAGCGGTTTCAGAGAAGAAGATTTAAATGTGAAAAGCTAACGGACGGACAGACGGACGCTTACCCATGGCAAAAACTCACATGGCCTATGGCCAGGTGAGCTAATAAAAATTGATCAAAGGGCCGAACAGCCGGACACATTTTTGGAAGAGAACCATCCAATGACTATTTCATCCAAATTTTGTTCTTATTGAGTAAATGGTTTCAGACAAGAAGATTTTTATGGGAATTTCCCATAGGGTCCTATGTTAAATTAAGCTCGGCTGTGGTGGCCATCTTGGTCTGTGTTCTGAAATGCCGGACACAATTTTGGAAGAGGACCACCCAAGAATCATTTCAGCAAAGTTTGGTTGAGATAAAAAGCTCATCATTATGCTTATACAGTTCAAATTTATGCACTTTCTGGCTTAAAATAGAGCAGTTTTGGCCATTTGAAGAAATTTCTATTTTTAGTAATGGTGGCCATCTTGGATACAGGACGGCGCTGATGGACACAATTTTGAAAGGGGACCACCCAGGATCATTTCAGCAAAGTTTGGTTGAGATTGGCTCAGTAGTTTCAGAGGAGAAGATTTTTTTTTAATTTCATCCCCCCTTTTTTCTAATTTGCATAATCGGTCAAAATAGGCAAAAGTTCAAAGTTCATAAAAAATCCTGTAATATATGTTAAAAAGCTCATCATTATGCTTATACAGTTCAAATTTGGGCACATTCTGGCTTAAAATAGAGCAGTTTTGGCCATTTGAAGAAATTTCTATTTTTAGTAATGGTGGCCATCTTGAATGGAGGGCGGGGCTGTCGGACACAATTTTGAAAGGGACCCACCCAGGGACCATCCCTGCCAGGTTTGGTTTAATTTGGTTCAGCAGTTTCAGAGGAGAAGATTTAAATGTGATCTTTTATAAAAATATGCCTAATTTGCATAATCGGTATATCTCGGCTGAAAGAAAAATTTCACAGAATAACCCGGAATATTTGCTAAACTACTTCTTGCCATGTAGCTGCAGTTAAAATTTCAGCTCATTTTGACTTACACTAAAGCAGCAATGGACAATCAAAATTTCATCCCCCCTTTTTTCTATTTTGACCATGGCGGCCATCTTGGTTGGAAGTCGGGATCACCGGACACAATTTTGGAAGGGGGCCATCCAAGAATCATTTCAGCAAAGTTTGGTTGAGATTGGCTCAGTAGTTTCAGAGGAGAAGATTTTTTTTTAATTTCATCCCCCCTTTTTTCTAATTTGCATAATCGGTCAAAATCGGCAAAAGTTCAAAGTTCATAAAAAATCCTGTCATACATGCTGAAAAGCTCATCATTATGCTTACATAGTTCAAATTTGGGCACATTCTGGCTTAAAATAGAGCAGTTTTGGCCATTGGAAGAAATTTCTATTTTTAGTAACAGCGGCCATTTTGAATGGAGGGCGGGGCTGTCGGACACAAATTTGAAAGGGACCCACCCAGGGACCATCCCTGCCAGGTTTGGTTTAATTTGGTTCAGCGGTTTCAGAGGAGAAGATTTAAATGTGATCTTTTATAAAAATATGCCTAATTTGCATAATCGGTATATCTCGGCTGAAAGAAAAATTTCACAGAAAAATCCGGAATATTTGCTAAACTACTTCTTGCCATGTAACTGCAGTTAAAATTTCAGCTCATTTTAACTTACACTAAAGCAGCAATGGACAATTAAAATTTCATCCCCCCTTTTTTCTATTTTGACCTTGGCGGCCATCTTGGTTGGAAGTCGGGATCACCGGACACAATTTTGGAAGGGGGCCATCCAAGAATCATTTCAGCAAAGTTTGGTTGAGATTGGCTCAGTAGTTTCAGAGGAGAAGATTTTTTTTAAATTTCATCCCCCCTTTTTTCTAATTTGCATAATCGGTCAAAATCGACAAAAGTTCAAAGTTCATAAAAAATCCTGTCATACATGCTGAAAAGCTCATCATTATGCTTATACAGTTCAAATTTGGGCACCTTCTGGCTTAAAATAGAGCAGTTTTGGCCATTTGAAGAAATTTCTATTTCTAGTAACAGCGGCCATCTTGAATGGAGGGCCGGGCTGTCGGACACAATTTTGAAAGGGACCCACCCAGGGACCATCCCTGCCAGGTTTGGTTTAATTTGGTTCAGCGGTTTCAGAGAAGAAGATTTGAATGTGATCTTTTATCAAAATATGCCTAATTTGCATAATCGGTATATATCGGCTGAAAGAAAATTTCACAGAAAAACCCAGAATATATGTTAAACTACTCCTTGCCATGTAGCTGCAGTAAAAATTTGAGCTCATTTTGACTTAAACTAAAGCAGCAATGGACAATTGAAGAAATTTCTATTTTTAGTACATGTAACAGCAGCCATCTTGAATGGAGGGCAGAGCTGTCGGACACAATTTTGAAAGGGACCGACCCAGGGACCATCCCTGCCAGGTTTGGTTTAATTTGATTCAGCAGTTTCAGAGGAGAAGATTTAAATGTGATCTTTTATAAAAATATGCCTAATTTGCATAATCGGTATATCTCGGCTGAAAGAAAAATTTCACAGAAAAATCCGGAATATATGCTAAACTACTTCTTGCCATGTAGCTGCAGTTAAAATTTGAGCTCATTTTGACTTACACTAAAGCAGCAATGGACAATTAAAATTTCATCCCCCCTTTTTTCTATTTTTAGCTTGGCGGCCATCTTGGTTGGAAGTCGGGATCAATGGACACAATTTTGGAAGGGGGCCATCCAAGAATCATTTCAACAAAGTTTGGTTGATATTGGCTCAGTAGTTTCCGAGGAGAAGATTTTTTTTAAATTTCATCCCCCCTTTTTTCTAATTTGCATAATCGGTCAAAATCGACAAAAATTCACAGTTCATAAAAAATCCTGTAATATATGCTAAAAAGCTCATCATTATGCTTACACAGTTCAAATTTGGGCACATTCTGGCTTAAAATAGAGCAGTTTTGGCCATTTGAAGAAATTTCTATTTTTAGTAACAGCAGCCATCTTGAATGGAGGGCGGGGCTGTCGGACACAATTTTGAAAGGGACCCACCCAGGGACCATCCCTGCCAGGTTTGGTTTAATTTGGTTCAGCAGTTTCAGAGGAGAAGATTTAAATGTGATCTTTTATAAAAATATGCCTAATTTGCATAATCGGTATATCTCGGCTGAAAGAAAAATTTCACAGAAAAATCCGGAATATATGCTAAACTACTTCTTGCCATGTAGCTGCAGTTAAAATTTCAGCTCATTTAGACTTACACTAAAGCAGCAATGGACAATTAAAATTTCATCCCCCCCTTTTTTCTATTTTGACCTTGGTGGCCATCTTGGTTGGAAGTCGGGATCACCGGACACAATTTTGGAAGGGGGCCATCCAAGAATCATTTCAGCAAAGTTTGGTTGAGATTGGCTCAGTAGTTTCAGAGGAGAAGATTTTTTTTAAATTTCATCCCCCCTTTTTTCTAATTTGCATAATCGGTCAAAATCGGCAAAAGTTCAAAGTTCATAAAAAATCCTGTCATACATGCTGAAAAGCTCATCATTATGCTTACACAGTTCAAATTTGGGCACATTCTGGCTTAAAATAGAGCAGTTTTGGCCATTTGAAGAAATTTCTATTTTTAGTAACAGCGGCCATCTTGAATGGAGGGCGGGGCTGTCGGACACAATTTTGAAAGGGACCCACCCAGGGACCATCCCTGCCAGGTTTGGTTTAATTTGGTTCAGCGGTTTCAGAGGAGAAGATTTAAATGTGATCTTTAATCAAAATATGCCTAATTTGCATAATCGGTATATATCGGCTGAAAGAAAAATTTCACAGAAAAATCCGGAATATATGTTAAACTACTCCTTGCCATGTAGCTGCAGTTAAAATTTGAGCTCATTTTGACTTACACTAAAGCAGCAATGGATAATTAAAATTTCATCCCCCCTTTTTTCTATTTTTAGCTTGGCGGCCATCTTGGTTGGAAGTCGGGATCACCGGACACAATTTTGAAAGGGGGCCATCCAAGGACCATTCCACCAAAGTTTGGTTGCAATTGGTCCAGTGGTTTCTGAGGAGAAGATTAAAATGTGAAATGTTGACGGACGGACGACGGACAAAAAGTGATGACAATAGCTCACATGGCCTAAAGGCCAGGTGAGCTAAAAAGGGAAATAACTCCAAAATGGGTAATGGGCTTTACTTCAAAATTGCAGGGTGGGTAGATCTTGATATGCTGCACATTTTTGCAATTTAAAGTTAACCTTTATCTCTTATAGTTTTTGAAATATGACGAAAAGTATTAAAATTTTACAAATTTTATGAAAAAAGGGCAATAACTCCAAGATGGGTAATCAGATTTACTTCAAAATTGCAGGGTAGGTAGATCTTGATGTGCTGATCATTTTTATCCCATGTCAGATTTTTGATATTATTAACGGTTTTTGAGTTATTACCAAAAACCTGCAATTTTACCAGATGTTCTATTTTTAGTAACAGTGGCCATGTTGGTTGGTGCACGGCATCACCGGACACAATTTTGAAACTAGACACCCTAGTGATGATTCAGACCAAGTTTGGTTTCCATTGGTCTAGTACTTTCAGAGGAGAAGATCTTTGAAAAAGTTTACGACGTACGACGACGACGGACGCCAAGTGATGGCCAGGTGAGCTAAAAATTATTTCACACAAAAACTTCTCTCTCTATTTCTAAGCACAATTGAAAATGATATTGTGTCTGAATCAAACCTGTTCAGGAGGACTGGCCTGTCTGTATGTGTGGGATGGAACTTGCTGGACTGAATGGTTTGGACCATCACCATTAGTTAGAGTATTAAGTGATCCAGTTGAGCTGGTACGAGAACCAAGACTGGTACTGTCCTTTTCTCCATTAGCTTCAAAGGCTTCTAACTTTCGTCTGGCCTGCTGCAACTGTCTAGTTAAATCCTAAAATATGTAAAAAAAAATAATCAGAAAACCTTTATATTTATATAAAGATAAAAGGATCAAAGTCAGTAGCACCAAAAGATGTTTTAAGAAGTAGAAATACAATGCCACATATCTGACTCCCCCTCAATGGAGTACTGAAATAGGACCTACCTTCCTTACAGAAAAGTACAACCTCTCGAAAGAAATCAACCTAGAGCAGTAATTTGTTTTAATAGCAAATCATACAGTATAGGGTTAGGGTGTTTAATGCCACTTTCAACAATATTTCAGTTATATTGTGAAGGTCAGTTTTATTGGTGGAGGAAACCGGAGTACCCACAGAAACCATCATCCTGCCACAAGTCACTGACAACCCCATACAGTATAAGAATGGTGTAGATATAACATAACTTTAGATAACAACAGGAAACCAGTTGTTTTGGATGAACAAAATGACAGCTGGTATATTAATGTATAATTTACCTTTAAACTGTTTACATGTTTCCTCTTCAATGTTTTAATCTCATCTTTTTCATCATCAATCTTTGTAGACAATTCATCAACTAAAATAAGCAATTCCATACTCAGTCAAAAATAATGTCCATGTAAAAATAAATACATCACATTTTAATAAAAAAAAACAACAACCAACAACTGCTTAACATTTAGAGTTGTAAATATTGTACAGTGGAACCTGTCTAATCTGACACACCAATGGACAAGGGTAATGTGTCAGATTGTACAGGATGTCAGAATACTCAGGTTTAATTTAGTTAACAGAAATACTTTGGGACCATAAATTTTTGTCGGATGTCACAGGATGTCGGATAAGGGCACAAATTGGCCCCTAAAATCAAAGTACTTGTATCTCACATCAATTGGAAAGTAATAATATCATGTTGGATATGATGAAAATTTAATAAATATCTCTTTGAAACAAAATGAATGCAATATTAAAGAATTTACCTCTAAAAATTATAATTAAGAATTATTGGTAAAGTGTTAAGACTCTTATTTTGAGCACATATTTCTCTCTGTGATATATAGAAAACAATAGAGTAACAATTAAATATTTATATGACAGATGTATTTTATAAAGAAACTTAAGCATTTTGTTCTCTTATCTTTTTCTAAATTGAAAACCTGTGAAAATGTTCCACATCAGCCCCTTTTCTGATCAAATTGTAAACCAATGTCATTTCCTGACATCTGATAGTCATCCTCTGCGACAAGTAATTTTTATCAAATCACCTATTTATGGTAAATTGAATTTAGCCCTAAATTTTGCACATAAAGTATTATCTACCTTTTGGTCCCAATTGGAGGGGGGGGGGGTGATCCTTAATGCACTTAGGCCTTTATGTCACCACTGTAAGGTCTTACGCACCTTTCTTTGATTTTTCCTTCAGTTTGTCTTCAAGCTGACCTATTTCATTTTTACTTCTTCTTGTTTCAACAGATAATGTTTTAGTCTGAAAGTTTAAAAATAGCATTATTTATACATTTTTTACAATTGTATATATACATTTTATTCAAATATCGAATTTGTTATTTAATCTAATACAATAAAAACATCTATAAACTAGCTGGGACTGAATCAAACTTTTGTGGGCAATAAAAGGAGGGTATTTAGTTCTTTGTGATTATTTAAGCACACCTAACATCTTGACCAAAAATTTATGGTAAAAACCTTGTATTAAGGTAACATGCAAACAAAAACAAAGGTTCACAACTTAATAACAAGAAATTAGCATGAACAGGTAAATTATGATAATAAATGATAATAAACAAAGAGATTTTCAATCAAAGTTGCATTTAATAAATAAAACTTTCTTTTGAATTTCAATTAAATTAAAATGTACATTAAGGAAACAGATCCCTACTGTTTACATTAACACAGGAAGAATAATAACATACTATTTCCTCTAGATTAGATTCATTTGACTGCAGATCTATCTTTAAATTTTGTACTTCAACTGACAAGGCCATCACCTACAAAAACAATACATTAATTTCATGATATAGACAGCAAGATATATCAAGTGAGTGAAGTATAGTTGTTGGATGCCAATATGAGGAATTTCTTCAGCTATATCATGATGAGAACTCTGGTCATATGGTATACATAAATACACATCCAACATTCATTGTATTATTACAAGATAAGGTACCCTTTGTTGGTGTCTTGCTTAAAGACAAAATTCCCAACTTTAAACCAATATTTATGCTCTTTCACTAGCACAATGCTTTACCTACATTCTAAATTATTGTCTGTAAACTTGGTCTTTTAATAAATATTGCTTTATAAGGAATATAAGTATTTTTTATGCTTTATATCGAAAACACTTGTATATGTGTTTACATCTAATCATATGATTCTTTCTGTGTAGCTAGCTAATCCCCTTCCCTCTCCCTTTTCCATCTTAAAAGTCATGAAGTGATGTTTTCACTACAAGAAATGAAGAAAACATAATTTTCATAGAATTTGTTTTGTGTATTATTATTGCAATGTGTCATTAAGATGTTCATTTTTTTGCCGTTTTAGACAAGATAATTGCAGCGGCCTGAACTGTGTTTGTTGTGATATTATATTGTTTTATATAATAAATAAAAGTTGGCCGCACACCTGGCAAGCTGTTCCAATTATGATACATGTGTTTAGTTTTTATTAATAAATACTTTGTTTGACTGAGGAATGTATCAGTACATATACATGTGTAGATGATAAACTACTCCTTCAACATTACACAACAAATATATCAAATGTTATGGACACATCGTACATAATAATGACTGTTTCTTCACAGATAACATGAGCCACATTTTCACAAGCAAATGTTGGATATCTCCATTACACTGGAGTCTGATTTTTTTTCTTCAGGACAAGATAAAATTGGAACTCCTATTTATAATCTAAAATATCAATATTTCAGTATATCACTCCTCTTCTTATAAGACCCATCTCACAAAAGGCCACCCCTCTTATCAGGACACATTTCAGATTCACTGCAATTGTAAAATACTACTAAATTATCCCCTTCAAGAGATGTCACTTTTTCATTGCAGAAGTGGTGGCCTTATTAGAGGGTATTGCTGTACTTACTAGTTTATAATGATTGATCTCACCTTATCATTTAAGAAATAATTTTCGGACTGTAGTTCAGCATTTTTAGCTGACAATTTTTCAGTTAATTCCAACTTTTCTGTTTCTCTCTTATGGCATGCCTCAATTTCAATTACTAGATCTTTATTGCTGATCTTCAATTCGGAAACTTCTGCATCTAGGATTTTGATTGTTCTTTGTGCCCTGTAAATGAAAATTGTGTATAGAAATAGGCTTCCAAATTATAGGATGTTAATTAAATTTGAAATAAAGTTTATGAAATAGAAACATGTCTTGGAATTTAATGTTGTAA
The DNA here is from genome assembly GCA_963680875.1 of Bathymodiolus brooksi. Lineage (NCBI taxonomy): Eukaryota > Metazoa > Mollusca > Bivalvia > Mytilida > Modiolidae > Bathymodiolus > Bathymodiolus brooksi. Next base: position 44,689,507 of record OY804577.1, read on the forward strand.
ATAATTGTAGAAAACTAAATAACATTTAATTTATCTCTGTTGTTTAACTTTATTATTATTTATTTTATTTGACTTCATTTTGCTTTTAATATTACATTATATATACATTTTTGTATCTTGTTGTCAAAACATGAGAAAGCCATTTCCCTTAACTAAATGAAATTTAGAAGCATGATAGGTTGCATTCTCAAAAACTTTTAACATTAATTGTTGAAGGTGGTCAGTATTAGGGAAAACTAACTCCCTTAGATCATTAGGAAGAAACCAAGCCTTGTTAATTTCTCTACTAATATCATATTCTTCAATTTCAATTTATCTCAATCATAGATATAAAAATCAAATCACATGTAAACACCAGCAAAGAGGTATTTATTAAACAAATACAAAGTCCTTACCCCAGGTGAAAGAGGTTTTCTTACTTAGAAACATAGGGGATATTGACAGAACTTTCAAATGAGTTTGATTTATTGAAGTTTGACTGTATTACTCACCACCCATTTTAAATTGTCATTGATCTGCTTACATTTTGACAGGTTAAATATTTATATCTAATGTATCAATTCAATAAACCTATTTGTACTAGGCAAGTCCTTATTGTGCAATTAAATTTTTTTTTTATTAGTTTTAATTCCGGTATTCCACTTTGATTTGATGCCAGAGAAAAACAATTTTCAGCCTTTAGTATTTCCTGTTTGGACAATTGAAAGGCAAGTTACTTCTCCCTCTAATTTGAAACTAGTGAATGTCCTGTTTGACATCTATTGTAATATTGTACCATTTTCATTTATGTTATAATCTTGAGATCTCCCCTTCATGTTATAAGTGATTGATTTACCTTTTGAAATCTCCCTGCAGTTGAACCATTTGTTCCAGTTTATCATGTAAATCTTTATTATCAGCTTTCTGTTTCTGTAACATGTGCTTAAACTTATTAAGTGTATCATTGTCAGTTTTATGTTCTTCCTCTAAACAAAGAGTTTTATCTTGGTATGTATGGAGTTCTGCTAGGGTCTCACGGTGTTTAATTTTTAATTGCTCCAATTCCTTCATAGTTGCTGTATATATCTGAAAAAAAAACCAACCAGAAATAGAGATATAGAATAACAGTAGTTTTAAAGTTCGAGATAGACATTAAAACTAGTATTGCAGCAAGTCCTATAGGATGAGATATGATACTAGTGATAATGTATGTCAAGATCTTCAAAACTGACATGATTATTATTTTTATCGGTAATCTGATAATGTTTGATGTCACACTGACTGATAATTTTCAGTATCAGAGTCAGTTAGTTGATACTGATAATATTACTCTGTAAGATCAAAGGAAAAATGATCAAGTTAAAGATAACTATAATTCTTTAATTCTGGGGAAAAAATAATTGCACAGTAGTTTTATTTAACCTTAAAAATCTGAATGAATGATACGCGATAGACTGTGAAAGTGTGAGTGTAATTGAAGTCAGCTATAAGGAATTTACCATTTATTGATTTAAATAGTAATAAAGAAATTAGAATTATCTCCCTTTAAATTTATTTTTTTTGTCTGATGTCTTATATTTATGAATGTATTTTATGTGTTTCAGTGATTTAATTCCTAGTTAATAAACTGTGAACCCTATCTATTATCTATTATGTCCAAATGGAGGTTTTCTACACAAACATCAAAGTTAATTATTACTTATTTATTTGTTTCTATTAAATTGTACATAAGCCACCCATGCAATGGCACATAATAGTCAAAGTTGAGACTGGGTGCTGAAATGTGAAGATAGAAAGAAGTCTAATGTTTGAAACCTGTGCAAATTTACAATATACCTTTAGAATAAAATAGTTGATCCAAAGGGTATAAGGTTAAGACAACTGTCATTGTAATCATCAAATGTCTAATTCTTAATATAGTGATAGCAAGAACAATATAAAATCAAAATCTATCAACTGAAGAGTAACATATACAATATAGAAAACATAATACAGAGCTTAGTAATTGTATGATATTGTCTGACCAAGGCATGACTCTCTTAGTTCCAATGACTCTTAAAAAGACAACAATATGATGATATTTTTATTTATAGGTGTTCTAGCTCTCAAGAAAGGAGGGTTAGGATCCCATTAACTGGTTTAACCCTTTCACATTTTGTGCCTGTCCTTGACTTAGGTTTCTATCAGTTCCTTCTGTTGCCTTAGTATTCTGGAGTTTATGGTAATAGAGGAGTGATTAGTACAGTTGTCATAGTGAAATTATCAGTAACTACTGCTCAATCATGCATGAATAATTACATAAACAAAATTCCTACTAATGTGATATTGTATTCTACAAAGTAAGAATCCACAGTGACCCCCCACCCCCTTACACACACTTTCTCCTATATTTCAAGCTACCTCTTCTTTATCTTTATTCTCTGTCTGATGAAGTAGTAATTCACTTTCCTTCTTTTTTAGTTGCTGGTCCAGACTGTTAGATTTTATTTCCTCTGATTCCTGATATGTAAAATCACAATTATTTTATGTGAAGTGAACAATTATATAGATTATTTTGTTTAAAGTCATAATTTGGTAACATATTGTCTACAGTACACACTTGTATATACATACATGGCTAAGTAAACCGCACCAGGAACAAAAATCTGGCAACATCTGCTTGAATCATAAAATTTCATGTAAACGTATATTATTTTAGTTTTCAAAACTCAAGTAATTATTTTTTTCAGTTTGACAATCATATCGATTTTTTCAGATTGGTAAACATGTACATATTTTCAGTCGTATTAAGTGATTAACGATGTTTTTTAAAATGAGAGGACTGAGAAATGTCCTAGAGTTTTAAAAAACATCTTTAATTATTTTATCGCTATTTTGTATTCATAATTAAATAATTTTTGTTGAGATACTGACATTTTTTTAAACACAATTAATATTTTATACAGTTAATCACTTATTATCAAGGATTTGGTAATGTGACGTCATAATAACGTCATATTAGAAAACAGCGATAATACTATGTGCATCCTTGACAACGCTTAGCGATAATTGGAATCATCTCATGCGCTTACGTGATATGAAATATATTGGTTTCAAACATCAAAGGGAAAATAAACAAAATAGCGATAAAACCACATACTACTTATTGCATACTTCCATTGTTTTTTTGTCGATTCTGTTCCAAGTTACATGTATCACTGGACTCAATACAAATTATATTTAAATTTGTTCAACTATCTGAAATTAACTTTGAAATTATTATAATCTGCCACTATATCATCACTAGAGTGAGCGATTGTTGTGTATGGCCAATGAAGCAATTTTCAGCTACCGTTATATCATGGGGAGAAAATTGAAGTTACATTTCTGCCTTGTACTAGACCAACACACTTAGTTGCATTTTTATAGTGCTTGATGACTGAACAGTCTGCAGGTAGACATGTTGCTCCACTCATTCACATTATCCTGACCAGTATTTCCTCTTACTCTTTAAAGCTCATTGAGGAAGCAACACATACAATTTTTATAGTATTTGGTTTGACCTAAGCAGGCCTTGAACCTATGGTCTACTGCCATAAAGGTTGACCACTCTCACGATTACACCATCAATGTTGCTTATCATCACAAGAGGGATCACACAACACATGATACAAATTCAATACAATTCTATATTTCTTGACCATGATATTGATTAATTACCGGTAGAAAAAAATGAAGCCTGATCTTATCACTATAGTAAATAAAACTGTCTGTAATACAAAACAGTTGATATTCAATGTTTTATTTGTTTGACACATGAAATCTGCAAGATATTAACATCAAAATGTTTTTTCCCTTCCCCCATTTGTTTTGCTTTTAAAAAATGTTGCACCATGAGTTGATTATTGGAAAAACTACAAATAACTGAAATTGGATGCATACAACAAGAAAAAGTCAGGACTCGTATGCATGGGTGTATTTTTTTTTTTAGATTTGGAAATAAAATGACTTGTCGGAACACATTTAGAAGATTGCCGTTAATCCTTTGTCTTAAAAAATTAAACACTCTCTTTTGCTTGTATAAAAACTTTATCACTCATTTTTATGCATTTTAACATCGATTACAATTGCTTGTCAATAAACTTTACCCAAAAAAAACCTGAAGATTATATGCAATAAAAGAACGACTTTCAAGAAGAAACAAGCAGACATTAATTTTGTTTTTTGAGCCAAGAGAGGGCAACTTCAGTCCAACCAAGGAGAGAATTTCTCTCACTTCACCTGGTTTGGTGAGCCCTAGAAAATCAAATATGGTATCTTATATTTCTTACACAAAACTACAGTACACTCTGTTATAATCTTTCTGACTTACCTGGTATGTTTTAATGATTTCTTGACAGTTTCTTCTTATCTGTTCTGTTTCTTCTTTTGCCTCTTTTAATCGCTGAGTGATTTTTTCTAGATTGACTTTTGTATCCTATATTAAAATAGATCATTAAAATGTTTGTATTGTTTATTTACCTATAGGATAAACATTGTATTTACAAAATCGTGGTAATTATACCTACCTGTTAAACAAATAACATGTTTACACTTTAATATATATAAGATGTAAATACATGTATAACAATACAATTCAGTGTTCTAGCTTATTAGGTTGTGAAAATAAGACAGGCACATGAAAAGGTCACTAAAGTGTGTTTGGCTATTGTTGAATATGATATTCAGACTACTATCACTACTGTTCATACTGTTACCATGGATATTATATACATATTGATAAGAATTTAAATTAATTTATGATGTTTCAAAAAATTGACCTAGTCACTTTGTTAGGGTGTAACTGTTTTATTTAATAATTGCATAAGAGCACAATGAAGGGTGCTCAGAAAGGGCATTTAGGAGCTCATGATTTTGAGGGTAGGGTGCTGTGCCCCTCAATTTTCTTCTAGCAAGGACACTGCAATTGACCTGAAAACTCATTTAAATCTGCATACCACAATGATGATTCATGTACCACAATTTACAATAGCATTTACAATATCTTGTTCTCCAGGAAGTTTTTTTTTATCCCCAAGGCCTATACAGTAGTTCACCTCTTATAAGACAACTATGTTTTTATCTTGATAGTAGTTGTATAATTGGATTGGCCTTTCCACAGGAGTAAATGTATAAGAAAATGAAGAGTGACTGATGGAAGTCTTGAATTATAGTATGTTATCAGTCCTCGAAATGAAAATTTGAGTTTACTGGTTAAAATTAAATTCCTGAATTTATTTTTACATAGTTCTAAAAAAAAAATGAAAAATTTACTGGTTTGAACAAAGTTTTACTGGTCTTGGGGCGGAGGACAGATGCTCATTGTGAATACTGTGTTATAATTCTGTTATTGTCATTGGGTAGACATTTTTACAGGGATAAAAACTATTTTTCATCAGGGGCCAGCTGAGCTACTGGCTTTTAATTTCTAGGGATCCAGTATTTTTCTCAGTTGATGTTAAAGAAAAATTAAAATATTCAGACAAGAATGCATAATTGTTCACTTTAAAAACCCATTTACTCAGGTAATACAGGTTTATTAAGTATTTGTGGAAGTATGAATTTTTTTCTTTGTCTGTCTCTCTTTTTTTTCCTACATTTTCTCAGCAGGAACTAACTACCTACTTACAAATTTTAAGTCTTGGATGGAATTGGTTATGTAAAAAAGGGTTTCAGAGATATTGAATTAATTAGTATGTCATACAATAGGTTCAGCAAGAATTAAATTTAGTCAGGTCCTGTCCTGATCCATCGGACCTAAAAAAAAATAATCCTAATTTTGTAAGGAATGCATTGAATCCACTTATACAGTACAAACCAAGTATGGGGTTTCAGTGTATGCCACCCTCCTCAATGATGAAATTTTCATGCACAATTCTGCATTTTGAACCTTTTTAAAAAAAATATTTGAAATCTGAATGGTGTGACCAAGATAAAAAATTGTAAATTCTTTTAGAAATAGTCTGAATAGAATTCATGTATATTACATTACCTGTAATTTTTGTGAAATCATGAAAATCAGAAATGGGGAAAGCTTTGCCAAAATCTTATCTATACAGTACACCAATCTTCAATTGAAAATAAACATCCCAAACAAAGAGTACAAGCTGCAACAAATAATAAATACCTTGTGTCCTTCTAGTTCTGCTCTCAGTTTATTCTGAGCCCATTTAATTCTGACGTCTGCTGTGGATACTTGTTCTTTTAACTTTTCTGCATCTTTTTTGGCAGTATGGGCCTCTGATGACTAGAATGTGAGGAATTAGAATTATAATCATCTTAAGAAATCAAAACTAGAGTTTCTTTGTAGCCTGAATCTCTCACCTCATTATTCATGCACTGTTTGGATTCAAGCAAGCTTGTACATGAAGTTTTGAATTTTGAAACAAGAATTGCCCATTGCTGCTATGTGTGTCAATAGAAAAAGATTAAGTGAGGACTTTGTTGTCTACTTGTGACATAGTTTTCCAGGATGTTACGATTTTTTTCAGCATTTTATTTGTTAAAGTTGTTAAAAACAATGTTATCCATGTAAAAGTATTTAAGCTACTAAAAATTGTTTTTTCACATTAAAAAAAAAAGATTTTTTATCTGTGATACTCACTTTTAAGTCCAATTCATGTCCCAGTCTTGTTTTTTCTATTTTAAGATCTTTTATTTTTCCCATATGTCCATCTTTTTCTTTTGCAGCATCTTTCAATCTGGACTCCAACCTCTCTATGTTTTTTAAACTTCCTAAATTATTTTTCTCTGCCTGAGCATATTTAATAACCATGTTGTCTTTTTCAGCTACTGCCTCTTTGTATGCTTTATTTATCTACAATAAAAAACACAAAGTAGCGTTAGGGTGTTTAATGCAACTTTCAACAATATTTCAGTTTTATTAAATGATAAGGAATTTTGCTTTTTGCTGATTGGCCTAAACAGCATTTTCTCAACTCTACCTCAAAGTGAGTACATCTTGCGTGCAGTGAGTACACCTCGCGTGAGGTATATTCGGGCTTGTGTCTATTTTTGTCTATTGTCTATTCGGTGTTTCAACGTTGTTCAACCAGAGACGAGATTTCATTTCCAGTCGCCCAATCAAATTGCAAAAAAACTTAAAGGTCAAAATTTTGCCTCGGTCAATCAATCATTGACCAGGTCCGTATAGTCATGAGTAGACCTCATTAAAAGTCAATAATTGTATAATATTGTGGCGGCCAGTTATATTGGTGGAGGAAACCGGAATAACTGAGAAAAACACTGACCTGTCGCAAGTCACTGACCAACTTTATCACATAAGGTTGTATTGAGTACACCTCACTTAACTGAGATTCTAACTCACAACGTTAATGGCGATAGGCACTGATTGCATATATAGGTAGTTATAAATCCAACTACCATACGATCATGGCCATGACTGCCCCCACAAAGTAGGTGAATACAGCATATATTAAAGTTTTGATACACATCTTTACATTTCCATAGTACCTTGTTTAATCTGTGAACTATCCTAATTTATGCCCTGAACATATCCTGTACATCTATGTTAGGATAGTTTTAAGTCCGGTTGTCTGTTGTGAAGTAAATAAACTACAGTAATTAAAACCAATATATCAGACTAATAGCATGATTGTTTACACTTTGTGAGATTTCCAGAAAAATAACATCAAAAGTTGCCATATACTCGCATAATATACACACTACTTTATTGATTTCTATAATATTTCATTTCAGATTTTAGAATGGAAACCACTAGTTTAAAAAAAAATATTTTCCCTTATTATAACCAACTCAATCTTAGCCTGTGCTACTGTATTAAGGGACTACCGTCATTAGGGTTGCATAATGCGCATTGGTACATAATGCGCACCCCCTCTTGGCCTTGAAAATCTCCAGAAAAAAACTAGTTCGTGTCTATAATGCGCATGGACTTTCAAAAAAAAATCACCGTTGGAAATGTAAGAATTAAATATCAATCGTATATATTTTTCAGTCCTTTTGAGCATATTTCATTTGCTGGGAGAATTTAAGAACCATTTATTTCTTTTCATCTTCAATAAAGTTGCAAAATATTAAATGTGTTAGGTTTTATTGGCGTTTTCATATGATGTTTTTAATATCCAGATGTTGTGTAATTGTAATAGATTCGAAATCTAGTACAGCATCGGTAAATATAAGTTTAAATTCCGGATCTGAACGTAAATTAACAAAGTTGAGAGTTGAAGATGACAGAAAATAATGATATAGAATAAAGAAAGGCAAACAATTGTCACTTATTATGACATTGTTGAACATTAATAAGCTTGTGAGGAGTTGTTGAAAATACGGTTGTTACGTACATCAAAGAGCGCCAACAATCCGTTATTTTTTGGTATTTTTAAAATTGACCAAATAATTAATGATCATGAATGAACTACAAACAACGCCTTATTATTTAGTGATGAAATAGTATCCAAGCAATGCAATCATAACAGATTGTTATATGATGTAATTTTGTGTTAATCGGATTTAACTTCACCTGGGAGCAATCAAGCTATTAGACTTGACATAAAAATTGACAAATACATTTTATTGTTTCTTTTCTTTTTATTTCAATCACTATAATCTTGTGTAACACAGTCTGACAGTCTAATTATACTTGCACACATTGAAATCTTATTGGCAAGATTATTGATTATTTTACACATGGCTAGATATAGTCAGAGTTTATATTTAGTTTATTTTCGTATCTATCAAAGGTAAATATTTACAAGTACAAAACAAAACTGCACTAGACAGTTTTAATTCTTCAATAATTAAAACATAGTAGATGCAATTAATTATTTTGTGGAATAGTGTCCAAACAATTTAAGAAATATTTAACTTTGCATGTTGACAATAGTAAACAAAAAAACATGGCGGACATGTGATTTCCCGGTCTGGGAAAGAGTGAAACACATTGTTCCTGTTTATAATGTGCACCCCTCCTACAAAATAAAGAATCTGGGCAAAATCCTGCACATTATGCAACCCTAAATACAGTATTTGGCCTCATTTCCACTTTATACAGTATTATTTGTTATATCTTGTATTTGATTTATCTATTACTTCCCCTTATATTTTATTTCAAAAACCACTTGCACCTTCTATTAATGTGTAAAGAACATGTGCTGGCAGCTATAAAAATGTTTTTACATGTTTTATGGGTCTAGGACAAAAGCCCCCCTTACAAAAGTCCCCTGACAAAAAGCCCCCCCTCAATAATGATGAAAAGTAAAAGTTAATGTTTTTTTGTTATACATTTTTTTTATATTGATAGTGATATTAGATATATTAAAGTATACAAAGGAATTTTTTTTAAAAATTAATTAAAAAAATGTAATATTTATAGACAAAATTTTCTTCACATTTTGTTTATTATAATTAACATTTATATTTATAAAGTGTAAATTACAAAAGAAAAACTGATAATTTGTTTATAAATTAAAGTTATTTTTTGAATTATTCATAATTAAAGTCAATACATTTCATTTTTTTCTGTGTCATTGTTCAACTGTTTGGATTTGTAAAATTTTCTTTGTGTTTTCTAACATGATTCAAGATTTTTTGTATACAGATACAAGGAATTAAAATACAGAGGTACAAAAAATCTTGATGAACACAAAGAAAATTTTACAATTTTTTCTACAAATATTAAATTTTTTAAATTAATTTAAATTTTTTTTTCCTTTATACATGTACTTTAATATATCTAATATCACCATCAATATAAAAAAAATGTTTAAAAAAACACATTTTACTTTTCATCATTATTGGGGGGCTTTTTGTCAGGGGGCTTTTGTCCTGTTCCCATGTTTTATACCATATATACAATCAACTCTGCCTACATTCATTTATCCAGAGGATTTTGATTAGCCCATAACATACTTTCATCAAGGGGAGATAATGCAGTTGATGAAACATGATTTTCAAGACATTCCTCGTCCGTCCTGGAGTAAATACAAGTCTCTATTAAGTATTACTGATATACTGATTTTTATTAAGAAATGGTTTGGTGTTTTGAAAGATAATCCAGAATATTCTATCATACGATATTTGATTAAGTGGAGTTGACAGTACTGTATGTATGTATGTATCAGAAAGAATTTAACTTGAACTAGTATTACCGTGAGCACAGCTCACTAAGATATACCCCCCGCTTCCCACATCTGTCCAACCTATTTCCATAACCAAAACATTACTGATTGTTCCAACCAAAAATGAAAGGGACCCTCCTCTCTTCACCAGTAAGCTGCTGATAAAATTTCAAAACATTCTGAGAAACACTACTCAAGTTATCATATGACATAGGGTAAAAATCCTATTTTCCGTCATATCAAGTCCAATAACTCTGCAACGGCAAAAGTGAAAATCGTCAAAAATGAAAGGGATCCTCTTCTCTTCACCGGTAAGCTGCTGATAAAATTTCAAAACATTCTGAGAAACACTACTCAAGTTATCATACGACAAAGGGTAAAAATCCTATTTTCCGTCATATCAAGTCCAATAACTCTGGAACGGCAAAAGTGAAAATCGTCAAAAAAGAAAGGGATCCTCCTCTCTTCACCAGTAAACAGCTGATAAAATTTTAAAAGATTCTAAGAAACACAACTCAAGTTATCGTACGACATAGGATTTGTCTACAGACGGACATGGTGAAACCAGTATACCCCCCTACAACTTCGTTGCGGGGGATATAATAAAATGAATCATGTTATTTGTAATCAAATATATAAAGTATTATCAGTCTCCTGGGTGGAGGAAACTGGTACCCGGAGAATATCACCAACCTGTCGCAAGTCACTGACAAACTTTATCACATAATGTTGTATCGAGCATACCTCTCCATGAACGGGGTTCGAAATCAAAACATTAGTGGTGATAGGCACTGAGTGCACAGGTAGTTGTAAATCCAACTATCATACGATCACAACCACAACAGCCCCTTAATGATAATACCATACACATATCTGTTACTATATATAACTGTAATGTCTACCACAATGCACAAATATCAATGAGACAGGCCTAAAATTCTCACACTTTAATCAATATCCAGTACAAGAATTTCTTTATATTCTATGTATTTACTTGTAGATGAAATGTTTCAACAATGTACCTGATCAATTCTTAGCTTCATTTCTGTCTGTAACCCATTAATAGCACGTTTAGCAGCTGCATCATGACTGGATAGCTTGTGATGTAATCCTCGGATTTCTTGCTGTTGTTGGGATATTGTATATTCCAACTGAAAATAAAAATGATACGAAAGCTGCTAAATTATTATAATTTTTTTTTCAAGATCATTGCAAAACTTTTGTACTGGTTTGGATTATTTAAGAATAATACCACTTTCAACCACGTTTAAGTTATATTGTTACAGTCAGTTTTATTGGTGGATGAAACTTGACAGAAAACCATTGACCTTATAATTATATAAGGTTATTTACATTGAGAACATCTCACAACAGCCAAATCAGATTTAATAAGGGCCAAGCCAAGTGCAGTATGATGTGACCGCAGCATGTAAACAAATGAAAGTTGAACAAGTGTATATTAAAGTCAAAAGTGGACTGTCCACAGTATTTTGCTGGTCACAGTAAATTGATGGACACAATGATGTGTTGGACACACTTCATTGGTCCCAGACTGGAATAATTTTGAAATATTTCAGCCAATCAGAAAGCATAATTGGTCCTAGCAGCCATGTTGGATTTCCAAATGAACAGAAATCATATCATATGTTCAGGACCATCCAAGTAACATTTCTGTCATGTTTGGTTCCAAATGTGGCTTGTGAGAAATAGATTAAAATGTAAAAGTTAACAAATGACAACTACATGTACAACGACGATGAATGCCAAATGATGGCAATAGCTCACATGACCCTTTGGGTTATATAATTAGGTAAGCTAAAAAAAACTTATCAAATTCATATAAACATTTTATTCTCTCTGTTTGAAAGACAAAAACATGCTTTTTGCACTTTGGGGCCACTCGTTTGGAAACAGGTAGGGCTGCAATACCCCAAATCAATAGTGAATACTCATCTTCATTCTGTTTCACATGGTCGTGATCGCATAGTAGTTGGATTTATAACTATCTATGCAAATCAGTGCCTATCACCACTAATGCTGTGAGTTCGAATCCCCCTCAGGCGAGTTGTACTCGATACTCAAACTTTGTCAGTGACTCGCGGCAGAACAGTGGTTTTCTCCAGGTACTCTGGTTTCATCCACCAATAAAACCGACCTCCACGATACAACTGAAATATTGTTGAAAGTGGCATCAAACACCACAACTCTAACCCTAACCCCATTTGCTTCTTTCTGACAAAATGTTCAGAATGTCCCTAAAATTACATAACAAACCTCTTTGATCTGTGGTAAATAGAAATCATCCGAGTTATGTCTCTTTATAATTTCTATTTCTTTCTGATAGTTGTCTCTCTCTTCAATAACAGTATCCAATTGTTTGTGCAAATCTGAATAATCAACTTTACTTCTGAAAGTAAATCAAAAGAATTGATCAATTCTTTTGCTATCATACGAATACTTTGTACTTCAAAAATATACTATAAAAGCCAACAAGTTATTCTTTGATACTACCTTTTTAAGAAAAATAATCTAATTTTAAGAATCAAGAACTGCTTGCCCTTCGTCTTGGTGAGCACCTGCGTTCACCTCATTTTTTTGTGAAATCTGTGTTGCTCATATTTTTAGTTTTATGTGTTGTGTACATGTTTTTTGTTTTGTTTGCAATCATTTTGTGTATTGTGTCCAATGTTTCTTGTGTCTCTCTATTGTCCATTCTTGATTGTCCCTTCTATTTTCTCTATTGCTTGTGTCTCTCTATTGTCCATTCTTGATTGTCTCTTCCATTTTCTCTATTGCTTGTGTCTCTCTATTGTCCCTTCCATTTTCTCTATTGCTTGTGTCTCTCTATTGTCCATTCTTGATTGTCCCTTCCATTTTCTCTATTGCTTGTGTCTCTCTATTGTCCATTCTTGATTGTCTCTTCCATTTTCTCTATTGCTTGTGTCTCTCTATTGTCCCTTCCATTTTCTCTATTGCTTGTGTCTCTCTATTGTCCATTCTTGATTGTCTCTTCCATTTTCTCTATTGCTTGTGTCTCTCTATTGTCCATTCTTGATTATCCCTTCCATTTTCTCTATTGCTTGTGTCTCTCTATTGTCCATTCTTGATTGTCTCTTCCATTTTCTCTATTGCTTGTGTCTCTCTATTGTCCCTTCCATTTTCTCTATTGCTTGTGTCTCTCTATTGTCCATTCTTGATTGTCTCTTCCATTTTCTCTATTGCTTGTGTCTCTCTATTGTCCCTTCCATTTTCTCTATTGCTTGTGTCTCTCTATTGTCCCTTCCATTTTCTCTATTGCTTGTGTCTCTCTATTGTCCATTCTTGATTGTCTCTTCCATTTTCTCTATTGCTTGTGTCTCTCTATTGTCCATTCTTGATTGTCCCTTCCATTTTCTCTATTGCTTGTGTCTCTCTATTGTCCCTTCCATTTTCTCTATTGCTTGTGTCTCTCTATTGTCCATTCTTGATTGTCTCTTCCATTTTCTCTATTGCTTGTGTCTCTCTATTGTCCATTCTTGATTGTCCCTTCCATTTTCTCTATTGCTTGTGTCTCTCTATTGTCCATTCTTGATTGTCCCTTCCATTTTCTCTATTGCTTGTGTCTCTCTATTGTCCCTTCCATTTTCTCTATTGCTTGTGTCTCTCTATTGTCCCTTCCATTTTCTCTATTGCTTGTGTCTCTCTATTGTCCATTCTTGATTGTCCCTTCCATTTTCTCTATTGCCTGTGTCTCTCTATTGTCCATTCCATTTTCTCTATTGCTTGTGTCTCTCTATTGTCCCTTCCATTTTCTCTATTGCTTGTGTCTCTCTATTGTCCATTCTTGATTGTCCCTTCCATTTTCTCTATTGCCTGTGTCTCTCTATTGTCCATTCCATTTTCTCTATTGCTTGTGTCTCTCTATTGTCCATTCTTGATTGTCCCTTCCATTTTCTCTATTCCTTGTGTCTCTCTATTGTCCCTTCCACTTTCTCTATTGCTTGTGTCTCTCTATTGTCCATTCTTGATTGTCTCTTCTATTTTCTCTATTGCTTGTGTCTCTCTATTGTCCATTCTTGATTGTCTCTTCCATTTTCTCTATTGCTTGTGTCTCTCTATTGTCCCTTCCACTTTCTCTATTGCTTGTGTCTCTCTATTGTCCATTCTTGATTGTCTCTTCCATTTTCTCTATTGCTTGTGTCTCTCTATTGTCCATTCTTGATTGTCCCTTCCATTTTCTCTATTGCCTGTGTCTCTCTATTGTCCATTCCATTTTCTCTATTGCTTGTGTCTCTCTATTGTCCCTTCCATTTTCTCTATTGCTTGTGTCTCTCTATTGTCCATTCTTGATTGTCCCTTCCATTTTCTCTATTGCCTGTGTCTCTCTATTGTCCATTCCATTTTCTCTATTGCTTGTGTCTCTCTATTGTCCATTCTTGATTGTCCCTTCCATTTTCTCTATTCCTTGTGTCTCTCTATTGTCCCTTCCACTTTCTCTATTGCTTGTGTCTCTCTATTGTCCATTCTTAATTGTCTCTTCTATTTTCTCTATTGCTTGTGTCTCTCTATTGTCCATTCTTGATTGTCTCTTCCATTTTCTCTATTGCTTGTGTCTCTCTATTGTCCCTTCCACTTTCTCTATTGCTTGTGTCTCTCTATTGTCCATTCTTGATTGTCTCTTCCATTTTCTCTATTGCTTGTGTCTCTCTATTGTCCATTCTTGATTGTCCCTTCCATTTTCTCTATTGCTTGTGTCTCCCTATTGTCCATTCTTGATTGTCCCTTCCATTTTCTCTATTGCTTGTGTCTCTCTATTGTCCCTTCCACTTTCTCTATTGCTTGTGTCTCTCTATTGTCCATTCTTGATTGTCCCTTCCATTTTCTCTATTGCTTGTGTCTCTCTATTGTCCATTCTTGATTGTCTCTTCCATTTTCTCTATTGCTTGTGTCTCTCTATTGTCCATTCTTGATTGTCCCTTCCATTTTCTCTATTGCTTGTGTCTCTCTATTGTCCATTCTTGATTGTCCCTTCCATTTTCTCTATTGCTTGTGTCTCTCTATTGTCCATTCTTGATTGTCTCTTCCATTTTCTCTATTGCTTGTGTCTCTCTATTGTCCATTCTTGATTGTCCCTTCCATTTTCTCTATTGCTTGTGTCTCTCTATTGTCCATTCTTGATTGTCCCTTCCATTTTCTCTATTGCTTGTGTCTCTCTATTGTCCATTCTTGATTGTCTCTTCCATTTTCTCTATTGCTTGTGTCTCTCTATTGTCCATTCTTGATTGTCTCTTCCATTTTCTCTATTGCTTGTGTCTCTCTATTATCCATTCTTGATTGTCTCTTCCATTTTCTCTATTGTTTGTGTCTCTCTATTGTCCCTTCCATTTTCTCTATTGCTTGTGTCTCTCTATTGTCCATTCTTGATTGTCTCTTCCATTTTCTCTATTGCTTGTGTCTCTCTATTGTCCATTCTTGATTGTCCCTTCCATTTTCTCTATTGCTTGTGTCTCTCTATTGTCCATTCTTGATTGTCCCTTCCATTTTCTCTATTGCTTGTGTCTCTCTATTGTCCATTCTTGATTGTCTCTTCCATTTTCTCTATTGCTTGTGTCTCTCTATTGTCCATTCTTGATTGTCTCTTCCATTTTCTCTATTGCTTGTGTCTCTCTATTATCCATTCTTGATTGTCTCTTCCATTTTCTCTATTGTTTGTGTCTCTCTATTGTCCCTTCCATTTTCTCTATTGCTTGTGTCTCTCTATTGTCCATTCTTGATTGTCTCTTCCATTTTCTCTATTGCTTGTGTCTCTCTATTGTCCATTCTTGATTGTCTCTTCCATTTTCTCTATTCCTTGTGTCTCTCTATTGTCCATTCTTGATTGTCTCTTCCATTTTCTCTATTGCTTGTGTCTCTCTATTGTCCATTCTTGATTGTCTCTTCCATTTTCTCTATTGCTTGTGTCTTTCTATTGTCCATTCTTGATTGTCTCTTCCATTTTCTCTATTGCTTGTGTCTCTCTATTGTCCATTCTTGATTGTCTCTTCCATTTTCTCTATTGCTTGTGTCTCTCTATTGTCCATTCTTGATTGTCTCTTCCATTTTCTCTATTGCTTGTGTCTCTCTATTGTCCCTTCCATTTTCTCTATTGCTTGTGTCTCTCTATTGTCCATTCTTGATTGTCTCTTCCATTTTCTCTATTGCTTGTGTCTCTCTATTGTCCATTCTTGATTGTCTCTTCCATTTTCTCTATTGCTTGTGTCTCTCTATTGTCCCTTCCATTTTCTCTATTGCTTGTGTCTCTCTATTGTCCATTCTTGATTGTCCCTTCCATTTTCTCTATTGCTTGTGTCTCTCTATTGTCCATTCTTGATTGTCTCTTCCATTTTCTCTATTGCTTGTGTCTCTCTATTGTCCATTCTTGATTGTCCCTTCCATTTTCTCTATTGCTTGTGTCTCTCTATTGTCCATTCTTGATTGTCCCTTCCATTTTCTCTATTGCTTGTGTCTCTCTATTGTCCATTCTTGATTGTCTCTTCCATTTTCTCTATTGCTTGTGTCTCTCTATTGTCCATTCTTGATTGTCTCTTCCATTTTCTCTATTGCTTGTGTCTCTCTATTGTCCATTCTTGATTGTCTCTCACATTTTCTCTATTGCTTGTGTCTCTCTATTGTCCCTTCCATTTTCTCTATTGCTTGTGTCTCTCTATTGTCCATTCTTGATTGTCTCTTCCATTTTCTCTATTGCTTGTGTCTCTCTATTGTCCCTTCCATTTTTTCTATTGCTTGTGTCTCTCTATTGTCCATTCTTGATTGTCTCTTCCATTTTCTCTATTGCTTGTGTCTCTCTATTGTCCCTTCCATTTTCTCTATTGCTTGTGTCTCTCTATTGTCCATTCTTGATTGTCTCTTCCATTTTCTCTATTGCTTGTGTCTCTCTATTGTCCATTCTTGATTGTCTCTTCCATTTTCTCTATTGCTTGTGTCTCTCTATTGTCCATTCTTGATTGTATCTTCCATTTTCTCTATTGCTTGTGTCTCTCTATTGTCCATTCTTGATTGTATCTTCCATTTTCTCTATTGCTTGTGTCTCTCTATTGTCCCTTCCATTTTCTCTATTGCTTGTGTCTCTCTATTGTCCCTTCCATTTTCTCTATTGCTTGTGTCTCTCTATTGTCCATTCTTGATTGTCTCTTCCATTTTCTCTATTGCTTGTGTCTCTCTATTGTCCATTCTTGATTGTCTCTTCCATTTTCTCTATTGCTTGTGTCTCTCTATTGTCCCTTCCATTTTCTCTATTGCTTGTGTCTCTCTATTGTCCATTCTTGATTGTCTCTTCCATTTTCTCTATTGCTTGTGTCTCTCTATTGTCCATTCTTGATTGTCCCTTCCATTTTCTCTATTGCTTGTGTCTCTCTATTGTCCCTTCCATTTTCTCTATTGCTTGTGTCTCTCTATTGTCCCTTCCATTATCTCTATTGCTTGTGTCTCTCTATTGTCCATTCTTGATTGTCTCTTCCATTTTCTCTATTGCTTGTGTCTCTCTATTGTCCATTCTTGATTGTCTCTTCCATTTTCTCTATTGCTTGTGTCTCTCTATTATCCATTCTTGATTGTCCCTTCCATTTTCTCTATGGCTTGTGTCTCTCTTTTGTCCCTTCCATTTTTTCTATTGCCTGTGTCTCTCTATTGTCCATTCTTGATTGTCCCTTCCATTTTCTCTATTGTTTGTGTCTCTCTATTGTCCATTCTTGATTGTCTCTTCCATTTTCTCTATTACTTGTGTCTCTCTATTGTCCATTCTTGATTGTCCCTTCCATTTTCTCTATTGCTTGTGTCTCTCTATTGTCCATTCTTGATTGTCTCTTCCATTTTCTCTATTGCTTGTGTCTCTCTATTGTCCATTCTTGATTGTCTCTTCCATTTTCTCTATTGTTTGTGTCTCTCTATTGTCCCTTCCATTTTCTCTATTGCTTGTGTCTCTCTATTGTCCATTCTTGATTGTCTCTTCCATTTTCTCTATTACTTGTGTCTCTCTATTATCCATTCTTGATTGTCTCTTCCATTTTCTCTATTGCTTGTGTCTCTCTATTGTCCCTTCCATTTTCTCTATTACTTGTGTCTCTCTATTGTCCATTCTTGATTGTCTCTTCCATTTTCTCTATTGCTTGTGTCTCTCTATTGTCCATTCTTGATTGTCTCTTCCATTTTCTCTATTGCTTGTGTCTCTCTATTGTCCATTCTTGATTGTCTCTTCCATTTTCTCTATTGCTTGTGTCTCTCTATTATCCATTCTTGATTGTCCCTTCCATTTTCTCTATGGCTTGTGTCTCTCTTTTGTCCCTTCCATTTTTTCTATTGCCTGTGTCTCTCTATTGTCCATTCTTGATTGTCCCTTCCATTTTCTCTATTGTTTGTGTCTCTCTATTGTCCATTCTTGATTGTCTCTTCCATTTTCTCTATTGCTTGTGTCTCTCTATTATCCATTCTTGATTGTCCCTTCCATTTTCTCTATGGCTTGTGTCTCTCTTTTGTCCCTTCCATTTTTTCTATTGCCTGTGTCTCTCTATTGTCCATTCTTGATTGTCCCTTCCATTTTCTCTATTGTTTGTGTCTCTCTATTGTCCATTCTTGATTGTCCCTTCCATTTTCTATATTGCTTGTGTCTCTCTATTGTCCATTCTTGATTGTCCCTTCCATTTTCTCTATTGTTTGTGTCTCTTTATTGTCCCTTCCATTTTCTCTATTGCTTGTGTCTCTCTATTGTCCCTTCCATTTTCTCTATTGCTTGTGTCTCTCTATTGTCCATTCTTGATTGTCTCTTCCATTTTCTCTATTGCTTGTGTCTCTCTATTGTCCATTCTTGATTGTCTCTTCCATTTTCTCTATTGCTTGTGTCTCTCTATTGTCCATTCTTGATTGTCTCTCACATTTTCTCTATTGCTTGTGTCTCTCTATTGTCCCTTCCATTTTCTCTATTGCTTGTGTCTCTCTATTGTCCATTCTTGATTGTCTCTTCCATTTTCTCTATTGCTTGTGTCTCTCTATTGTCAATTCTTGATTGTCTCTTCCATTTTCTCTATTGTTTGTGTCTCTCTATTGTCCATTCTTGATTGTCTCTTCCATTTTCTCTATTACTTGTGTCTCTCTATTGTCCATTCTTGATTGTCCCTTCCATTTTCTCTATTGCTTGTGTCTCTCTATTGTCCATTCTTGATTGTCTCTTCCATTTTCTCTATTGCTTGTGTCTCTCTATTGTCCATTCTTGATTGTCTCTTCCATTTTCTCTATTGCTTGTGTCTCTCTATTGTCCATTCTTGATTGTCCCTTCCATTTTCTCTATTGTTTGTGTCTCTCTATTGTCCCTTCCATTTTCTCTATTGCTTGTGTCTCTCTATTGTCCCTTCCATTTTCTCTATTGCTTGTGTCTCTCTATTGTCCATTCTTGATTGTCTCTTCCATTTTCTCTATTGCTTGTGTCTCTCTATTGTCCATTCTTGATTGTCTCTTCCATTTTCTCTATTGCTTGTGTCTCTCTATTGTCCATTCTTGATTGTCTCTTCCATTTTCTCTATTGCTTGTGTCTCTCTATTGTCCCTTCCATTTTCTCTATTGCTTGTGTCTCTCTATTGTCCATTCTTGATTGTCTCTTCCATTTTCTCTATTGCTTGTGTCTCTCTATTGTCCATTCTTGATTGTCCCTTCCATTTTCTCTATTGCTTGTGTCTCTCTATTGTCCCTTCCATTTTCTCTATTGCTTGTGTCTCTCTATTGTCCCTTCCATTTTCTCTATTGCTTGTGTCTCTCTATTGTCCCTTCCATTTTCTCTATTGCTTGTGTCTCTCTATTGTCCATTCTTGATTGTCTCTTCCATTTTCTCTATTACTTGTGTCTCTCTATTGTCCATTCTTGATTGTCCCTTCCATTTTCTCTATTGCTTGTGTCTCTCTATTGTCCATTCTTGATTGTCTCTTCCATTTTCTCTATTGCTTGTGTCTCTCTATTGTCCATTCTTGATTGTCTCTTCCATTTTCTCTATTGCTTGTGTCTCTCTATTGTCCATTCTTGATTGTCCCTTCCATTTTCTCTATTGTTTGTGTCTCTCTATTGTCCCTTCCATTTTCTCTATTGCTTGTGTCTCTCTATTGTCCCTTCCATTTTCTCTATTGCTTGTGTCTCTCTATTGTCCATTCTTGATTGTCTCTTCCATTTTCTCTATTGCTTGTGTCTCTCTATTGTCCATTCTTGATTGTCTCTTCCATTTTCTCTATTGCTTGTGTCTCTCTATTGTCCATTCTTGATTGTCTCTTCCATTTTCTCTATTGCTTGTGTCTCTCTATTGTCCCTTCCATTTTCTCTATTGCTTGTGTCTCTCTATTGTCCATTCTTGATTGTCTCTTCCATTTTCTCTATTGCTTGTGTCTCTCTATTGTCCATTCTTGATTGTCCCTTCCATTTTCTCTATTGCTTGTGTCTCTCTATTGTCCCTTCCATTTTCTCTATTGCTTGTGTCTCTCTATTGTCCCTTCCATTTTCTCTATTGCTTGTGTCTCTCTATTGTCCATTCTTGATTGTCTCTTCCATTTTCTCTATTGCTTGTGTCTCTCTATTGTCCATTCTTGATTGTCTCTTCCATTTTCTCTATTCCTTGTGTCTCTCTATTGTCCATTCTTGATTGTCTCTTCCATTTTCTCTATTGCTTGTGTCTCTCTATTATCCATTCTTGATTGTCCCTTCCATTTTCTCTATTGCTTGTATCTCTCTATTGTCCCTTCCATTTTCTCTATTGCTTGTGTCTCTCTATTGTCCATTCTTGATTGTCTCTTCCATTTTCTCTATTGCTTGTGTCTCTCTATTGTCTCTTCCATTTTTTCTATTGCTTGTGTCTCTCTATTGTCCATTCTTGATTGTCTCTTCCATTTTCTCTATTGCTTGTGTCTCTCTATTGTCCCTTCCATTTTCTCTATTGCTTGTGTCTCTCTATTGTCCATTCTTGATTGTCCCTTCCATTTTCTCTATTGCTTGTGTCTCTCTATTGTCCATTCTTGATTGTCCCTTCCATTTTCTCTATTGCTTGTGTCTCTCTATTGTCCATTCTTGATTGTCTCTTCCATTTTCTCTATTGCTTGTGTCTCTCTATTGTCCATTCTTGATTGTCCCTTCCATTTTCTCTATTGCTTGTGTCTCTCTATTGTCCATTCTTGATTGTCCCTTCCATTTTCTCTATTGCTTGTGTCTCTCTATTGTCCATTCTTGATTGTCTCTTCCATTTTCTCTATTGCTTGTGTCTCTCTATTGTCCATTCTTGATTGTCTCTTCCATTTTCTCTATTGCTTGTGTCTCTCTATTGTCCCTTCCATTTTCTCTATTGCTTGTGTCTCTCTATTGTCCATTCTTGATTGTCTCTTCCATTTTCTCTATTGCTTGTGTCTCTCTATTGTCCCTTCCATTATCTCTATTGCTTGTGTCTCTCTATTGTCCATTCTTGATTGTCTCTTCCATTTTCTCTATTGCTTGTGTCTCTCTATTATCCATTCTTGATTGTCCCTTCCATTTTCTCTATGGCTTGTGTCTCTCTTTTGTCCCTTCCATTTTTTCTATTGCTTGTGTCTCTCTATTGTCCCTTCCATTTTCTCTATTGCTTGTGTCTCTCTATTGTCCATTCTTGATTGTCTCTTCCATTTTCTCTATTGCTTGTGTCTCTCTATTGTCCCTTCCATTTTTTCTATTGCTTGTGTCTCTCTATTGTCCATTCTTGATTGTCTCTTCCATTTTCTCTATTGCTTGTGTCTCTCTATTGTCCATTCTTGATTGTCTCTTCCATTTTCTCTATTGCTTGTGTCTCTCTATTGTCCATTCTTGATTGTCTCTTCCATTTTCTCTATTGCTTGTGTCTCTCTATTGTCCCTTCCATTTTCTCTATTGCTTGTGTCTCTCTATTGTCCCTTCCATTTTCTCTATTGCTTGTGTCTCTCTATTGTCCATTCTTGATTGTCTCTTCCATTTTCTCTATTGCTTGTGTCTCTCTATTGTCCCTTCCATTTTCTCTATTGCTTGTGTCTCTCTATTGTCCCTTCCATTTTCTCTATTGCTTGTGTCTCTCTATTGTCCATTCTTGATTGTCTCTTCCATTTTCTCTATTGCTTGTGTCTCTCTATTGTCCATTCTTGATTGTCCCTTCCATTTTCTCTATTGCTTGTGTCTCTCTATTGTCCCTTCCATTTTCTCTATTGCTTGTGTCTCTCTATTGTCCATTCTTGATTGTCTCTTCCATTTTCTCTATTGCTTGTGTCTCTCTATTGTCCATTCTTGATTGTCTCTTCCATTTTCTCTATTGCTTGTGTCTCTCTATTGTCCATTCTTGATTGTCTCTCACATTTTCTCTATTGCTTGTGTCTCTCTATTGTCCCTTCCATTTTCTCTATTGCTTGTGTCTCTCTATTGTCCATTCTTGATTGTCCCTTCCATTTTCTCTATTGCTTGTGTCTCTCTATTGTCCATTCTTGATTGTCCCTTCCATTTTCTCTATTGCTTGTGTCTCTCTATTGTCCCTTCCATTTTCTCTATTGCTTGTGTCTCTCTATTGTCCCTTCCATTTTCTCTATTGCTTGTGTCTCTCTATTGTCCCTTCCATTTTCTCTATTGCTTGTGTCTCTCTATTGTCCATTCTTGATTGTCTCTTCCATTTTCTCTATTGCTTGTGTCTCTCTATTGTCCATTCTTGATTGTCCCTTCCATTTTCTCTATTGCTTGTGTCTCTCTATTGTCCATTCTTGATTGTCTCTTCCATTTTCTCTATTGCTTGTGTCTCTCTATTGTCCATTCTTGATTGTCTCTTCCATTTTCTCTATTGCTTGTGTCTCTCTATTGTCCCTTCCATTTTCTCTATTGCTTGTGTCTCTCTATTGTCCATTCTTGATTGTCTCTTCCATTTTCTCTATTGCTTGTGTCTCTCTATTGTCCATTCTTGATTGTCCCTTCCATTTTCTCTATTGTTTGTGTCTCTCTATTGTCCCTTCCATTTTCTCTATTGCTTGTGTCTCTCTATTGTCCCTTCCATTTTCTCTATTGCTTGTGTCTCTCTATTGTCCATTCTTGATTGTCTCTTCCATTTTCTCTATTGCTTGTGTCTCTCTATTGTCCATTCTTGATTGTCTCTTCCATTTTCTCTATTGCTTGTGTCTCTCTATTGTCCATTCTTGATTGTCTCTTCCATTTTCTCTATTGCTTGTGTCTCTCTATTGTCCCTTCCATTTTCTCTATTGCTTGTGTCTCTCTATTGTCCATTCTTGATTGTCTCTTCCATTTTCTCTATTGCTTGTGTCTCTCTATTGTCCATTCTTGATTGTCCCTTCCATTTTCTCTATTGCTTGTGTCTCTCTATTGTCCCTTCCATTTTCTCTATTGCTTGTGTCTCTCTATTGTCCCTTCCATTTTCTCTATTGCTTGTGTCTCTCTATTGTCCCTTCCATTTTCTCTATTGCTTGTGTCTCTCTATTGTCCATTCTTGATTGTCTCTTCCATTTTCTCTATTACTTGTGTCTCTCTATTGTCCATTCTTGATTGTCCCTTCCATTTTCTCTATTGCTTGTGTCTCTCTATTGTCCATTCTTGATTGTCTCTTCCATTTTCTCTATTGCTTGTGTCTCTCTATTGTCCATTCTTGATTGTCTCTTCCATTTTCTCTATTGCTTGTGTCTCTCTATTGTCCATTCTTGATTGTCCCTTCCATTTTCTCTATTGTTTGTGTCTCTCTATTGTCCCTTCCATTTTCTCTATTGCTTGTGTCTCTCTATTGTCCCTTCCATTTTCTCTATTGCTTGTGTCTCTCTATTGTCCATTCTTGATTGTCTCTTCCATTTTCTCTATTGCTTGTGTCTCTCTATTGTCCATTCTTGATTGTCTCTTCCATTTTCTCTATTGCTTGTGTCTCTCTATTGTCCATTCTTGATTGTCTCTTCCATTTTCTCTATTGCTTGTGTCTCTCTATTGTCCCTTCCATTTTCTCTATTGCTTGTGTCTCTCTATTGTCCATTCTTGATTGTCTCTTCCATTTTCTCTATTGCTTGTGTCTCTCTATTGTCCATTCTTGATTGTCCCTTCCATTTTCTCTATTGCTTGTGTCTCTCTATTGTCCCTTCCATTTTCTCTATTGCTTGTGTCTCTCTATTGTCCCTTCCATTTTCTCTATTGCTTGTGTCTCTCTATTGTCCATTCTTGATTGTCTCTTCCATTTTCTCTATTGCTTGTGTCTCTCTATTGTCCATTCTTGATTGTCTCTTCCATTTTCTCTATTCCTTGTGTCTCTCTATTGTCCATTCTTGATTGTCTCTTCCATTTTCTCTATTGCTTGTGTCTCTCTATTATCCATTCTTGATTGTCCCTTCCATTTTCTCTATTGCTTGTATCTCTCTATTGTCCCTTCCATTTTCTCTATTGCTTGTGTCTCTCTATTGTCCATTCTTGATTGTCTCTTCCATTTTCTCTATTGCTTGTGTCTCTCTATTGTCTCTTCCAT
The DNA here is from genome assembly GCA_963680875.1 of Bathymodiolus brooksi. Classification (NCBI taxonomy): domain Eukaryota; kingdom Metazoa; phylum Mollusca; class Bivalvia; order Mytilida; family Modiolidae; genus Bathymodiolus; species Bathymodiolus brooksi. The sequence goes on from OY804577.1 coordinate 44,714,098, forward strand.
TTTTTCTATTGCTTGTGTCTCTCTATTGTCCATTCTTGATTGTCTCTTCCATTTTCTCTATTGCTTGTGTCTCTCTATTGTCCCTTCCATTTTCTCTATTGCTTGTGTCTCTCTATTGTCCATTCTTGATTGTCCCTTCCATTTTCTCTATTGCTTGTGTCTCTCTATTGTCCATTCTTGATTGTCCCTTCCATTTTCTCTATTGCTTGTGTCTCTCTATTGTCCATTCTTGATTGTCTCTTCCATTTTCTCTATTGCTTGTGTCTCTCTATTGTCCATTCTTGATTGTCCCTTCCATTTTCTCTATTGCTTGTGTCTCTCTATTGTCCATTCTTGATTGTCCCTTCCATTTTCTCTATTGCTTGTGTCTCTCTATTGTCCATTCTTGATTGTCTCTTCCATTTTCTCTATTGCTTGTGTCTCTCTATTGTCCATTCTTGATTGTCTCTTCCATTTTCTCTATTGCTTGTGTCTCTCTATTGTCCCTTCCATTTTCTCTATTGCTTGTGTCTCTCTATTGTCCATTCTTGATTGTCTCTTCCATTTTCTCTATTGCTTGTGTCTCTCTATTGTCCCTTCCATTATCTCTATTGCTTGTGTCTCTCTATTGTCCATTCTTGATTGTCTCTTCCATTTTCTCTATTGCTTGTGTCTCTCTATTATCCATTCTTGATTGTCCCTTCCATTTTCTCTATGGCTTGTGTCTCTCTTTTGTCCCTTCCATTTTTTCTATTGCTTGTGTCTCTCTATTGTCCCTTCCATTTTCTCTATTGCTTGTGTCTCTCTATTGTCCATTCTTGATTGTCTCTTCCATTTTCTCTATTGCTTGTGTCTCTCTATTGTCCCTTCCATTTTTTCTATTGCTTGTGTCTCTCTATTGTCCATTCTTGATTGTCTCTTCCATTTTCTCTATTGCTTGTGTCTCTCTATTGTCCATTCTTGATTGTCTCTTCCATTTTCTCTATTGCTTGTGTCTCTCTATTGTCCATTCTTGATTGTCTCTTCCATTTTCTCTATTGCTTGTGTCTCTCTATTGTCCCTTCCATTTTCTCTATTGCTTGTGTCTCTCTATTGTCCCTTCCATTTTCTCTATTGCTTGTGTCTCTCTATTGTCCCTTCCATTTTCTCTATTGCTTGTGTCTCTCTATTGTCCCTTCCATTTTCTCTATTGCTTGTGTCTCTCTATTGTCCCTTCCATTTTCTCTATTGCTTGTGTCTCTCTATTGTCCATTCTTGATTGTCTCTTCCATTTTCTCTATTGCTTGTGTCTCTCTATTGTCCTTTCCATTTTTTCTATTGCTTGTGTCTCTCTATTGTCCATTCTTGATTGTCCCTTCCATTTTCTCTATTGCTTGTGTCTCTCTATTGTCCATTCTTGATTGTCTCTTCCATTTTCTCTATTGCTTGTGTCTCTCTATTGTCCCTTCCATTTTTTCTATTGCTTGTGTCTCTCTATTGTCCATTCTTGATTGTCTCTTCCATTTTCTCTATTGCTTGTGTCTCTCTATTGTCCCTTCCATTTTCTCTATTGCTTGTGTCTCTCTATTGTCCCTTCCATTTTCTCTATTGCTTGTGTCTCTCTATTGTCCATTCTTGATTGTCTCTTCCATTTTCTCTATTGCTTGTGTCTCTCTATTGTCCCTTCCATTTTCTCTATTGCTTGTGTCTCTCTATTGTCCATTCTTGATTGTCCCTTCCATTTTCTCTATTGCTTGTGTCTCTCTATTGTCCCTTCCATTTTCTCTATTGCTTGTGTCTCTCTATTGTCCCTTCCATTTTCTCTATTGCTTGTGTCTCTCTATTGTCCCTTCCATTTTCTCTATTGCTTGTGTCTCTCTATTGTCCCTTCCATTTTCTCTATTGCTTGTGTCTCTCTATTGTCCATTCTTGATTGTCTCTTCCATTTTCTCTATTGCTTGTGTCTCTCTATTGTCCATTCTTGATTGTCCCTTCCATTTTCTCTATTGCTTGTGTCTCTCTATTGTCCATTCTTGATTGTCTCTTCCATTTTCTCTATTGCTTGTGTCTCTCTATTGTCCATTCTTGATTGTCTCTTCCATTTTCTCTATTGCTTGTGTCTCTCTATTGTCCCTTCCATTTTCTCTATTGCTTGTGTCTCTCTATTGTCCATTCTTGATTGTCTCTTCCATTTTCTCTATTGCTTGTGTCTCTCTATTGTCCATTCTTGATTGTCTCTTCCATTTTCTCTATTGCTTGTGTCTCTCTATTGTCCCTTCCATTTTCTCTATTGCTTGTGTCTCTATTGTCCATTCTTGATTGTCTCTTCCATTTTCTCTTTTGCTTGTGTCTCTATTGTCCATTCTTGATTGTCCCTTCCATTTTCTCTATTGCTTGTGTCTCTCTATTGTCCATTCTTGATTGTCTCTTCCATTTTCTCTATTGCTTGTGTCTCTCTATTGTCCATTCTTGATTGTCCCTTCCATTTTCTCTATTGCTTGTGTCTCTCTATTGTCCCTTCCATTTTCTCTATTGCTTGTGTCTCTCTATTGTCCCTTCCATTTTCTCTATTGCTTGTGTCTCTCTATTGTCCATTCTTGATTGTCTCTTCCATTTTCTCTATTACTTGTGTCTCTCTATTGTCCATTCTTGATTGTCTCTTCCATTTTCTCTATTGCTTGTGTCTCTCTATTGTCCATTCTTGATTGTCTCTTCCATTTTCTCTATTGCTTGTGTCTCTCTATTGTCCATTCTTGATTGTCTCTTCCATTTTCTCTATTGTTTGTGTCTCTCTATTGTCCCTTCCATTTTCTCTATTGCTTGTGTCTCTCTATTGTCCATTCTTGATTGTCTCTTCCATTTTCTCTATTACTTGTGTCTCTCTATTGTCCATTCTTGATTGTCTCTTCCATTTTCTCTATTGCTTGTGTCTCTCTATTGTCCATTCTTGATTGTCTCTTCCATTTTCTCTATTGCTTGTGTCTCTCTATTATCCATTCTTGATTGTCCCTTCCATTTTCTCTATGGCTTGTGTCTCTCTTTTGTCCCTTCCATTTTTTCTATTGCCTGTGTCTCTCTATTGTCCATTCTTGATTGTCCCTTCCATTTTCTCTATTGTTTGTGTCTCTCTATTGTCCATTCTTGATTGTCTCTTCCATTTTCTCTATTGCTTGTGTCTCTCTATTATCCATTCTTGATTGTCCCTTCCATTTTCTCTATGGCTTGTGTCTCTCTTTTGTCCCTTCCATTTTTTCTATTGCCTGTGTCTCTCTATTGTCCATTCTTGATTGTCCCTTCCATTTTCTCTATTGTTTGTGTCTCTCTATTGTCCATTCTTGATTGTCCCTTCCATTTTCTCTATTGCTTGTGTCTCTCTATTGTCCATTCTTGATTGTCCCTTCCATTTTCTCTATTGTTTGTGTCTCTCTATTGTCCCTTCCATTTTCTCTATTGCTTGTGTCTCTCTATTGTCCCTTCCATTTTCTCTATTGCTTGTGTCTCTCTATTGTCCATTCTTGATTGTCTCTTCCATTTTCTCTATTGCTTGTGTCTCTCTATTGTCCATTCTTGATTGTCTCTTCCATTTTCTCTATTGCTTGTGTCTCTCTATTGTCCATTCTTGATTGTCTCTCACATTTTCTCTATTGCTTGTGTCTCTCTATTGTCCCTTCCATTTTCTCTATTGCTTGTGTCTCTCTATTGTCCATTCTTGATTGTCTCTTCCATTTTCTCTATTGCTTGTGTCTCTCTATTGTCCATTCTTGATTGTCCCTTCCATTTTCTCTATTGTTTGTGTCTCTCTATTGTCCATTCTTGATTGTCTCTTCCATTTTCTCTATTACTTGTGTCTCTCTATTGTCCATTCTTGATTGTCCCTTCCATTTTCTCTATTGCTTGTGTCTCTCTATTGTCCATTCTTGATTGTCTCTTCCATTTTCTCTATTGCTTGTGTCTCTCTATTGTCCATTCTTGATTGTCTCTTCCATTTTCTCTATTGCTTGTGTCTCTCTATTGTCCATTCTTGATTGTCCCTTCCATTTTCTCTATTGTTTGTGTCTCTCTATTGTCCCTTCCATTTTCTCTATTGCTTGTGTCTCTCTATTGTCCCTTCCATTTTCTCTATTGCTTGTGTCTCTCTATTGTCCATTCTTGATTGTCTCTTCCATTTTCTCTATTGCTTGTGTCTCTCTATTGTCCATTCTTGATTGTCTCTTCCATTTTCTCTATTGCTTGTGTCTCTCTATTGTCCATTCTTGATTGTCTCTTCCATTTTCTCTATTGCTTGTGTCTCTCTATTGTCCATTCTTGATTGTCCCTTCCATTTTCTCTATTGCTTGTGTCTCTCTATTGTCCCTTCCATTTTCTCTATTGCTTGTGTCTCTCTATTGTCCATTCTTGATTGTCTCTTCCATTTTCTCTATTGCTTGTGTCTCTCTATTGTCCATTCTTGATTGTCTCTTCCATTTTCTCTATTCCTTGTGTCTCTCTATTGTCCATTCTTGATTGTCTCTTCCATTTTCTCTATTGCTTGTGTCTCTCTATTATCCATTCTTGATTGTCCCTTCCATTTTCTCTATTGCTTGTATCTCTCTATTGTCCCTTCCATTTTCTCTATTGCTTGTGTCTCTCTATTGTCCATTCTTGATTGTCTCTTCCATTTTCTCTATTGCTTGTGTCTCTCTATTGTCCCTTCCATTTTTTCTATTGCTTGTGTCTCTCTATTGTCCATTCTTGATTGTCTCTTCCATTTTCTCTATTGCTTGTGTCTCTCTATTGTCCCTTCCATTTTCTCTATTGCTTGTGTCTCTCTATTGTCCATTCTTGATTGTCCCTTCCATTTTCTCTATTGCTTGTGTCTCTCTATTGTCCATTCTTGATTGTCCCTTCCATTTTCTCTATTGCTTGTGTCTCTCTATTGTCCATTCTTGATTGTCTCTTCCATTTTCTCTATTGCTTGTGTCTCTCTATTGTCCATTCTTGATTGTCCCTTCCATTTTCTCTATTGCTTGTGTCTCTCTATTGTCCATTCTTGATTGTCTCTTCCATTTTCTCTATTGCTTGTGTCTCTCTATTGTCCATTCTTGATTGTCCCTTCCATTTTCTCTATTGCTTGTGTCTCTCTATTGTCCATTCTTGATTGTCCCTTCCATTTTTTCTATTGCTTGTGTCTCTCTATTGTCCATTCTTGATTGTCTCTTCCATTTTCTCTATTGCTTGTGTCTCTCTATTGTCCCTTCCATTTTCTCTATTGCTTGTGTCTCTCTATTGTCCATTCTTGATTGTCCCTTCCATTTTCTCTATTGCTTGTGTCTCTCTATTGTCCATTCTTGATTGTCCCTTCCATTTTCTCTATTGCTTGTGTCTCTCTATTGTCCATTCTTGATTGTCTCTTCCATTTTCTCTATTGCTTGTGTCTCTCTATTGTCCATTCTTGATTGTCCCTTCCATTTTCTCTATTGCTTGTGTCTCTCTATTGTCCATTCTTGATTGTCCCTTCCATTTTCTCTATTGCTTGTGTCTCTCTATTGTCCATTCTTGATTGTCTCTTCCATTTTCTCTATTGCTTGTGTCTCTCTATTGTCCATTCTTGATTGTCTCTTCCATTTTCTCTATTGCTTGTGTCTCTCTATTATCCATTCTTGATTGTCCCTTCCATTTTCTCTATGGCTTGTGTCTCTCTTTTGTCCCTTCCATTTTTTCTATTGCTTGTGTCTCTCTATTGTCCCTTCCATTTTCTCTATTGCTTGTGTCTCTCTATTGTCCATTCTTGATTGTCTCTTCCATTTTCTCTATTGCTTGTGTCTCTCTATTGTCCCTTCCATTTTTTCTATTGCTTGTGTCTCTCTATTGTCCATTCTTGATTGTCTCTTCCATTTTCTCTATTGCTTGTGTCTCTCTATTGTCCCTTCCATTTTCTCTATTGCTTGTGTCTCTCTATTGTCCATTCTTGATTGTCTCTTCCATTTTCTCTATTGCTTGTGTCTCTCTATTGTCCCTTCCATTTTCTCTATTGCTTGTGTCTCTATTGTCCATTCTTGATTGTCTCTTCCATTTTCTCTTTTGCTTGTGTCTCTATTGTCCATTCTTGATTGTCCCTTCCATTTTCTCTATTGCTTGTGTCTCTCTATTGTCCATTCTTGATTGTCTCTTCCATTTTCTCTATTGCTTGTGTCTCTCTATTGTCCATTCTTGATTGTCCCTTCCATTTTCTCTATTGCTTGTGTCTCTCTATTGTCCCTTCCATTTTTTCTATTGCTTGTGTCTCTCTATTGTCCATTCTTGATTGTCTCTTCCATTTTCTCTATTGCTTGTGTCTCTCTATTGTCCCTTCCATTTTCTCTATTGCTTGTGTCTCTCTATTGTCCATTCTTGATTGTCTCTTCCATTTTCTCTATTGCTTGTGTCTCTCTATTGTCCCTTCCATTTTCTCTATTGCTTGTGTCTCTCTATTGTCCCTTCCATTTTCTCTATTGCTTGTGTCTCTCTATTGTCCCTTCCATTTTCTCTATTGCTTGTGTCTCTCTATTGTCCATTCTTGATTGTCCCTTCCATTTTCTCTATTGCTTGTGTCTCTCTATTGTCCCTTCCATTTTCTCTATTGCTTGTGTCTCTCTATTGTCCCTTCCATTTTCTCTATTGCTTGTGTCTCTCTATTGTCCCTTCCATTTTCTCTATTGCTTGTGTCTCTCTATTGTCCCTTCCATTTTCTCTATTGCTTGTGTCTCTCTATTGTCCCTTCCATTTTCTCTATTGCTTGTGTCTCTCTATTGTCCATTCTTGATTGTCTCTTCCATTTTCTCTATTGCTTGTGTCTCTCTATTGTCCATTCTTGATTGTCTCTTCCATTTTCTCTATTGCTTGTGTCTCTCTATTGTCCCTTCCATTTTCTCTATTGCTTGTGTCTCTCTATTGTCCATTCTTGATTGTCTCTTCCATTTTCTCTATTGCTTGTGTCTCTCTATTGTCCATTCTTGATTGTCTCTTCCATTTTCTCTATTGCTTGTGTCTCTCTATTGTCCCTTCCATTTTCTCTATTGCTTGTGTCTCTATTGTCCATTCTTGATTGTCTCTTCCATTTTCTCTTTTGCTTGTGTCTCTCTATTGTCCATTCTTGATTGTCCCTTCCATTTTCTCTATTGCTTGTGTCTCTCTATTGTCCATTCTTGATTGTCTCTTCCATTTTCTCTATTGCTTGTGTCTCTCTATTGTCCCTTCCATTTTCTCTATTGCTTGTGTCTCTCTATTGTCCCTTCCATTTTCTCTATTGCTTGTGTCTCTCTATTGTCCCTTCCATTTTCTCTATTGCTTGTGTCTCTCTATTGTCCATTCTTGATTGTCTCTTCCATTTTCTCTATTGTTTGTGTCTCTCTATTGTCCATTCTTGATTGTCCCTTCCATTTTCTCTATTGCTTGTGTCTCTCTATTGTCCATTCTTGATTGTCCCTTCCATTTTCTCTATTGCTTTTGTCTCTCTATTGTCCATTCTTGATTGTCCCTTCCATTTTCTCTATTGCTTGTGTCTTTCTATTGTCCATTCTTGATTGTCTCTTCCATTTTTTCTATTGCTTGTGTCTCTCTATTGTCCATTCTTGATTGTCTCTTCCATTTTCTCTATTACTTGTGTCTCTCTATTGTCCATTCTTGATTGTCTCTTCCATTTTCTCTATTGCTTGTGTCTCTCTATTGTCCATTCTTGATTGTCTCTTCCATTTTCTCTATTGCTTGTGTCTCTCTATTGTCCCTTCCGTTTTCTCTATTGCTTGTGTCTCTCTATTGTCCATTCTTGATTGTCTCTTCCATTTTCTCTATTGCTTGTGTCTCTCTATTGTCCATTCTTGATTGTCCCTTCCATTTTCTCTATTGCTTGTGTCTCTCTATTGTCCCTTCCATTTTCTCTATTGCTTGTGTCTCTCTATTGTCCATTCTTGATTGTCTCTTCCATTTTCTCTATTGCTTGTGTCTCTCTATTATCCATTCTTGATTGTCCCTTCCATTTTCTCTATGGCTTGTGTCTCTCTTTTGTCCCTTCCATTTTTTCTATTGCTTGTGTCTCTCTATTGTCCCTTCCATTTTCTCTATTGCTTGTGTCTCTCTATTGTCCATTCTTGATTGTCTCTTCCATTTTCTCTATTGCTTGTGTCTCTCTATTGTCCATTCTTGATTGTCTCTTCCATTTTCTCTATTGCTTGTGTCTCTCTATTGTCCCTTCCATTTTCTCTATTGCTTGTGTCTCTCTATTGTCCCTTCCATTTTCTCTATTGCTTGTGTCTCTCTATTGTCCATTCTTGATTGTCCCTTCCATTTTCTCTATTGCTTGTGTCTCTCTATTGTCCCTTCCATTTTCTCTATTGCTTGTGTCTCTCTATTGTCCCTTCCATTTTCTCTATTGCTTGTGTCTCTCTATTGTCCCTTCCATTTTCTCTATTGCTTGTGTCTCTCTATTGTCCCTTCCATTTTCTCTATTGCTTGTGTCTCTCTATTGTCCCTTCCATTTTCTCTATTGCTTGTGTCTCTCTATTGTCCATTCTTGATTGTCTCTTCCATTTTCTCTATTGCTTGTGTCTCTCTATTGTCCATTCTTGATTGTCTCTTCCATTTTCTCTATTGCTTGTGTCTCTCTATTGTCCCTTCCATTTTCTCTATTGCTTGTGTCTCTCTATTGTCCATTCTTGATTGTCTCTTCCATTTTCTCTATTGCTTGTGTCTCTCTATTGTCCATTCTTGATTGTCTCTTCCATTTTCTCTATTGCTTGTGTCTCTCTATTGTCCCTTCCATTTTCTCTATTGCTTGTGTCTCTATTGTCCATTCTTGATTGTCTCTTCCATTTTCTCTTTTGCTTGTGTCTCTCTATTGTCCATTCTTGATTGTCCCTTCCATTTTCTCTATTGCTTGTGTCTCTCTATTGTCCATTCTTGATTGTCTCTTCCATTTTCTCTATTGCTTGTGTCTCTCTATTGTCCCTTCCATTTTCTCTATTGCTTGTGTCTCTCTATTGTCCCTTCCATTTTCTCTATTGCTTGTGTCTCTCTATTGTCCCTTCCATTTTCTCTATTGCTTGTGTCTCTCTATTGTCCATTCTTGATTGTCTCTTCCATTTTCTCTATTGTTTGTGTCTCTCTATTGTCCATTCTTGATTGTCCCTTCCATTTTCTCTATTGCTTGTGTCTCTCTATTGTCCATTCTTGATTGTCCCTTCCATTTTCTCTATTGCTTTTGTCTCTCTATTGTCCATTCTTGATTGTCCCTTCCATTTTCTCTATTGCTTGTGTCTTTCTATTGTCCATTCTTGATTGTCTCTTCCATTTTTTCTATTGCTTGTGTCTCTCTATTGTCCATTCTTGATTGTCTCTTCCATTTTCTCTATTACTTGTGTCTCTCTATTGTCCATTCTTGATTGTCTCTTCCATTTTCTCTATTGCTTGTGTCTCTCTATTGTCCATTCTTGATTGTCTCTTCCATTTTCTCTATTGCTTGTGTCTCTCTATTGTCCCTTCCGTTTTCTCTATTGCTTGTGTCTCTCTATTGTCCATTCTTGATTGTCTCTTCCATTTTCTCTATTGCTTGTGTCTCTCTATTGTCCATTCTTGATTGTCCCTTCCATTTTCTCTATTGCTTGTGTCTCTCTATTGTCCCTTCCATTTTCTCTATTGCTTGTGTCTCTCTATTGTCCATTCTTGATTGTCTCTTCCATTTTCTCTATTGTTTGTGTCTCTCTATTGTCCCTTCCATTTTCTCTATTGCTTGTGTCTCTCTATTGTCCATTCTTGATTGTCTCTTCCATTTTCTCTATTCCTTGTGTCTCTCTATTGTCCATTCTTGATTGTATCTTCCATTTTCTCTATTGCTTGTGTCTCTCTATTGTCCATTCTTGATTGTATCTTCCATTTTCTCTATTGCTTGTGTCTCTCTATTGTCCATTCTTGATTGTCTCTTCCATTTTCTCTAACGTTTATAAATTAGTAAAATGTCACTGTTCCTGTTTCAGTGGGTCTATTCTATTACAGTTATTTCTTTATTAGTTTATTTTTAATATGGTGCGATATGTGAATAATGAATTCATTTTATTAGGGTTTTTAATGAATTAAAGACCAATTCTGAAGCACTAGTCACCATCAATTCAAAGGAAAAAAATCGAGAAAGCATCAGAGATGCAACAGCCGAGTTGCAAATCAAAATCAATTGGTCTTGTTTTATAAATAAGTAAGAAACTAAAGAATAAATGTATGTATGATGGATTGGAAATATTTCCCTATGTAATATAAAGACTATTCAAGATATCATCAAGTTTCAGAGGACAAAAAATAAATTATTGGGGCATTTAATTCGTCTATTCACCCAGATCATAAATATATATGGTTTAGGGGTGGGGATCTCAATCATTATAAAGTTCACTTCAGGTAGGGGGATGGGGTATGACCCCTGGGGCCTGAGCTATAAGGCATTTAATTTGCCTAGTCACCCTGATCATAAATATATATGGCTTAGGGGTGGGGATCTCAACCATTAAAAAGTTCACTTCAGGTAGAGGGTGGGGTATGACCCTAGGGCCTGAGCTATAATGCATTTAATTTGCCTAGTCACCCTGATCATATATATATGGTTTAGGGGTGGGGATCTCAACCATTAAAAAGTTCACTTCAGGTAGGGGGTGGGGTATGACCCTGGGGCCTGAGCTATAATGCATTTAATTTGCCTAGTCACCTTGATCATAAATATATATGGTTTAGGGTGGGGATCTCGAACACATTTTTTAAAACAGATTCCCCAGCAGGATGGGGCTGAGCCCCGGGGATAAAAATGTTGAATGCACAACTTCACATTGGCATCTCCACCCATACCAAATATTAAGTTTCTATCTTTTGTAGTTTCAGAGAAATGTGTAATTCTCAAAATATGTACTTTTTCTATGAAAAACCATGATTTTACAAGAAAAAAACAATAGATTAATCTGAATTTCGAACTCGCTCTAAATAATATTGTAATAATGCTTCCTACCAAAAATTACGTTGATCGGCCAAAAACTAAGAGCGCTATCGCGTTAACGAAGATAATTCTCAAAATATGTACTTTTTCTATAAAAAACCATGATTTTACAAGAAAAAACCTAAAGTTTGTAGAGGACCATCCAATGAACATTCATGTACAGTTTGGCTTTAATCATATTTGTAGTTTCTGAGAAGAAGGCATTTGAACATTTTCCCATAGGGTCCAATGTTAATCTATGTCCTGTGATGGTGGCCATCTTGGATTTCCAATCGGCATAAAAAACAGAAACTTGGTAAAGGACATTCCAATGATCATTCATTTACAGTTTGGGTTCAGTCAGTTCATTAGTTTCAGAGAAGAAGATCTTTGAAATTTCAGCCAATCAGAGCATATTATTGGCCCTGGCAGCCATGTTGAATATCCGACTGGAACGAAAAACAGACACTTTGTAGAGGACCATCCAAGGAACATTCCTGCTAAGTTTGGTTCCAATTGGCCCAGTGGTTTCGGAGAAGAAGCTTGAAATGTGAAAAGTTTACAGACGACGGACGCCAAGTGATGGCAATAGTTCACATGGACCTTTGGTCCAGGTGAACTAAAAACTAGGTCTTTTTCTTTACTGATTCATAAATATGCATTAAAATTTGATGAAAAATAAGAAAGTTCAAAATTTGAATTTAGCCTTTTGGCCCCTTTCGGTCAAGTTTATTTTGGAGCCAGCAAAACAGAGGAAATCCGTTAAGATATATACCAATTGGTCTAGACCTCTGATAAATTTTAAACTCAAAGAAAAAAAATTGGATGTGAAATCAAAATTCTGTATACATTTTTTTTGTATATACATGTACCTTCCAACTAAATGCATATGAAATTTTGGAATTTTGATCCCTTTTTATTCCCTTTCCAAAAAAAAAAAAAAAGGTAATTTTGTTTATTGACTAAAAAAAAACTCATTTACAGGATTGATCAGAGTATACAGTTACTCATATTATATATCATTATGTAATCTAACTAATTACTACTACAAATATGTACATGTTGTATATAATATAATAGCTAATTAGGTAGAATCTGTTGGTTAAAGACTGTACTGTATATTTATTGTTTTTTGTTTTGTTTTTTTAAATAAGTATATACTTGTAATCTACAGATATCTACACAATGACATACATTGTACGTCAATGTACCAGTACATGTTCATATACAATGTTCAACAATAAAAACCAATAAACTAGTAAATCAAGAGTAAAACATATTAGTGATTATTGATTGTAAACAACAGATGATGGCTATATTTAATATTTCTGATACATGTACATGTACGAGCTTAAGGCTTTTAGATGAATACATGAAATATCTATATTTATATGTGCATAGTCACCTAATTAGAAATATTAAAATTAACTGATATATATATATATACCGGTATCTACTAAATATTTAAACTATATTGAACTACAAATATTTAAATCATATTATCTGAATTCTATAAGGGTAAATCTACATGTAAATGTTGACAATATATATAAGACCAAAGAAAAAAGATTGTTGGTTTCCCCTAACCCTGCCGGGTCAGTTTTATCCTGCCTGGTCAATCAATTTTATTGGCATTTTTAGTATAATTTTTTTTTAAGCCAGCCATGTCACTTTTTTCAACACGAATTAGAAATTTTAATTTTTTTTCTCCTTCTTTCCATGGATAAAAGAATAAAACTGAGTTATTTACCATCCAAAGAGTAATAACAGAACAAGTATGATTATTAGGGGCATACATGTATTATTCTACTAAAGAAATGAAAAAAAAATAAATAAATAAAAAATAAAATAAAAAGCCTGCCTGCCGGGCTATGAAAATTTTCCCATGTTAGGGGAAACCAACAATCAATTTTCCATGGCCTAAACACCTACATGTATAAGTGTATATATATATATATATGTACAAAAGACAAAAATTTCAAATTAGAGGAAGAATCCATAGATACATGTATATGAGGAAAAGTAGTCAGCCATTATTTGCGTTTCGGTTAAGTTTATTGCCAAAATTAATTAAAACTTTGCTTGACAAAATCTTATTATTTTTATTCCTGTTTATTGGTCGTCCTGTCGACATTTATATTTAAAAAAATACATCTACATGTATTTGACAGTGATTCAGGTAGGCACCGGTCTCGGGACATTTGCCCACCTATTTCTCAAATTGTCCTGAAAAACTTTATAAAAATTAGTTTAATTATTAAAGAATGTCCTGAAGAGATTTTGACAAAACAAACTGTAAATTGTCCTGAAGATTTCAAAGTCTAGCTGAAACAATGTTTAATGTTAAAAAAAACCAAAACATCAGAAGTAAATATATATACACCTGTAGTGTACAGCTGAGAGTTTTAAACCGGTGACTAGGTATAAATATACATGCAACATTAAATACCAATCAGATCTAGCTAGTTCCCTTCATGCAGATCTTGAAAAATCATAAGCCTCCCTGATGTACATACATGTACCTGTATGTATGTTAACAGATACTAATAAGAAGACACACTAAGGTCTACTACATTAAATTTGTAACTACATTTTGTACATTGTAAATCAAATAATTAAAATTGCTAAAATTCTCTTTGGCCAACATATTCCATATCATGGTGCTTGATAATAATTAATTGAACTCTGAATTTATATGTATTACTTTTTCAAATAATTACTACATGAAAACCAACCTGTGAAGATGATTTTCTTGTCTTTGTAGTTGTTGTCTTGAAACACTCAGTTTATGTTGTAAATCTTGTATTACTTTCCAAGTTTCTTCACTCATATCATCCTGGGAGATTAAAACATCTTCTGATGAATCATTACTTGCCTCTTCATTTTGAGTCAATTTACATTGGTTATCATGTACCATGGTAGTGACACTTATTTGGTCACTCTGGACAACAATAGATTTATTTGTGCTATCACATATGACTTCCATTCCTAACTCAGAGTCCAGTTCTGACAGTAAATCATCGTCAGAAATAGGAGTCCCTGTGTCATCATTATGGAAATCTCTTCCGGCATTTAACACTTCTTTTCGATGACTACTCTCCTTTACATTGTTTTCTTCACAACCACCACTTGGGTTAAAATTTTCAGATTCACATGTTAAATTATCATTGCCATTTGTAATAATGTCTTTGTTACCATGGTCACCTTTTACAACACTGTTTCCACAGTCCTCACAAGATGTTCGCATATTTGTGACTTCATTATCATTGTTTTGACTAGACTTGATGACCCTTTCATCCTGAACACATGTCTTAACTAGACTAGAATCCAACACTTTATCATTATTATTTTTCAGATTTTCTATATTATTACTACATGTATTGGTATTTTCAGAACTCTCTACATCATTACTGTAATTGTTTTCAGGAGTTTCAGCATTATTACATGTATCAATGTTCTTAGTACTTTCTGTATTATCACAGTTAATAGAGTTCTCAGATCCTTCTTCAATATTTGAGGTTCTAACTGAACTTTCTATTATATCGGCTGAAACACTTATTGCGCTATCAGAAGTTCTATTGCAAGTTAAGAAATCTTGATTTAAAGACACACATTCTTGATCACATTCTGGTTCATATGATTCTACACTTTCAGACTTTGTCAATTTTAATAAATGAGGAGAACCTATAGGACTGCATCTTTCAGCATCATTTGACACTTCCTCAGTGAGATTACTCTCCCTTTGTTCTACTGTTTCCACAACTTCCTCTTCAAGAATACACTTATCTTCTACTTGACAAGACTCTGACAAAACCTGACATGATTCTGCCTCAGTGTCAGCTGGGGTTGTTTCCTGACACAATTCAGCCTCTGGTGCTTCAGTGTCAGCTGAGGCTGTTTCCTGACACAATTCAGCCTCTGGTACATCATGAACTAATTCAGCCTCTGGTGCTTCAAAAGAATCACAAATATCAGCTAGTTCCTCTTCATCATTCTTTCTTTCTATAAGCTTTATCCCAGAAACAGATGATTCTGTTTGACATGTATCTGCATCAACATCATCAGGTGTTTTCTCCTTCAACTCAACACAATTTATACTTTCATGGTCTATATCAATTTCATTTTTTTTGTCAATATCTTCATGCAAATTTATTTCACACTCTGGTCCCGTACTGTCTAAATGTCCATTTACATTTTCAGGAGAGCTCTCAGCTGCGGTAATGTTTAACTGAAATTCATCCTCTGCATTATTATTTAAATGAAATTCATCCTCCGTAGCATTTGTAAAGTCTAATATTTCTGAATCTGCCTCTGGATCTGGATTTTCTACAATATCACCATTTTCTGGGTCAATACTAGCTGACATCTTTTTTTATAAATCTGAAACAACAATTTAAAAATAGAGCTAAAAACTAAATAAGAGTAGTGCAAGATTTCATCAATCTATAAAACTGTTTCCATGGATAGCATGAAAATTTACAGTTATTAAAGGATTAACTGTATATGTACATCTTATAGGCCCTTTGGAAATGAAGTTGATTCCACCATGCCCATATATCATATGCGGAGACGAAGGACAGTAGCACTAGTGTAGTAAGGGAACAGATATTCAAAATGGAATAAAGTTGGTAAGATGGCAAATATTTGTACCGATACATTGTCATAAAATGGCACATTCATGACATGTAAAACTGTCATACAGAAGTCAGCGATAACTTTGGGAAAATAATGATCCCATTTTGCATTCAAAGATCTTCAGGGAAATAGTTAAGCAGAAGCTTAACAGTTTCAATGTGTTATACATGAATGCACTGTGTGTATGTCTCTCTTGTTACAGATATCATTTTTATCACCAAATTTACATGTGATGCATATGTAAAGAGAACTAAAAGTAGCATTGGGACACATATTAAATGTTTTTAGACAAATTTCAAGTGAGCTTACATGTATCTTCAATTCCAGTGTACTGTATATATGTTGCTGTGAAAAATGCAGAAGTGATTGCCTTATTTTTCCTAAAAATTCATTTGAGCACATACAAAGTTTATATGACTCAGTGTTGTTTAACACCAAACAAGCAACCATAAAGCTGTATCATGAGGACATTTATTTGTTGATGAGATGATGATGTGCACTTTTAACTTGACCAACAGGCTTAGATGGATTTTTATATTGGTAGCTCATTGAAACAATATATACAGCACAGCACGTTTTAGCAAGAAATCACTCTGGTCTGACATCGGTGAAATCAAAAAAATGTTGGCGAAATTTTTTAAAAAGTCGGTGTTGACACCACGAAATGCCCAAGAAAAGTCGAACACGGCGTTGCC
Organism: Bathymodiolus brooksi; assembly: GCA_963680875.1. Classification (NCBI taxonomy): domain Eukaryota; kingdom Metazoa; phylum Mollusca; class Bivalvia; order Mytilida; family Modiolidae; genus Bathymodiolus; species Bathymodiolus brooksi. The sequence continues at coordinate 44,730,349 of OY804577.1, forward strand.
GCTGATTTACTATAAATATGCCGCCAAAACACCAATATCGACAATTAGACGCAGCGAAATAGAGAAATGGGATATTAACGTTTATTTGTACATTTGTATGTTCTTGAGATTTGTATATAAAACTGTCATTTTTGATAATATAAATGATTCATAACAAATAATTATTTTCTTTTTCTGGTGTGCAAGCTGTCATCATATTTCCGTTCTTTAATTCTGATATTTGCTTTTGTTTTAATCTATTATGTTTAAGAAAACAATGTACAAACGTTTAGTATTATGTGATCATTACCGTTTATAAGTTTGTATTGTATTATTTTTTAATTAAAATAAACTTGATCTTTTGAATGCAAGCCTGGTATCCCGAGTTAATTTGCGGCTTCTGAACTGGTGTAGTTGAGTTGATTTGTGGCTTCAAAGTGGGTGATAGCTATTTGTAATCAAAGCCAATTAAGATCAATCAAAAACTATTCAGATACGTGTTCTATAGCATGTGTGTCTAATTATTTGCCCAATCAAGCTTTGTACTCAATATTCTATTGAATACATGTCTAATTACTTGGCCAATCATTTTTTTACTCCATGGTCCAACAAGAAGCCCTTTCGTCATAATATATAGTTTCCCTTCTTTTCGGCTCTATATCACACACTACGTTCCAAAATGTCGTTACGCACGTTGCTCAAGAAAGATCCAACACACTCTCTAGTAAAGTACACCATTGACAACAAAACTCAAGTCAGATCAAGAGGGTTAATAAAGACTGATGATGAGGTTCTGTATGTTTATTTTAGTGCATATATATATCTTTTTTTATACGTTATTACTATACAGCACGTAACAGAAGTGTGCGAAAAGAAATTTCATTAAACAAAATATAATTCTGCCCTCTTATAGATGCAATTAAAGCATAAACAACAGCCTGCGCTTCTACATACTTCTAGTTTTCAAGATATCATGATTTAAACACAAATTTAAATTTCAAACTCGCAAGTCACTATAAAACTATAGCAATTTTAAACGTCATATATTTTAAGTTGTGTTTAAATCGTCATATCTTGAAACCTAGAACATATAAAATTATATGAAAATTACCAAAGAAAACTTTGTATGATTCTGCATTTAATATTTAAAATTTCATCAAAATTAGACGAAAAAAGAGAGTGTGGGAATTAAAAAAAAAAGATATATAGTTTTATATGAAATACAGAGTAAAAAAAAATTATGCTAACTTATGGCACAATACTGTAATAATAGTTAAACATGAACATTATTTCCTGCACAAAAAATAAATAAAATAAAATTCAAATTTAAAAAAAAACAATAATCAATAATAATAATAAAATAAATCAGAATTGTTCAGGTCGCCACAAGTTTTGTTGGTTAATATGAAAAGAATGGATACCAGGGTAAATACATGTGTCAAGGAGATAGCACCCCGATGTAAAAGACCCGAAATTTGACCAGAACATGGTTGTTTCCAAGATAAACGAGATGCTATGTCGCCAGGTAAAGCCAACACAACGGTAATGAAAAGACTACATGACTGACACAAATCACAGATTATTAGAAATATATGCTATATATTTGTAGTAAATGTATTAGTGACACCGCAAAATAGTGTTTTCTCATGCTACCACTTTTATGCATATGTCATTAATGTACTTTCGGTTGAAACTGCTTAAACGTTTGTTGTGGTGCTAAATACAGTTTCAAGAAGAAATAATGTTAGTTCTTTAAATACACACAATTTACAGTAGATCGTCAATTTCATATTACATTGTAAATGAATCAGACTTACAATGTACATGTACAATGTATATACATGTATGTGTGTGGTCAGTGTTGAAAAGTATAATTTATATGAGAAAATGTATATGAATGACTTGTTGTTGTATATGTATTGTTGAGCGTTGTTACATGTGTATCACTTTGTGAATAAAAGAAATTAGAATGTACTCTTTTTTCATGTGTATGTTAATAAATTAATATTTAAGGGATTAATGATAAAACAGAATACATGTACGATTTTCGCCACAGTGTTGTCACCGACAATTAAGATATTTCATCGACATTTAGGCCCTAATTTGTATATTTTCGCGGTGAAAGTTTCACTGTGATTTCATAGACATTTTATCACCACCATTTCACCGCGAAAAAACACCGACCAAGGTGATTTCGTGCTAAAAACCTCTGTGCGTACTGTACATGAAAAGTGCACATGTCGCGACTCGCTTCCATCTGACACATTAACCCAACTCTTGAGTCAACCAGACTTTCTCTCACTCCTTAATGCTGCAATTGCAAGCTGACAGTGATTTAAATCAAGATGCATTTGCAAGGATCTCTTCCTCTGGTACTGATAAGTATTGTAAGTCGGTGCATCAAAATTGCTTCCACTTCCATTTCTAATGCAAACAACATCTGCTACAGCAAGCTCCCACCTACTGTACCAAATATTGTATCAACCACTGACATTTCGTCCTCATTTGTTTAATTCTAAGCCCTCCAGTCCATACCTGGTACCATTCTCTATCTAGAGTTGTCATTCCTGCTACGCTACACAACATCTCTGTCAACGCTCATTTTACAAGATTTTTGTAAAATTTAGAAACAGTAAAAAAAATGTACTTAAAATTGTTTTAATTATTGTGAATATCAATAAAGATGAAAATAAATCACTCATTTCAAATCAATTCTCTCTTAAAAATGATTTCCCCCCCACTTCTTGGAGAACTATTTTGCAGAGGTCAAAACTAAAAAGCTAAAAACGATCACAAATCATTGTGATATTTACAATAATTAAAACAATTTTAAGTACATTTTTTTACTGTTTCTAAATTTTACAAAAATCTTGTAAAATGGGCGTTGACAGAGATGGAGTGTAGCGTAGCAGGAACGACAACTCTGGATAGAGAATGACCTGGTACATATACAGGATGTGGTGTGAAGACTAATAAAACATGTCAACATCAACAAAAAATGTAGGGTATATACGTTTTCCTATTTGTTTTATTAGTTATTGTTCTTGTAATGTTAAAATGTTTACAATACATCGTTGAAAAGGATAATGATTTTTTTTTTCGATACCAAATTTTACACACAATACGGCTCTGTATATAAAAATTATTGTCTCGCACCTAGCACTGTATTTGTAAGGTTGTATTGTAGAATTGTTCAATCCCATTGCCACATTGGATAATGTATCCTCGTCTGACAATAAGTTAGTCAGTCATTGGATAATGTTTGATTATTTTTTTCATGTTTGAAAAGTAAACATTTTTTTCTTTTTAATTATGTTCCTCATCTATTCTTGCTCACATGTGTAAAGTTCCATGGAAAAAAGATCGATAATAATAACACACTGACCCATATTTGTTTACTACCCTTTTTCCAAATGGCACCCTATTACGTCACATAAAGCCGGTCAAAGGTCAATAAAGCACATGATTTTGTCATAGGCCAACCAAACTTAAAAAGTAAACCAGATTAAGAAAGTACAGTATTTTAGCTTTTTCAGTGTAATTGTTTAAGTCTGAAAAATTTCAAAGGATGTTTTTTTTAAATACATGTAGTTTGAAATTGAAGTATTAAAAATTAATTATTTGATGCAAATATTAAACTTACTTATCCATATAATAAAGTATTTAATCCAGTGAATTTGGTGTTTTTTGCTTTTGTCAATACAATCTATTAGACTGACTACATTCTGCCATATTTTTGTACAGCAATTAATGACTGATTTCAATTTATTTTAATCACATTTATTATCAGTGGTAACAATACAGTTAATTTGTTGATGCTATTTGTAATAATAACAGGTTTTTTTTACCCAGATAATCTCATTTTTCTGTCTGGTTTAATTTAATTCTCTGTTCAATTTATGCTATAAATTTTGATTATTGCTGTAAATTAATTCTTTTTCTATCTTTTCTGTGAATATCATTGCATTACCCCAAGAAGTAAGGGGTATATTTGTTATTAAAGCAGCAGTGGAAATGCAAAATAATCTGCCATTTTGTGACTAATGGAGAACACTTGTATGTATTTTCCCGGTAAAATCAGCCATTTTCTAGAAAATGGTGGAATCTGAATGATCAATCATCATATTTTCAAAGTATTTTAAAATACAATTTGCTTGGCCTACATTCCAGAAACGGTCATGAACTGTGACGGTGATTATGTCAACAAACCGGAAAGATAAAAATGCTTGGGGAATACCATCGATGGAAACATATTTAACAAGCATAATGATCAAGAAAAAAAGATCTTTTTTACTTGCATGGAATTTATTCAATTCAAACTTCTGTTTTAATCTCATCTTGTAATTTTGACGTTGAAAATAATTCCCTCTGTATTTATGTTTGCTATGAATATACAGAATAATGTCATTGGTCTCGTGCTACGCCAGAATTGTAAATCAAAACAAGTGACCGACTTTATTGCATGACCGAACAGATGTCACGTCACGATATAATTATCGTCACGGTATGTGTTTTTGTCTTATCCATTTTATCTTGATTTCCACAGCGCACGCATTATTTTTGACGTGTCTTTCCGGTTTCTATTTATGGAACATAAACAAGACTACAGCGTGACATCTGTAAAAGATGTTAAAGTTTGCTTTTAAAGACGTAAGTACCAAAAACAGTGAACCTACCTACTGAACCATACTTTTTGTAATGCTAAAAATTTACTTCATTAATAAAGTAGCTGGAAAAAAATCCAGAAGGGCTATATAAAATTTAACTATGTCGTCTGCCTCTCAGACACCGGCTCTTCCTGTCATGTAACTGTCATGGGGTCACTGATCGTACTTGTAAACAAAAGAGCTGACTGAAATGTGCCCGTTTCTTATATAAAATGCATGTCACTTTGCAGTGCATTGTGGTTTCAGCACTAAAAAAAAACATTTAAAGTAAACACAATTTTGAAAGTGGTCATTTTCAAACATTCTGTTATTTTATTTAGATGTAGTATGATTTGGTAGATGGCCAGAACAATGAAATTTTAAAAACGGCCATTTCCGAATTATATATTCGTTTCCATCCCGTATATCGGCCTTGTTTTTACTTCACACGAAAACAGATGACGCCATTTTACTGACAACAAAAGTTGCCAGATAATCGAGAGTATATTAAAATACAAGAATGGCTTTAAAAACAATCTTATGTACGAAGAAATATTTAACTAGCCATTCTTTGAAAATTCCAATCGTCGTATGAATGAAGGGTTAACACTGTTAATCGCTATATCGGAAAATCGATAATAGCACGAAAACCGATGCTACGTATATAAATTTATGCATTTTATTCAATAAAATATTTGAATTGAATTATTGTAGAATAGTTTTACTGTGAACCTGTTCCTCGATTAGACATTATAAATTCAATGAGTCAACTGTAGTGACTGATCAACTACTTTTTAATATCAGTATCTCGGTCATTTTCGTCTGTTCTAATGAAGCAAGTGCCCTGTCAAAACTCAAAGGACTGGTGAACTTTTCATGTCAGCCATAAATATTTCATTGAAATGTGATGTATAAGGAGGTTGTGTTATATTTCCCCATTTTGAATACCTGTTGACACCATTCTTTTCAACATTTCTGTACCGATAGTTATGAATATTTAGTGAAACATCGAAACAGAAATAATGCCAGCAAAACAAAATGGCGATGGTCACATGACCTAACTCGGAACATCTTGTACTCCTACCTCAAAATTATCAATATCTTACACGATTACATAAAATGGATAAAAATAAAAATAAATTGTGATTATGTGTCTTTTATTTTAATTTCCTCTCATGATAATAAGACAATGCAATATAGGCATATGTGTATTTCACAAATAAAACGGAATTATCGAATGATAATCTATTTTTAAAGACAGACATAAAAATGGTGGTCGGTAAAAAGTGTAACCCGAACCCGAACGGGAAAACTTTTATTGTCGATATCTTCTTTAATTTTACGATGTTTTTCAAAAACTGTTTATATACTTGAAACACATAGATTATAATAAAATGTCGAAATGTATTCAAAAAGTTGAAAGATGCAGTTTTCTGATTTCAAGGTTGGTCAAATGTGTAACCCGAACCACAAAGGTAGATCTTCTTCTTCCTGGCAGGACTCATCTTGAGTGTAATTTTGCACTGACGCATGTCAAAGACGACTAAAAACCCTTCGGCATATGTACATTTAATACTATATACAAAAAGACATGGACCTAGTGTGTGAAGTATGCAGCTTGGCTGGAACTCAGCTGCATACGGAAGCTCTCGATGGTATTGGCTGATGTAGTTGTTTCTGGTAGCCTGTTCCAATCAGTGGTGGTTCTTGGAAAGAAAGAGAACTTGTATATATCCTTGTCGGTTGTTGGTTGACGATATCTATTTGCGCCCCTTGTTCTAGCATCACCTGGTAGTAAGTAGGATGGTGCATTGATGTCAATGAGGTCATGTGTGATCTTGTAGAACATGACTAGCCGTGATGTCAACCGGCGATATTCTAGGGGTTCCCATTTGAGTTGGTTTATCATCGCTGTTACACAACCTGGAGTGCGGTCATAAAAGTTACCGCTAACAAATCTGGCGGCTCTTCGCTGGACCCCCTCGAGTGATCTGATGTGGACCTGATGGTGTGGGTCACATACTGTGCCTGCATATTCTAATGTCGGTCTCACCATGGTGGTATAGGCGGCTGACTTAACATTTGATTTGCATCCACGGAAGTTTCTCTGTGAAAAGCCCAAGGTCCTACTGGCTTTGCCTTTGATGTTGGTTATATGTTGGGTCCAGTTCAGCTTGTTGTTGATAGTAACTCCCAGATATTTGCTGTTTTCCATTACTTCCAGTATGTGATCATGTAACTTATAACTATGTGTGATAGGTTTACGTTTGTTGGTTACATGAATGACATTACATTTTTGCGGATGGAACTGCATCTGCCATGTTTCTTCCCATTGCTGTAGTGATGTTAGATCCTTCTGTAAGGCTGCCGCATCTTCATCATTTCGGATATGTCTGTACAGCAGACAGTCGTCTGCGAAGAGTCGAACATCAGATGTAGTGTGTTCTGACAAGTCATTTATGAAGGTTAAAAACAGCAATGGGTCCATCACAGTACCTTGTGGGACTCCGGAAATAACGTCTGCGCAGGAGGATGTAACACCGTCTAATACGACTTTCTGCGTTCTCTTACTCAAGAAGTCCTGTACCCATTTCCAGGTGTTTCCTTTCACTTCATAATAGTCCAGCTTGTGAAGCAGACGATGATGGGGAACCTTATAGTATAGAAGGCTTTAGAGAAATCAAGCAAAATCATATCAACTTGTTCTCCTTTGGCCAAGGACTTGGCTAGCGCATCGATGGTGATGATCAGTTGTGACTCGCAAGATCTCCTACTTCTAAGCCCATTTTGCTTGTCTGTCAGTATGTTCCAACGGTCGAAATGGTCCATTATCTGGCTGTGAATGACATGTTCCAGTATTTTACAAGATACGGACGTGAGTGAAACTGGCCTATAGCTCTTAACTAATGCTACCATGTTTGCCTCTCTCCAATCGTCGGGTATATTACCTGTATCTAATGACAGTTGGAATATGAAAGTCATGATTGGTGCTAGTTCTTCTGCGTAGTCATGAAGAAATCTTGTAGGTATTGCATCTGGGCCTGTCGCTTTATGTATGTTAAGACCCTTCAGTAGTTTCTTGATGCCATTACTGTTGACCTGTATGTTAGGCATAGTTGGGTGGGGACTAGGTCCTTTTGATGGTAAGTTGTCAAAATCCTCCTTTGTGTAAACCGAGTGGAATTGGTTGTTCAAAATCTCAGCTTTTGCCGGCGTGTCGCTGTACAGAAGACAGTCAGTATCTTTCTGTGGTGCTACCCCACTGGAATCTTGTTTCTTATGCTTTATGTATGACCATAGTTTCTTCGAATTATTGTTCATGTTGCCTCTTACGATGTCCTGTAAGTAAGAGTCATGTGACTTCCTTATCTCTCTTTGACATGCTGATTTTAACTTGGTGTATCGGTTCCAGTCTTTTGATTTCTTTGTGGATCTTGCTTTTTTGTGTGCTCGGTTTTTCTTTCTTGTAAGTTTATTGATGTTGCAGTTTATCCATGGGTGTGAATTTCTGGTAGAAGTTAATTTAGTTGGTATGTACTTCTTCATAATATCCTCAATTGTTGTCCTGAATATATCCCATGTTTTGTTGACATCGTTGCTGTTATCGATTATGTGTTTGTGATTTGATTAGAGCTGTTTTAATGCCGTCTTCGTCGGCTATTTTCCATAGTAATATATTTCTACGAGGTTTCTTAACTCTGTTAGGTGTGATGAGAGTGTCGCATAGTACAATATCATGATCTCCTTTACCTAATGGTGGTAATGTTTTGGTACCCTCCACTAATGTTGGGTGTGTTGTAAAAAAGAGATCTAGTATGTTTTCTCCTCTAGTGTTACATTCTACAACTTGTTCCATAAACATATCCTCCCCAGACTTAATTATTTTCTCGCTGGTTTTATGTGGGTAATTATTTCCATTTACTAGTCCAGTTTTCCAGTCAATATCGGCCAGGTTGAAGTCCCCACCAACACAAAAAATAGCTTTATCATGTCTTGTCTTTAGTTCTGATATTTCCTTGATGTAATTTTGTATACAGTGCTCCCTCGTTAAACCGCCACCTTCTGTGCAGTCGGTAGTTTGGCGGTATAACGAGTTTGGCGATAAACTGAGGGACATTGAAAACCGGAAGTTATGTGATCATATGAAAAGATAAACTTTCAACTCGACTGACATTGTGACATGCATTTTGCACTTGTGCAAATACATAAGTATAAATAATACATCTTTAATAAATAAATAAATTAGAATAATTATATTCACATCGGAAATGTCCTGTACAGTTTGCAGATCTTTGTCAATGTTGACAAATTCTTGAACCGTCATTTGTAGCTCGGGACATCAAGATCATTATAAACACGTGGCAGCAACAGTTCATCTTCATTTGTGGGGTTATTGGAAGATCCCATTTAATTGTCAAATTATCGGCAATTTGTTGTTATGTTAATTTTGGATTTTCCTTTGCATAGCTTATAATTGCACGTTTTTGTTTGTCATCTAATTAATTACGCTTTCTCTTCAAGCACGACATTTTTATGACGACTAATTAAATTACAAATTTTACTCAGGATTAAAAGTACAAATGTAATTACTAGAAAAGTAAATATAGGTAATTATTCTAATCAAAACAACTGATCACCTGTTCCGACCCTCAACTATGAGATCAATGACCGTGTCCGATGACCAGTTTTGACATTCCATGATTACCGATCAATACACAGCTGTCAAAAGGTAGTTGTGGGCGGTACTAACGGGGAATTTAAATTGACTTTACGACTTTTGTGTCTGAAAAGCTGTGGCGAATGGCGGTAGCTGAGTTTGGCAGTATAACGGGGTATTTGTAATGGCGGAAATCGGGACAGATGAGAATGTTGGCGATAGGCGAGTTTGGCGATAAAACGGGGGGGGGCGATAGACCGAGGGAGCACTGTATATACTTCATCAGTCTTAGGTGGTCTATAGAATGATGAAGCTATGGGTGTCTTTTTATTTGGCAGGTCTATTTTTACACTTTAAAATAAGCTCTACTGTTTTGCTATTGTGAACTTCTGTTGTTGTGAGATTGTTCATTGTTGCTATAACTACTTCGCCATAATCATCGGTTCCCCTATCACGGCAATAAATGGTAAAATTATCTGGGTAAAATATATAATTCTGGTACTTTATTTTTAACAGATTGAAAATTTATTATGAGAGTTCCGAGTCCTTTTTTAGCTTTTGACTGTGGTTTGTTGCGCACTCGTCTGGGTGATGATGTGGCTGTATGACTGCCTATCGAGCTAATTGTCGAATTAAAGGAGTCAGGTTGTAGCGATGAAAAACTGTTGGCAACACTGCTACTAAGGTCGTACCAGTGGCGTAGCTACCATTGACGCAACGACGCACTTGCGTGCACAAACAAATCAGCCAAAAATATATTGTAACATTTTGTAGGAAGACTACAAATAAACTTCTATATTAAGTAAGTGTCAGTGTTCCATCCAGGATTAGGGAACGTATTCCAACAACGCAATACGTACATTCTAAGGAACACGTTTTAACTAGATTAACACGACGGGTGCCACTAGTGGAGCAGAAACTGCTCTCTCTTCCGGAGCACCTGAGTTCACCCCCGGTCTTTAGTGGGGTTCGTTACTCGATCTTTAGTTTTATGTGTATGGTTTGTAGATCGTTGTTTCTCCTTCTGTACTTTTTCTTATGGCCATTGTGTTGTCTGTTCTTCGATGTACGGATTCTGATTATCCCTTTGGTATCTTCAAACTCTTCTTAAATTTAGCTATTGTACATTTGTCATCAGATGTATCAGTAAAGACATTCGTGTAAAGGTATTAGCAACTTTTAAAGCTGCATTTCCCGTCATAGTTAGTAACCTATGGTATTTACAAACCAAGGGTGACGCAAATTTTTGCGATTTGACTTTATTTTGCCACTAGTGGTTTACAGTCATATTTAGCACGCTGTTGTTCCGATTACATCGATGTTAGATAGCATCTCATGAGATTTGATAGAGGCTGTGGGTGAATGTCAAACATTGATTCGACAATTTGAGAGAGAGAAATGTCATGAATATGATGAAACTGTAGATTTAGCGGTGCAACTTGGGGTTGTCTCGTCTAAGCCGCGGACAACCGGTAGACGACGAAATCGTGCCAATCCACAGGTAGCAGATTACCGGTTCCTAGATCACTCGTTTGGCGAAAAAAAGCGGATCGGTTTCTGGCACAGTTATTGATACAAGTTAATTTTAACAACCTAAAACAAGAGGATGGATTGCATATTTATGATGCTTATAGGGCAGATTTGCAAACTCAGCAAGAGGTTACACTTGAAGTAAATAGATGGAAAGCAAGGTGGGAATTATATCCCACCGGCAAGGTAAGACCAGGCCATCTTTGTGAGACATTGGAACTTGTAAGCAAAAAATTTTTATCCGCATCTCTATTGTATTTCGAAAATTTGTCTTACAATGCCAGCCTCTACAGCAACAACCGAAAGATCTTTCAGCGTTTTGAAACGTGTAAAGACACAATTACGCGCCACAATGAGACAGAAAAGACTATAGACCTTGGCATTGCTACATATTAACAGAGACATTCAGCTATTTCCTGCTATCTATATATCTATATATCAAACTTTTCAAAATTCCGGTACTCCTATACCTTGGAGGGAAAACCTAAAAAAAAAAACCCGTGCGTGCACTTTTAATAACTCCTTCCTACGCCACTGCGTACGGTAGAATTGAGTGATTTGGTCGGTTGCAGTTTGTACAGTATCATGACACTGATGTATTCGCCATGTTGTCATATGCTGAGTTTGATACTCCCATACATGCTGTGTGAAACCATTGATCAACAATCATCGCAGGCTAAGGCTTTTTTGATTCCACCTACATGCCTTGCTGCACACGCCTCAAGGGTATTTTATCGGCCCTGGGTTGGTTTCTAACTGTTCTTCCCGAACTATTATGACAGTTAGAATATACCAGACATGAAGGCGCCCAAGTCAACAGGTCAATTAAACTTAATTGACAGTTGAATGTATTCATCTTGTGTATTGATAGCATGATAACAAGTTTAAAAAATGATAACTGACAAGCGATGTGTTTATTATTTCATGATTTCTTTCTTTTTTTTTCTTTTTTGAAAAGGGGGGTATATTAATTTTTATTCATTTAGTTAATTTTTTTTTTTATATTATACTTGCACCGATAAATTATATAGGGTATTGAGCAAAGTTTGAAAGATGGTTTTTCTAGAACTTTATTTGTAGTTTTGTTTTAATTTTTTTGTTTTTGTGCATTTTTGCTTATGTTGTTATTTTTGTCTTTCTTTTTTATTTAAAAGAATCTGTTTTTGTGTATTTATTTTTTAATTATTCATTTTTTTCTTTGTTTGATTGTTTGTTTGGTTTTTGTTGTTTTTTTTATTCTTTTACTTGTGTCAAAATCGAAATAAAGGTATAAAAGGTATATACTGGGGAAGCTTTAAAACGGGATTTGTGTACAACTTTATTTTTGGTTAAATGTGTTCATTTCCTTTTGTTGTTTTTTTTTTTTTTTTTTTTTTTTTTTTTTTTTTACTTTTTTTTTGCCGCATTTCTGTTTTTGTTGTTTTCCGTTCTTCAACAATTTAAAAGTTGTTGTCATAAATCATGAATTTTTCTTGTTGTTACCCTACTTTTAAAAACAAAAAAAATAAATGATATCGGGTTCAATTATTGATTTAATCATTAGAATTATATGTTAATTCATTAATCATAAATAATAATAACAAACAACTATTTATCTTCACAATTGCTACAAATGAACGAACAGTCAGAAAAACTTTCTTTTGTGGTGTCTGCTGCACAGTGGTAGTGGAACCAGTTATCACACTCTGCACAGCCAGCCATGTTGTCATAAATGTTAGGTAAATCACATTTTGCGTTGCAGTCTTTCACTCATCTTCGCTAGCCAAGGGTTACGATCCGCTCTACTCATCTTCACCCTTGGCATCGCTAGACTGATTTTCGAGGTCACACGGTGACGGTTTATATCTAATGCAGCTAGTGGTAGCTGCAACCAATCAGAACGGGCTTTACTAAAAGCACATGTTCTGTAGGAAAAATGTCAACAAATTAAAAATGCGAAAAATCGTCTGTCCGGGCGTAACTGTCAAAATCCAGCAGGTGGCAGTGCGCGGGAATTACGAAAATCCGACTAACGATGCTAAGGGTGAAGATGAGTAGAGCGGATCCTAACCTTTGGCTAGCGAAGATGTCTTTCACTATGTTGATGTAAACACTAGTATTTTTCTATGGTTGGACTTTTGGAAATGGCTGCAGTTGCCGTTACTGAGGCACTGTAGTAAATGGTCACGCATTACACTTGTATTAAAAGTTAAACCTTTTCCACCTGTGTACTGATTGAAGCAAAATTCGGTTGCATAGGCTATTGCAAACACACCGCAGTCTATGCTGTTTGTCTGTTGTTGAACTGTCGGTAAGTTGACTGGTATCATATTCCCATTTGAACTATAAATGCGGCTCATCTGAATTTGTGTTGAAGCAGATACGGTTTGTCGCGGGATTTTGCTGTCTAATAGGAAAACAGTTCCACTGGTGTCTTGGATTGAAAGAACCCAGTGGTCATGTCCGGTATGGTGGATCTGCACGGAAGGCGGTGTCTGTCGTGTCATCTGAAGTGAATATGTCCATTTTCCAGCATTGGTTTCTCTTTTCTTAACAATATATGCTGGTTTCTTACTTGTTCTGTATTTCTGGGGTTTTTGACACCTTGATACATGCCAGGAACAGGTCTGTTGACCACCATTTCTTTATAAATTTTGCTGGGCTGTTTGTCAGTACCTTTGTTACGAATGTCTGCAATGGTGGATGGTCATGTCCGGCGGTACTGTCTCGGATTTTCGCTTTTGTCGTTGCCGTGTGGCTGGGGTATATATGCTGTTTCACCACCAATGTAATGGACTAATTTCAGTGAAGAATTCTGCGTATAGTACCAACGCCTTTTGAAGTCATCAGAACCTTTGTTGTCATTCAAATGTCTACTGATATTATAACACCTTACAAATACAATTGGATTGTTCTTTGGTAGGTCGTAACGACCTTTGTTGACCCATTTATGACCATCGCATGCCCAGTCATTTTGATGTTCACCATTTATTACATACAATTCGCCTGCCTTTGGTTTGATTGGTGGTATAGTTGAAATTTTAGTTGTATCGGGCTTGTCAAATGGTTTTAAGTAGTCCCTTCTTATTGTGTAAAGAACAGCATTATCTTCACAACCTCTTCCGACTAGATTTAAAGGTACTCTTATTAGATGATGAAGTAATTGATATACAAATGTATTTGCAGACGGTAGCGGTGGAATTGACTGGTCGTCGATCTGGAATACAACTGGCTCTGGGATGGCCGAGTGGAACTGCATGACGGCAGATGTATACGATGGCTGTGAAGTGGTAGCTGCTGTAACGGGTGGAAGTGTGGCAGACGACAAAGGTGGAAACGACTGGTCGTCAATCTGGAATACAATTGGCTCTGGGTTGGCTGAGTGGAACTGTTTGACGGCAGATGTATAAGATGGCTGTGAAGTGGCAGCTGTTGTAACGGGTGGAAGTATGGCCGACGGCAAAGGTGGAAACGACTGGTCGTCGATCTGAAATACAACTGGCTCTGGCTTGACTGAGTGGAACTACTTGACGGCAGATGTATGCGATGGCTGTGAAGTGGTAGCTGCTGTAACGGGTGGAAGTGTGGCAGACGGCAAAGGTGGAAGCGACTGGTCGTCGATCTGTAATACAACTGGCTCTGGCTTGGCTGATTGAAACTGCTTGACGGCAGATGTATTCGATGGCTGTGAAGTGGTAGCTGTTTTAACGGGTGGAAGTGTGGCAGACGGCAAAGGTGGAAACGACTGGTCGTCGATCTGGAATACAACTGGCTCTGGCTTGGCTGAGTGGAATGGCTTGATGGCAGAAGTAAATGTTGGAGATGGAGAACTGTTACAAACACTGACTGACTTTGAACTAGGTGGTTTTGATGTAACTGCTTCCGATTTGTGAACATTTGTTAGTAATGGTCGAAAAGTTTCTGGAACACGAGTTTGTTTTGTTGTTACTTGTAGCGGTGATTGTCTTTACATTTGGTAGAAGACGATTTACATGAGCATCTATACTACGGATCATTTTTTTTATTTTTTTTTGCATTTTAATCAAATACCCATGCAATACAGTTATCAGCTGTGTAATGAGAAACAATCCCAGAATACCACCTACTTAGAAATTGTTCAACACACATAAAAAAAACCCAAAAAAACTGTTTAATTTTTCGCGTTGATATAATTTGTTGTCGACATTTTTGTACACAATTCGATAATCATGGTTAACAATGATTTACTACCACCAAACGTTTAATAAAAAATTATTCAAAAGAAAAATAATAACTCATTAGTTTATTTCCTATATATTGGAAATCATAAGACAAGAAGACAAATATTTCCGCTTAAATGGCAACTCTACAGTAAATATACTATAGAAAAAGCTTAAGGGTTGTGCTTTCTTATATTCTGGACCAATGTCTGGTAGTGCTTAAGTATGGTAATTGTTGGATCTGATGGCAAGTTGTTGGCGCCGATGACATACAACACAAGCAAAGTTGGTAATTGTACTGCAAATTGTTCACCATAGTTGTATGTGAGCACCACTGTGGGGGGAAACCTTGTAACCAGGAGGCAAGTATTTATGGAGGTACTTGGTCTGGGAATGACCTGCAATAAGCACAGACATAGTATAGTGAGTATGTGTATTAGCAAAATATTTTGTCAAATAATGAAAAAAAGCGTAAAGAGACAGAGTTTTAAAAGACATGGGAAATGTATATTGACCAATAAAACAAATTCAGCAATTAAAGAAGCATGAAAATTCATGTTATTTTTACAATATGATTTCTAACCCAATGGTTGCTCCAAAAAATTGGAAGTGTGAAGAACTGCATAAAATAATATATCCAATGGTAAGCATTGTTATTTTAGAAACAACATGTCTTGGGATGTTTCATGTGTGATGACAACCATTTCCGTTCCACTGCTGACTTCAAAGAACAATCCCAGACCTAAAGTTTCCTGGTCCAAGCTGATATGTACTCGTATATACAGTTTGAATTAGTATATTGGTTCGTACTTCCTTTCAAGACATTTTTATCAAAACAATGAAACCATCTAGATATGCATTTAATTAGTAATCACCTTAATTATCACAAAATAATATACACATAGACTATTAATCATCGTGCTAAACACAAGTTCAAGACAATATAATTTGACTTAAAATATTTCATTTTTATTTAAAGTCAGACAATTAAAAAATTTAGTTCAGCCATGATAATTTTCTTTAGATTTTGATCAGAATTTCAATTAAATAAAGAGCTACATTTTTATTGAACATATGATGATCTTCCCATAGATAAGATGTACATTTTGTAAATTTAAAAAAAGAAGAAAAAAAAGAAAAAAAAAACAACAAAAAAACAGAATAAACAATTTTCCTGAAATTAAATTGAAATTATTTAAAAATTCTATTACAATTTACTTAAAATACAACAAGTATGAATTTAACACCATACAAATTATACAGATAAATATCTTTAATAAAAAGTAAGTTATCAGTTTTGTAAATTGTCCAAAACAGATAAATAAAAAAATGTTCCTGAAATCAAAATAAAACTTTTAATATTTGATTTTAATTTTCTAATAAAATACATCAAGTAATTCTGCAGATGAATATCTTTAATAAAAATAAGATATACATGATGTAAATTGAAAAAAAAAAAAAGGATAAATTCAAAATAATCCCGAAATTAAAATGATACTATTTAAATATTTATTATAATTTTCTAACAAGTGTGGACACAGAAATGTGCTGTCCTAAAGGCAAGTGTGGATGTCAATATTTCATATTATTAAGTTAAAAAAAAAAATCCAGGATTATTATTTTTGCTTAATGTCCGGTCCTGTGTTTTAATTTCAAATTTTCATCATAGCCCCCCTCCCCCTCCCCCTCCCCCTCCCAAGGGATATAAAATTGTATCATTAATAATAAATTAATAAATAATAAATTCAGATTTTCTATTTAAAATAAATCTCATTTACAAAACCACTGATATTTGTTAAATTTTTAACGCTGATTTAAGCTTTAGTAGCAACAATTTTTTATTTTTCTCTTTAAACCGTCGAAACATAACATTTATTTAACTGTAAAATTCACTAATAAAATTCACACCCCCCTTTTTTTTCTTGCTTAAATCAATGATCAACAATATTCCAGAATCAAACAAATGAATAAATATAGCATATATTTCTTTTACATGCATCTTTTTACCATGCGGTGTCAGTGTGTTTTAAATTGGTCATCCAATTAGGACGCTCATTATTCTTGTCCAAGATAAAAATACATCGCTAAAATTACCTGTGGGTGTTTCCCCACTTCAACTCGTAAATTTACATAGAAATCGGAGATATTTCGTTATAAAACTTCACACATGGTTTTGTCTATCATATTTCTTGAAGACAAACATAAAATTTTATTGCATTTATCAATATTTTATGAGTATCAACAGTTTTTTCAACACCGTATCTGTTTCTCGATACAGCCGCAACTTCAACTCGTAAATTTACATAGAAATCGGAGATATTTCGTCATAAAACTTCACACATGGTTTTGTCTATCATATTTCTTGAAGACAAACATACAATTGTATAGCATTTATCAATATTCTATGAGTATCAACAGTTTTTTCAACACCGTATCTGTTTCTCGATACAGCCGACCGATTACAGTGACCCATGACCCAGATTAGCACATCCCAGCAGGTTTTTTTTTATTATTAATAAGGTTGTTTAATAAAATACAAGTATGATTTTAACACACTTAAATTCTGCAGATGAATATATTTGAAATGAACTATTACTTGTTTATTACAATTTATTTGCACAGTGAACTTATTAATTTAATAATTGTATGTAATGAAAATTTCCGGTTCGGGAAGAACAGAGTTATCTTCCTTTGTGGTTCGGGTTACACATTTTACCGACCTTGAAATCAGAAAACTGCACCTTTCAACTTTTTGAATATATTTCGACAATTTATTATAATCTATGTGTTTCAAGTATATAAAAATACACAATAAATGAAAAAGTTTTTGCAAAACATCGTAAAATTAAAGAAGATATCAACAATAAAAGATTTCCGGTTCGGGACATTTCCGTCAATTTCCGGTTCGAGTTCGGGTTCAGGTTACACTTTTTACCGACCACCCATAAAAATACCATTGGAAAATCGATCACATCATATGGGAGGAAATTAGTCCAAATATTAGGCATTGGTCTAACCCATAAGGTGCGAACTATTTTTTTCACCAAGTTCCAATCGCAGTGCGACTATTTTATTCACACGATTTTCAAAATCAGCTCTAAATTTAATACAAAACTATCTATCAAATAGAAAACAATGTGTTAAATTAGGAACAGCATTAAGTACGTGGCAAGATATTTATAAAGGCGTACCTCAGGGATCAATCTTAGGGCCAGTACTTATAAATGATATATTTTATTTCATATCTGACAGTTCCCTATATAATTATGCAGACAATAATACATTATCATATTCTGGCTACGATTTAGATAAAATTATAAACACCTTGGAAAAAGACAGTCTTAATCTAATAGATTGGTTTACCTCAAATCAAATGAAAGTGAATCCTGATAAATTCCAAGCAATTGCTATTGGTAAAAACACACAATCTAAAAATATTTCTTTTAATTTAAATGGTAATATTATAAAAACTGAGGATGAAACTCCTTGGAGTAACAATTGATTATGAATTAAAATTTAACTCTCACATCACAAATATCTGTAGAAAAGCTTCTAGGCAACTTAATGTATTAAAAAGAATAGGAAAATATTTAAATAGATTAGGCAAATTAACTATATATCACTCATTTATTCTATCAAACTTTAACTACTGCCCAGTAATTTGTCATTTTTGTTCTGAAGCCAATACTAAAAAGATGGAAAAAATTCAAGAGAGAGCACTAAAATTTATATATAATGAAAACCACTCCACATATGAAGAACTTCTGGCTAAATCAAAATTACCTTCTCTAAAAATTAGGCGTATTCGTACAATAGCTATTGAAACATTTAAAATTATAAATAAGGAAACCCCTCAATATCTACATGATCTTGTTAAACAACATTATTTAGAAAAAACTGCTGGAACGTGCTAATCTAGGTCAAGGGTCACTGTAATCGGGCGGCTGTATCGAGAAACAGATACGGTGTTAAAAAAAACTGTTGATACTCATAAAATATTGATAAATGCAATACAATTTTATGTTTGTCTTCAAGAAATATGATAGACAAAACCATGTGTGAAGTTTTATGACGAAATACCTCCGATTTCTATGTAAATTTACGAGTTGAAGTTGCGGCTTTATCAAGAAACAGATACGGTGTTGAAAAAACTGTTGATACTCATAAAATATTGATAAATGCAATAAAATTTTATGTTTGTCTTCAAGAAATATAATAGACAAAACCATGTGTGAAGTTTTATGACGAAATATCTCCGATTTCTATGTAAATTTACGAGTTGAAGTGGGGAAACACCCACAGGTAATTTTAGCGATGTATTTTTTTTATCTTGGACAAGAATAATGAGCGTCCTGATTGGATGAAGATTTAAAACACACTGACACCGCATGGTAAAAAGATGCATGTAAAAGAAATCTATGTTATATTTATTCATTTGTTTGATTCTGGAATATTGTTGAACATTGATTTAAGCAAGAAAAAAGGAAAAAAGGTGGGTGTGAATTTTATTTGTGAATTTTACAGTTAAATAAATGTTATGTTTCGACGGTTTAAAGAGAAAAATAAAAATTGTTGCGACTAAAGCTTAAATCAGGTTAAAAATTTAACAGATATCAGTGGTTTTGTAAAATGAGATTTATTTTAAATAGAAAATCTGAGTTTATTATTTATTAATTGATTATTAATGATACAATTTTATATCCCATGGGAGGGGGAGGGGGGCTATGATGAAAATTTGAAATAAAAACACAGGACCGGACATTAAGCAAAAATAATAATCCAGGATTAGTTTTTTATTCAAATAATCCAGGACCCCTGTGTTCATGATTTTTTTTTTTTAAAGTTAATAATATGAAATATTGACATCCACACTTGCCTTTTGGACAGCACATTTCTGTGTCCACACTTGTAACTTTAAAAAATAATAAATATAATTTTAGGTACAGCAATACAGCATATGTACCAACAGTCAAGACTACCCGGTATGAATTGAACTCTTTTAGATACTATGCTTCAAAAACTTGGAATGAGCTGCCAGACCATTTCAGGAAAGAAACATCTTTCAATCAATTTAAGAGTTTAATAAACTCTTGAAATGGCAGCTCATGTCACTGCAGCTTTTGTGCATGATTTTAAATTATTTTCATACTTTTTTGCTTTATTTTTAATATTTTTAGATATAGATGCATGTGATTTTAAAAGTTTTGATTTCTATTTGTCTCATTTTATCCATGCTTTTTGTTTATTCACATCAATATATAATGTGCTTTTAAATTATGCTTCTGCTACGGCTGTGTTTTAAATTGCTTTCATATTTTAATTTGGTTTGAAATTTCATAGAAAATTTTAATATGACAATGTTTTTTTTTTTTTTTTTTTAACAAATATTGTGTGCATGTTTTAGTTTTATTGTTTATATATGCATATTCTTATGTCGGATTTAAAAGCTCATTAGAGCTTGTGTTGTAATGTTTGATGTTTTCCGACTTTAAATAGAGCTTATTGTATTGTATTGTATTTTCCTGTATGTAGTGTTGTTCTCGTCATGTATGTATTCCGAAAAAAAAAATCAGCCGGTCAATCAATCAAGTTCTATAGTGATATTCGACAAAAAAATAAAACTTAAATACCAAAATACCAAAATACCAAGCATCGAAGGGCAGATGTGGGGATCAAGCTTTTGAGCCGATGAACAGAAAAATAGGAGCAAGCCGTATATAGTTAAACCGAAAAGTGTGGAACAAGCTTTCAAATCCGATAAGCAAAATAGATTGTGATTGTGGCTTCTAAGTATACATTTATAGCTTTAAATCTTGTGATTGACTGCACATTTTCTGATTCCTTGCTCAAATTCAACCTGATTCTGTTTTTTTGCAAAAAAGTGAGGTAATAAAAACAGATTACCCCCCCCCCCCCCCCCCCCCCAAAAAAAAACCAAAACAAAAACCAAAAAAAAAAACCAACACACACACACTTTTGTAAGTTGCATTTTGGTCCTAATAACTATGCTTGATATACGATATTGTATCTTTGGATTATACCATCCAATTTTATTGTAAAATAGTAAAATGAATATATTAGAATAAAAATTAACATTGTATTTCGTTTCGTAAAATATTATAAATTTCGATTGTTAAAAATCCGCATTTTATATTAACATCACATAGACGATCCATTGAACTTTGTTTTTGTTTTCATTTGTTCTGACTGTACAAACATATGATGTGAAATAACAGTAGAACACGGAGTTATTTGGTAAACAGTTATAGCAGTGTAAAGCTCATCAATGTTAAGCTTACTGGTACACATTTTGCATTGCTTCGTAAGACATAGCGATGTCCTCTCAGACTCTTCAAACATGACGATAACTGTTGACCATTATATTGGCATTAATAACAATAAACAAAAACAACTATACTGGTCGAGGACAAATTATCGCCAAATTGCATGCCACAAACGTACGCCTACGAATTTCTAGACAAATTTTTTAAGAAGACAACTGTGACAAGTTTAGAGCTAGACTACAAAATTATTCTCTCGTCCGTTCAATAATAAAAAAATAATATGTTTATATCTTTGCATATTCTAAAGAAACAAATAAAATTCGATTAGAACCCATGACTATATATAAAGACCACTGGGGTCACATGGATAAGAGATTGGTGTCCACCATCAACATGTTGATCATTATTCCATTGAATTTGAGATGCACATGTAAAAATGTAAAAAAACAAAAAAGTTTTATAGGCAATAGGGTGATTTCACCATTTACTTAATGCTTGTTAAGTTTCAACCTCAAGTTGAAATGACTTTCTTTGTCAAATTTGTGATTACCATATATGTAGAGCTTGTGTTTTATGTATGTTGTGATATGTATCGACTCTAAATAAAACTTTATTTATTTATTTATTATTATTTATTTATGTACTTTCGTATTTCCCTGCAAGGAAGATTACTTTCCATGCTTCACGGCCATAGGCCGGGTCTGAATAAAGTGAGGCAAAGGGGTGTCTGGGGGGATATCCCCCCTAGCAGGGGTTTGGGGACAGAGCCCCCATTAGGTAAAGGGGGTCCTGCTGACGCCTTTTTGTAATTCTTAGACTAAATTCTAAATTGAAAATGCCTTTTAAAGGTCAGAAATATAACTGTTTACTGCATATTGTACCTCCTCAGACCTGTTTGAGCGTTATTCTAGATATTGCCAGTTAGTTGGATGTTCTAGACATATTTTTTCTGGGAATCTTGTAAATGTGTTATTTCATTCATAACATTTTCTGTATTATATAGACCATAGAACAATAAATGACGAGCAATTAGCATTACAAGATTACTAGTGAGTTTGCAATAAAAAAAAGTTAACATATATGTACAGTGTATAATAGATGAATTTATTTATTGATTGCCCACCCAAAACTACCCTACTCGTCTGTGACCAGAACTGTCAATTTTTTTTAACACCCTCTCTCTGTTTGGGCAATGTTTTTTCGCTGGAGCAACTTCGGATATTCTCATCGTTTTTCATCTGAATTTATGACATACAGCTGCCGAATAACACTGTCACTGTCTAACAACTGTTAATCAAATATTACGTCCAATGAATTTATAATCCGTGATATTATAGCAATGGATTTATGGGTGAAATTAGGCAAATTTTGAGAAAAAAAAAGAAGATTTTATTTGTTTTCAAAGGTTATACTTGCCGTTTCAAAAGTGAGGCATTTGCCTCATTTGCCTACATTGCGCTACGGCCATGTACTTTCTAATTCATTTTCCTTGGCCTTGCAATATATTGTGGTAACAAATTACAATATCGTATGGAGATAACAACAAACTTTCAAGAATTAAACAGAATCCAAACAATTTAGAAACAGGTAGAAAAGCAAGTCTTTGGCATCGTTCTAATTGTTTTCAATGGTGTACTTGTACTTTTACCACTTCTTACATAAATCAGATACTAGAAAAGCTTATTAGGTCCATAAATAAATAACGATGAAGTTTATTAGACATCTTTATTAGTACTTAAAATCAAACAATTACAGGATAAAACCAAGGATTTGGAACTGTGCATGTTGAACTACAAAGTTTCATATTAATGTTATAAGAATATGCATGGCAAACAAAAATCTATACAATGTGCATTTTGTATGTCAGATGATAACTACATGTACCAGTACATATAAAAAGGTACTTGTTTGGAAGTCAACTTCTTAAGTAGCTATAGGCTCCAAGGGAATGATGCTATTCGTACTAACTGCATCGGTGGTGTAATGGTTAGCAGGTTTGCCTCGAGTACGTTCATGTGTTCAAGCACTGGTCAAGTCTAACCAAAGACTACAAAATTTGTATTTGCTGCTTCTCCTGTAAGCATTTAACTTTAAGGAGTAAGAGCAAAGACTGGTTGGCTCAGAATCAGGAAAATGTGTGAGTGAGATGGGTGTCTACCTGCAGACTATTGTTTCATTGCTAGCACTATAATAAGCAAACTAATTAGTGTGTTGGTCTAATACAAAGCTGACATCATCATCATTTCCTTGAATGTATGATGTTCTCGCCATGATATAGCTAAAAAATTTCTCATTTGATGTTAAATAACAATCAACCCACTCATCCCGTTCTTACATACATTTGTACATAGTAGACCTTTTGCACATTTCCGACTTTAATTTGATTCTAAAATTATATGTTTTTCAGGAGTTCTTTCCTTTTAAGGCAGGAAAACGGGTCACTTTCATGAAAATAACATATTTTTTATTGGCTATAAAATTATCATCTGATTTTTTACAAGGTTCAAATTAAATATCAACATATTATTAGAAAATTATACTGAAATTGTTTGTCCTTTCTATTGCTTTAAGACTGGATACCACTTTGCAAAAGGTCCATTAATTTTGAAATTTTGTAATAATCTGTGTAATTTTTCTTTTCATAGAATAATATAGCAATAAATTGCACATATTTTTTGGGAAATTCTCCTAAAATTAGTTTCTCTTTCCTGGTTTACACAAAAACATGTAATTAGGACATTGTTAATAAATGTCTGAAGGTAAATTCTAACATGTCTAAAGAGACAGTGCATGCATGTATTCCACACAGGAAAATGAAAAATTTCTATGAACATGAAAATTAGAAGTACATGTATTGTATTGATTATCGAAAAAGTTTGAAATCCAGAAATCATACATTGTAAATGTACAATCATAATTAGTACTAGATTTTTATAATAAATTTGTAAATACACTTCATTAAATATTTCAAAACTTTTCTTTGAATTTCCAAAAAATGTATTCTTAAAATAAAAAATTGTTGGAGGAACCAGACGTAACCATTGACCTGTTGTAAGTCACTGATAAACTTTATGTTATATCGAGTACACCTCACCATGAGGTATGAGCAGGATTAAATCTTACAACTTTAAGTGATGATAGGCACTGTTTGCACAGGTAGTTGTAAATCCAACTGCCATGCATAACGGTCACGACCACGACAGCCCCTCTGAATAAAAGATGTATCCATATCACCAAGATGAGTAAAACGTGTGTCACAGTGTGAGTGATTTAGCACGGTATATGTATGTCTCTGTACCAGAAGGAAATACATGTATAATACTTTCACATATTATTTTTTATCTTTTTTTTGTAGGGCAGCTACGGCCTGACTGGTGTAAGCAGGTTACATCATGGCAGATGCTAAGAAAAAGTGGTCGTGTGAATACTGTACATACCAAAATTTTGAAGCTGCAATTAAATGTACCCTATGTCATGCATCACGCGGTTCGCCACTAATTACTGACCTTCACAATGAAGAACAGGATATCTACAAAATGGCTGTCAAATCTGGAAACAATCGTGAAAATAGTGAAATCATTTGTGCTTCTAAGATAAACAAATGGAATTGTAGAACATGTACTTATCTGAACTGGCCAAAGGCAACACGATGTGTTCAGTGTTATACCCCGAGAAATAAGAAGTCTTCCCCGCCTAGTGCCTCTCCTACTCATGAAAGAGCTTTACCCGGTGCACTTTCAGGTGAGGCTAATACATCAAGAAAGACAACTCCACACAGAGACATGCCCTCTTCACCAAAGGCAGCTATCAAAACATCAAATAACGATATTAATCGACAAAGAACTTATGCAAGGGTAAAATGGACATGTAAAAATTGTACATATGAAAATTGGCCAAGGAGTTTAAAGTGTGTAATATGTGGTACATGTAGAGGTAGAACTTCACCGGAAATAGTCAATACCATACTGTCCTCAGAGAACAGTCCCACTTCAGGATCACCAACTGGCTCAAGTTGTGCTTCAGGAGCAACGGTACAAAGCAGCTTATCTGAGACATCTTTTGCCACCGCTTTAAATAATCAGGATGACAACAAATCATTGGAGCGTAAACTCAAACAAATTAAAAAACGAATGCGTGAGAAAGATTGGTTGTGGTTAAATGCATGCGTCGGTGTAGTTGAAGGTGAAGCTCAAGCCGTCGAAGCTTATATTGCATCTGGTGGTGACCCCTATAGGCAGTTGAGTCATGATGAAGCTACGTTATTAAATCGACCAAGCGCCTTCCAAGCAGGTTATACATTAGTTCATCTGGGAATTAGATTTAAAAGAGAGGATATGCTAGCTGTTCTACTTACCAGTACAGAGTCTGCTACCAATTGTACAAAGAGGCTGCCATCTCACATCAGCCCAGATCTGGCAGCAGATATTCGTCGTTTAATCTCAGCATCACTGAGACAGAGAAAGGGGGAGTTTCCTTGCCAGATAATGTCAGAATGTGTTACCTTTTCTCTGCCAACAGGTACATGTATATTATGTGAAGCATAACATTTATAATGTTTAGAACCATTGTTTTTAACTCGGTTGTATAATTGCTGTTGTCTCTTAAGTCTTTGTATAAATCATGATCAATATTTTCCAAGACTACTTTAACCAATTTTGAATCCAAATTGGCAAACTTGACATGAATTTGGAAATCCAAGATGGTTGTTATGGCATGACATAGTATAGCATACTGTGGGAATACATGCATACAATAATATCCTCTTCTGAAATTAGGAAATACATACATGTAGCTGTTAATCTAAAACTGTACACGAA
Source organism: Bathymodiolus brooksi (assembly GCA_963680875.1). NCBI lineage: Eukaryota > Metazoa > Mollusca > Bivalvia > Mytilida > Modiolidae > Bathymodiolus > Bathymodiolus brooksi. The sequence continues at coordinate 44,756,440 of OY804577.1, forward strand.
AAATAATTTCATTTGTAGTCATGTGCACAGTTTGTGTTTTAAGTACTATTGAAAAATCCAAGATGACTGACAGCAGATATTATTTAACATAGCACTCACTAAGGCATTTGTTTTAAAAAGAAATCTTATTAACTTAATAAAGCAAAAACTGCACATGAATAATCAATGGCTGAAAAGGTTAGATTTTCTGGGAGGTTTTCAATAAAATTACAAAAAAACATATTGCTAATAGGATTTTCAGAAATGATAATTACCAGGTTTTCAGAAAGGATGGTCAATGGTTCCCAAGTATACATGTAAAGATCATGTAAACACATTTCTAATTGAATAAATGATTAAAACATTGTATTTTAGTTTATTGTAGTTTTTCTATATAATTTACTTCAGGTGTTGACAATTTGCCTGGACCAGTTCAGACTCAACTGTTTGATGAGTTGTTGGATAATGATGTTCAAAAGGGTGGGTATTATATAGTAGTCCCCCTCTTATAAGGCCAGTATGGTACAGTAGTATATCTGAAATCTGGCCTGATAAAGGAGTGGTGGCCTTTGGTTGGAGTGACATTATAAGAGGGAGACAACTGTAAGTGGTCTTTGGTTGGAGTGACATTATAAGAGGGAGACAACTGTAAGTGGCCTTTGGTTGGAGTGACATTATAAGAGGGAGACAACTGTAAGTGGCCTTTGGTTGGAGTGACATTATAAGAGGGAGACAACTGTAAGTGGCCTTTGGTTGCAGTGACATTGTAAGAGGGAGACAACTGTAAGTGGCCTTTGGTTGGAGTGACATTATAAGAGGGAGACAACTGTAAGTGGTCTTTGGTTGGAGTGACATTATAAGAGGGAGACAACTGTAAGTGGTCTTTGGTTGGAGTGACATTATAAGAGGGAGACAACTGTAAGTGGTCTTTGGTTGGAGTGACATTATAAGAGGGAGACAACTGTAAGTGGCCTTTGGTTGGAGTGACATTATAAGAGGGAGACAACTGTAAGTGGCCTTTGGTTGGAGTGACATTATAAGAGGGAGACAACTGTAAGTGGCCTTTGGTTGGAGTGACATTATAAGAGGGAGACAACTGTAAGTGGTCTTTGGTTGGAGTGACATTATAAGAGGGAGACAACTGTAAGTGGCCTTTGGTTGCAGTGACATTGTAAGAGGGAGACAACTGTAAGTGGCCTTTGGTTGGAGTGACATTATAAGAGGGAGACAACTGTAAGTGGTCTTTGGTTGGAGTGACATTATAAGAGGGAGACAACTGTAAGTGGCCTTTGGTTGGAGTGACATTATAAGAGGGAGACAACTGTAAGTGGCCTTTGGTTGGAATGACATTATAAGAGGGAGACAACTGTAAGTGGTCTTTGGTTGGAGTGACATTATAAGAGGGAGACAACTAAGTGGCCTTTGGTTGGAGTGACATTATAAGAGGGAGACAACTGTAAGTGGCCTTTGGTTGGAGTGACATTATAAGAGGGAGACAACTGTAAGTGGTCTTTGGTTGGAGTGACATTATAAGAGGGAGACAACTAAGTGGCCTTTGGTTGGAGTGACATTATAAGAGGGAGACAACTGTAAGTGGTCTTTGGTTGGAGTGACATTATAAGAGGGAGACAACTGTAAGTGGTCTTTGGTTGGAGTGACATTATAAGAGGGAGACAACTGTAAGTGGTCTTTGGTTGGAGTGACATTATAAGAGGGAGACAACTGTAAGTGGCCTTTGGTTGGAGTGACATTATAAGAGGGAGACAACTAAGTGGCCTTTGGTTGGAGTGACATTATAAGAGGGAGACAACTAAGTGGCCTTTGGTTGGAGTGACATTATAAGAGGGAGACAACTGTAAGTGGCCTTTGGTTGCAGTGACATTATAAGAGGGAGACAACTGTAAGTGGTCTTTGGTTGGAGTGACATTATAAGAGGGAGACAACTGTAAGTGGTCTTTGGTTGGAGTGACATTATAAGAGGGAGACAACTAAGTGGCCTTTGGTTGGAGTGACATTATAAGAGGGAGACAACTGTAAGTGGTCTTTGGTTGGAGTGACATTATAAGAGGGAGACAACTGTAAGTGGCCTTTGGTTGGAGTGACATTATAAGAGGGAGACAACTAAGTGGCCTTTGGTTGGAGTGACATTATAAGAGGGAGACAACTGTAAGTGGCCTTTGGTTGGAGTGACATTATAAAAGGGAGACAACTGTAATAAGATGTGAGAGTAATTGATTGTCTCACAATCGACATTTCATAGAAGATAGCAGTGATAAATGTAAACATGAACATTATTATTATTAAGTGGAGGATTTTTGCATTTAACAGATATTGACAAAAAAATAGTCTCCACAAGAATATTTTTATCAACATACATGTACGCTACACTTAATGATGAGTAATGTATTGTAATGTAATCAGACCACACAATTAAGTGTTGATAATAAATTGAAATCACACAAAAAAATAACTATATCATTTTAAGTATTGTGAACAAATTTGTCTAGTCAAGAAACCCTGCAGGCATTTTATTGTAAATATATTGATACAGAATATATATATATATACATGTAGTAGACGTCAAAGATACCTGTATTAATGTACATTATTATATTTAACTCCTTCAGTGCTAATTTGTTTTAATCTTAATATTTTTAAGGTGTGGGGAGTTATACTACTGGCTCTCTGACACAATTCTGTCACTCCACTCTCATATATTATTTTGATTTAGAACCAATGTTAATCAGTCTTTGGTCTTACTTATTAATGGCTCACTGTGGCTATTAATAAGGAATAACTGCTTTTGTCCAATTTTAAATATTTTAGCTGGTGCAAAAAGGAAAGATTTTCTTGAGGGTATATCATGAAGATGAAGCACAAAATTGTAAAAAGAAAATTTAAGCAGTGATGGTAATGCCACCAATATCAACAAAACAAATACCACCTCTCATCTCAAATCTTTGAACACAAAATAAAATCACAACAAAATTTGTTTTAATCTTTCATAGACAGTATGTAATTTGAAAAATATATGTTAGAGAGAAAATGGAAGAGGCAATCAGGTATGGACAATCCAGAAACACAGGACAAACAAAACAAAAAACACATAAAACTGAAATAGATGAGCAACACAGACCCTACCAAAAAACTGTCAAAACATTGACTAATGCTATATATTTATTGTTTATTCAGAATTGGAAGATGATCTTGTTATAAATTGGAGTAAAGAGTTGACAGAAAGACTAGGAAGCAGATTGTATGCTCAGTGGAATAGAACAGCTGGGGATTGTCTGTTAGATTCTGTTCTCCAAGCAACATGGGGCATATTTGATGCAGACAACACCCTCAGACATGCCTTGTCAGAAAGTTTGAGTGATACAGCAATGATGTAAGTTGTTGGATTAAAAGATGACAGTTTTATTGCATGTATGTAATGTTTTCTCTTGTCAATGTTAGCATGCTGTCCTCAGAATGGATATTACATGTCTATATCCTTGTCCAATTTGTGAAATTAAAACATTATTTCACCTTAAAAGTACTTCTATTATTATTATTATAGTAATACATTAAATAACAATATTGGAATAAATAAAAAAAAAGCTTCAACATTGATAATATCTGATGTTTTATATAATGAAAAGTGCCAATAGGTCTTCACTTATGTTGCCCTCTGAATTCATAAAATGCCCTTTGATTACCCAAATATCATACCTTGCTTAACTTCTGGGGGGAGGGGGAAACTAGTACATTTATGTATAATTAAATAAACAAAAAGGTTTTACATAGCAGTAAAACTTGGTTTTACCATACTTTTTTCAAAGTTTTTTTCTTCTTCTATGCACATTATAAACAAGAACTAACATTTTTCTGGGGATTTTTTTAAAAGCCAAAAAGGGGTGCTTATAATGCACTAGTAATGATAATACATTGTATAGCCCTAAAGACGGTACATTTACTTTAATATAATCATATATCCTTTTTTTTTTTGGGTCAATTTTACATTTTTGCAGATTACGGAAGTAAAGCATATATAAGCAAAACATCATTAACAAAATCATCTGTAAAACTACTAGACCAATTTGAGCATTTTTGCCACGAATAGTCCTTGACTGATCCGCGTTCTAAAATATATCTGATCAGGTTGAACTCCATACAAGATGGTTGCCATGACTAAAATAAATATAGAAAATTCTTATTTCAAGCTAGAATCTGCTTAAATTTTAACTGTAAGAGCATAACGAGAAGTTGGTCTTTAGTCACATCCATAATGAAATGTACAATTGGCATCACATGATATGATTGTTCAGGTGAGCGGTTCAGGCTCAAGTAAACCTCTAGTTATACCCCCTGCAACGAAGTTATAGGGGGGTATACTGGTTTCACCATGTCTGTCCGTCCGTCTGTAGACAAATCCTATGTCGTACGATAACTTGAGTTGTGTTTCTTAGAATCTTTTAAAATTTTATCAGCTGTTTACTGGTGAAGAGAGGAGGATCCCTTTCTTGTTTGACGATTTTCACTTTTGCCGTTCCAGAGTTATTGGACTTGATATGACGGAAAATAGGATTTTTACCCTATGTCGTATGGTAACTTGAGTAGTGTTTCTCAGAATGTTTTGAAATTTTATCAGCAGCTTACCGGTGAAGAGAGGAGGATCCCTTTCATTTTTGACGATTTTCACTTTTGCCGTTCCAGAGTTATTGGACTTGATATGACGGAAAATAGGATTTTTACCCTATGTCGTATGATAACTTGAGTAGTGTTTCTCAGAATGTTTTGAAATTTTATCAGCAGCTTACCGGTGAAGAGAGGAGGATCCCTTTCATTTTTGGTCGGAACAATCAGTAATGTTTTGGTTATGGAAATAGGTTGGACAGATGTGGGGAGTGGGGGTATATCTTAGTGAGCTGTGCTCACGGTAATACTAGTTTAATTTACACACCATTTTAAGCTGAAACTTAAAAAGGAAAAAGAAATGAATAAAAATGATTATTTAGTTGGACATGAAGGTATGTAATACCGGTAAGTTGTTAGTGACTAAGACATATACATCTAAGCCTGAATAAGATAGAGATGTTTTAGCAGATATTAATTTGAAGCTAAAAGAAGTCTGTCAGATCCTCAAACATTTCTTTTTTCTTTAAAGTCTTACAGGTATTCATTTAAATTTTGTTTATACAAGAATTAAAAACAGATGTTGCTAAATATATATAATCCATTAAATTTTACTTTCAGGTTTTATCCAAGGTGGAAGGAGTATGAATCATTTCAAGCAGAGATGTTGCAATTCAGCTTAGATGAAGCTCAATGGCAGAATGACTGGACTTTACTCCTAAGTCTTGCCAGTCAACCAGGTGAAATATTTGTTTTCTCTTGAATATCCGTTCCATTTACTTAAAATTCTCTAAATAAAAGACAGTCAATATATTGAATAAGACTAGATGAAGTTGAAACAGCATATATAGACACATGATATTACATATGTTAAGAACAACATATCACCATGAAATCAGAAAACCTAAAGAGAGCTGTGACAAACCACTGGTTGAATCTAGATCCTGGCTGGGAAATTTATTGAACAAATTTAAAAAGCCACACAATTGAAATATAAGTGAGCGAGTGATTGTTGTTTAACGCCAATTTAACAATATTTTAGCTATATCATGGCAAGAGGTAGACATGTCGCTCCACTTGGACACATTATTCTGATTCCGAGTCAACCAATATTTGCTCATTCTCCTTAATGCTGTGTGCTTAGCGGAGAAGCAACAAATACTTATTTTATTGTCTGGTTTGACCCGACCGGGGCTCGAATCCACGATCTACCACACTCGAGGCGAGTGCGCTAACCATTGCGCCACCGATGCGGTTAATTGAAATATGTTATTAATTAAACACTACCTATACCTCTTCGTTAGCCAAGGGTTACGATCCATCTCTCTTCTTCTTCATCCTTTTAGCCAGATTTTCGTGATTACACGGTGAAGGTTTTAACTAGATGCAGCCAGCTATAGTGGCAACAAATCAGAATGTGTGTTACAAAGACACTTTTTGTGGATAAAATATAAAAAAAAAATGGACAAAAGCAACAAACAAATGATCTAAGATCTAGATAACTAGATAATCAATATCATCATTGGAAGATGGTAAAATTGACACAACACAAGTATGCCTACAACCTAATTATAAGTTGATATTTTGTTGGAATTTTGTTTCCTTCGATTATTGGAGCCAAATATTTGGTCCACTTGTACAATGTAGTAGCTTTCAATTTAATTGATCCCTTTTAACTCAAATACTCACATTACTTTAAGTAAAGATCAGTCCCTTCAAAGAGGTCTAGCTGTATAATATCATTCATTGACTTTGTTATTGTATTTTTATGAAAATAATTATTTGAAAAGGGTACTTCTAAATATGAAATGTTTCTTCTTATATTTTCAGGTGCATCTTTGGAGCAAACACATATATTTTGTTTATCTCATATTCTTAGACGTCCTATAATTGTGTATGGTATTAAGTATGTCAAAAGTTTTAGAGGAGAAACTCTGGGATATGCTCGTTTTCAGGGTATGTCATAATTTTTTTTAATTTTCTTACTCTAAAAGTTGATATTTCTTTTGTGTGTGACAGAAGGCATGGAAGGTCAGGAACAAGTTTTTTTTTAGATCACCTGGCCCTAATGGCTATTCTCATCACATGATGTCCGTCGTATTCTACCGACAGCGGATAGCACAATCATGGCTACTTTATAATGGAAACTGACAAAGAGCAGCAGCATGACAAAAGTGGCTTGTGTGGATTAGTGTGAAAGGATATGGATGTTAATTATCATGGGAGAATATCCAACATTACACTTAGACATAAAATAAAGTAATGGAGCAGCCGATAAATGCCACAGACATAAAATAAAATAATGGAGCAGCCGATAAATGCCACAGACATAAAATAAAGTAATGGAGCAGCCGATAAATGTCACAGACATAAAATAAAGTAATGGAGCAGCCGATAAATGTCACAGACATAAAATAAAGTAATGGAGCAGCCGATAAATGCCACAGACATAAAATAAAGTAATGGAGCAGCCGATAAATGCCACAGACATAAAATAAAGTAATGGAGCAGCCGATAAATGCCACAGACATAAAATAAAGTAATGGAGCAGCCGATAAATGCCACAGACATAAAATAAAGTAATGGAGCAGCCGATAAATGCCACAGACATAAAATAAAGTAATGGAGCAGCCGATAAATGCCACAGACATAAAATAAAGTAATGGAGCAGCCGATAAATGCCACAGACATAAAATAATGTAATGGAGCAGCCGATAAATGCCAGACATAAAATAAAGTAATGGAGCAGCCGATAAATGCCTCAGACATAAAATAAAGTAATGGAGCAGCCGATAAATGTCACAGACATAAAATAAAGTAATGGAGCAGCCGATAAATGTCACAGACATAAAATAAAGTAATGGAGCAGCTGATAAATGCCACAGACATAAAATAATGTAATGGAGCAGCCGATAAATATCACAGACATAAAATAAAGTAATGGAGCAGCCGATAAATGCCACAGACATAAAATAAAGTAATGGAGCAGCCGATAAATGTCACAGACATAAAATAAAGTAATGGAGCAGCCGATAAATGCCACAGACATAAAATAAAGTAATGGAGCAGCCGATAAATGTCACAGACATAAAATAAAGTAATGGAGCAGCCGATAAATGCCACAGACATAAAATAATGTAATGGAGCAGCCGATAAATGTCACAGACATAAAATAAAGTAATGGAGCAGCCGATAAATGCCACAGACATAAAATAAAGTAATGGAGCAGCCGATAAATGTCACATGTGGGCATCTTTATCGTTTTGATATTACTTGATGTAGTATATCCCAGATGTGGGGCTCTTGACAAGAAAACAAAACACGGATGAAGTAATCTTACAAATACCATTATCATTGTGGCCACCTTTTCTTAGAAATCATGATATTAACTTCCCAGAGAAATATTAATGTAAATATATGCACAGTTGTTTCTATGTACCAAATTTGATTGTGAGTTACATGCTTATAATATGAACATAATAAAATCTGATTAAAATCAGATGTTTGTAGTATTTGTTTTTCTTGTCTTTTTTATGATACTATAAACATCTAACGACATCCTGTGTTCACGTCAGGGTTCATATTATCAACCAACTATTCAGCGATGAGCCTAGTAAATCTTTAGGTGACTAATTTGAGTACACATTAATAGGAACTGTTGTCTGATTTGTCAATTTATTGAAGTGTCTTGTTTATATGATTGGATGGTCAAAGGTGAAAGAAAGATTACATGACATGACCTCAAACAGGAGGTTGTTAGATGACAGTGTATCGCCAAAGAAAAAAATTAAAGCGATACGACAAACATCTAATTTCAGATTGAACATAATATGTATCATTGTGAGAAATCTTCTCCTAATCAAAGTTTTATCCTTTTCTTCAGGAATTTATTTGCCATTGTTATGGGAGAAAAGTTTTTGTTGGAAGTCTCCAATAGCTTTAGCCTATACAAGAGGTCATTTTTCATCATTGGTTACTATGGAGATGGTAAAAGAGGATTTGATTGGTGCTGGTGCTAATATTGATAACAATGATGATGAATCTGTGGCCTATTTACCTGTCACTGATTATGAAGGAAAATTATTACCTGTTCCATTTCTTAAACAGTCTGAGGTGAGAATATACAAATTCATTGAAAACAATAAAAAACCAAAAAAAACCAAACAGATTCATTTCCATTCAAACAGACCACACACTATCACAAAAATCAATGACATACTGGGTAAACATTGACAGTATAATAGCAGGGTTGGTGAATGCTCATAGTTAACCCACTATGAGATAAGAAGGTAGTATCTGTTGGTTAAATACCATTATTCTGAGAACAAAAAAAATCATTACTAATATTTCAAACAGATTTAACATTAATTTGTCTCTGAATGAAACAGGTATAGCATGATCAAGTTTTTGTTACTACTGTTTTCCTGTCTGTTATTTGAATATATTTTAAAGATATGTGTATTAGATGAGGAAATTGTGTCGCATACAAAAAGAAATGACATGGATCTCCAAAAAGACCTTATTGATCGTATTAAATATGTTGATAATGTTTTTGTAAAAAAAAATAAAAACCCTTGTCATATATACCGGTACTACATAAATGTTAAGTGCCAAACAATCAATCAATATAATATCAAATAGATATAAAACAAAAGCCTTCATTCATAGATATAACAATGAAATTGTTCCAAAATCGATACAACAGATTGGATATGCACTGCTGAGTCATTCTTCTGAAATATCTGTCCCTTTATCGGACATCTTGAAAAAAGTTTCTCAGAACCAATCTTAGAATATAATCCGCACCCACATACCCGAAAATCCCTTTAAGGGTATATTTCTGTGGGTAATACAAGGCCGTTTAACGGTACTACATTACAAGTTTTTTCTGTAGTTTTAATCCACCAGTTTTGTAAAAAAAAAAAATAGTGAAAGCATACATGCTATTTCTTTTTAAAATAAGAAGATACTGGAATTTTGGGAAATTTTTAAAAATAAAACTAGACAAATACTTTTTGTGATTACCAAATCCTTAAGCTTTGAAATATATCATTTACAATAATGTTTTCATTACAGATTGGTCGTGAAGAAAGCATTGTGCACGAATGGCTTGATGTCTGTGTTACCAAGGCAGGACACTTAGTTGCCCTACAGAAATTAGGACAGTGCCCTCTTGTGGTTAAACAGATGGTAGAAGAATGGCTCGACCACTACCGACATATATCTAGGCCAATAATATCACAGCAAACGACATTGTCGGCACATACATTTTCTAGTGATGGTGAGAGTGACCAGGAATAGTTGTCAGGGTTGTAAAATAAAAATCAAGAATATCAATTTTATTTTTTTGTATCAGATTTTGTGTTTAAAAACTTTGTGAGATGAAAATTTAATAGAGAAAATCTTACATAAATTTGAAAGCTATTGTTATCAAAAGTTTTAATAGACAGTATGTTGAATACAAAGTTTTTTTTGTTACCAGTTTAAAAGTCTTCATTTACGGAACGTTTCATTAAACAATCTAGTATTCCTTGTGAATACAAGTTTCAAATTTTTTTCAAGTTTTTTCTAATTTGTCAAAAATACATCTATGAATGAGTAATAGAAAAGATATTTCACCCAAAAGTATGGTATTTAATCTGTGTATGAAATGTTTAGTAATTTGAGAAAAAATGGAATTAAGATGTTTTTAATTCACTTACCACTCACTAAATGAAAGCTAACATAGACCAAGCTCTTTCTATTTAATGATTTGTTGATATGATAGATTGTCCCAAATATAAAATTTAACTACATGTACATTAAAATTGTAGAATCCACCAAATTTTATATACATATAATCAGTGGCACCTATAGTGTAAACAAAATTGATTTTTTTTTCTCTTTTGAAATCCACCTACAATTTGATCTCATTTTGATGCAAAAATTTCTTTTACCACTTTTACCATGTTAAAAAATAAATGATTGTTTGGTACATTGTGCTTAAAAAAAGATGCCAACAATTTTATTTGTTGTTTTCTAACTCAAACTTTTAATTTATAAATGGACATACCTAGAGTTGACAAAACCAGTCCATTGAATAAAGGTAGCACATTGAATAAAGGTAGCAATTTCTTATACCCTCAATCAATTTATCATTTGCAAGACATTAAATAAGCCACAAACTTTGATTGATTGGTGTTTAATGCCAACTTTAACAGTATTTGAATAAAAGAATAATGAATATCTAATTTCTTATTAGATAAGCATACAACATATTATGGGATTCATTTAAAATTGTTATTATGATATAGAACTGTGATTTTGTATATATTTACAGTGCTAATTAGTTATCAAGTAATTAAGTATAGGTAAATGATAAGGTGCTTTATAATTAATTTGTGTATTGAGTGATAAATCAACATAGATATATAATTGATGTACATGTATATGATGTAATTAACAGATATGGCCAGGCAAAATTAATAGTTTGTTTCAAAGGCACTGTTCACTCAGGACTATTTTTTATTTCAATTTATGCTTTCATTATATTTTCCATTTTGAATTTATATTAATTTAAAAAATTTTTTTTATAAAAGAACTTTGTTCACTTTGCATGGAACTGTTGGTTTCATGTAATCATCTGAGACAGAATCCTGCTGTTATAACATCACTGAAAGTATCAGATGACAGAACGCAAACAGTTTTATCCTATATTATTAAACCACGAAAGAATATACTTCTAGCCACACCAATTTGGAAAATAAAACAGACCTGAGAAACAAAACATTCATTTTGTATGGCTTATTTCTTTATATTGTGATTCTTTGTGAAGAGAAAAACACACACAAGGTTTTATAAATCTTGTAATTATAGTTCTATAGATTTATGTTGTCATGGAAACTATTTGATACTTATATGTTAAATAAATTGAAAATTTTGTAGCAAAGAAGATTGAAAGTTTTGCTACATCTATTATTGTACAATAATACCCTTCTGCTAGGAATCATTGGGATATTTTTTATGCTTTTTTTTATTACAAATATACATTTTTGAAAGATTAGGCTAATTAAACTTGAATTCTAGATTTTTGTAATAAAAGTGGGAGTTTTTTTTTATACAAAATGTAATGGCATTAGATTCATTTTACAATCTTGTACTAAATACAGGAGCCCTCATGGTCGTGATCGTATGGTACCTATGCAATCAGTGACTATCACCACTGAAGTTGTGAGTTCGAACCCCATTCATGAGGTGTACTTGATACAATATTATGTGACAGAGTTTGTCAGTGACTTGCGACAGGTCTGTAGATTTTTCCGGGTACGCCAGTTTCCTCCACCATAAACCTAAGCGCATTCATAGAGGTTTCAGATGTAATTATTAAGTTATTGAATCAACGATATTATACAACTTACACATATTTGTCATTGGCTTATTACTACAAAAGAGGAGAAAAGCATAGTTTTATATCAGTTGGAAGTGGCAATTTATTTCTGATATATAAAATCATCTTTGGGGCAACACAGAAAAACTTCATATGTGTGATACAAGAAAAGGATATCTTAAGAAATTTAATATCGTAAAACTTTGGAGTTGTGATAAAAAGAAAAACACATCTTTAAAAGATTAGAAAATTAAATACAAAAAAACTTTGAAAGTGTGATAATATATTGGGTACAATTAAATTTTACTCTCTTTTATGCAAAAACTATTAATTAAATTTTGGGTGGAAAGGGGTTAAAAATCATTCTTTGTCCCATCATGTGTTGAAAGTAGAAAAAAGCTTGCCCATATTTGAGATAAAACATTTAAGTTATATAATTCTAGTAAAAATTTGAATGCAATATTAAATGGTTGATATTAAAACAATTTAATTGTCTCCACATTATTCTCATTTTTTTTTTTTTTTACAAATTGTAGAAGTGATTAAAATTTTATCTCAGGGTTACCAGATATATTAAACTGTGACAAGAGACTTGTCCTAGAAACATATACATCATCACTTTGCAATTAATTGACCTTATTTTTTCTCTTTTTTTCATACACCAATGATTCTTCTGGTTTGTTTATCACTATATTGGATTGTTTTGTATATAAAACTAACATGTCTTTATAATTATCTAACTTGATAAATCTACAACAGGGTTTGTTGTATTTGTTTGATGTGTATAAGAAAGTGTCTTGATCATTTGTTATCTGTATAAAGGAGGAAATATAAGCAAATTAGTTTATGTTATGTATCACATTTCTTATCTGACAGATTTTGATCATTTTTGTTTAACCAAAAAATTGGGTGAATCACATTTGGGCCAAATAATAAACTTGGCCATAGTATCATTTGGGCTAAAGATATTTTTTTGCGAGTGTGGCACAGACAGTGTCTGACTAAAAGTGAATAGGTATTATATCAAAATGATATATAAGCATATTTTTCAAAAATCATTTTAATAAACATATATGATGATATATATATTAATTGATTTAGTTTTTAGGCTCAAATGTAGGATTAATTTTTGGCCCAAATGTAAACTTTTTCTTGGCCCAATCATATATTTGATTTGGCTCAAATGATATGTCGTTTGGACCAAACATAAAACGCCCAAAAAATCCATCCAAGCTATTTTTCAAATATATAAATATATATATATATAAAAGAAATTAGTAAAAAAAAGAACAAAACGGATTTTTCACAACATTCTTGTACTAACGTTTTCACTGCTGTTGCAGATTGTACCTGAAGATCTGCAACAGCAGTGAAAACGTTAGTACAAGAATGTTGGGAAAAATCTGTTTTGTTCTTTTTTTTACTAATTTCTTTTATATGTACCAGCATACGGATTTCATTTGACTTTTTAATATATATATATATATATACTGGTAATATTATTGGGAAAAAACTGAAAAAGATGTTCAAAGTGTAAACTGAACATTCTGGCAATCATGACTTATTTATTAAGCTGTAATCATTTTTATACCACTGCAAGAATTTGGGGTCATATTAAGATATGGTACTGTCTGTAGACAGAATGGCTTCTATGTGATAACTTAAGTTCTAGCTTTTTATGTTTCTTCCTTTGTAAAAATATTTATGAAGTTAACTAATTGTATGTTGTGTTTCCTCTTATATCTTTTTGTTTCTTAGACGTGTTTAATCGTCAATGTTTTATTTGTTTATTTGTTATATTATTCATGTTTTAGAATTTTTTTCTGTGATATGCTAAAACACAGGGCTACTATTTTATGACTTGTGATATTTTCTACTTTGGAGAAAAGGGTTATTTATAAATTAATTGGTTTTAAACAGATATAAAAACTAATATTTAATTTTTTTGCAATATTTCTTGTAAAATGTTATATGAAATTTGAGAAAAAATATCAAATTTAATAATGTCACATATTCACTAATTTCTTTTAAAAATGGGGGGAAACAATTAATAAAAATAAAGTCAAAAATATCTTTTGCGACTTATTTACTTTGTGGAGGAAGTGACCTTAATAGATTATTAATTATCACTATGTGTTAATTATAACAAGAAAGAATGTATATTCATTATATATACTTCAATACATGTATTTTCATTGTACATCAGTGTTTTGTATTGTTTTTTTAAAATTATTATTGTTGTAATATGTTGTGTATTTTGATTTAGTTTTGGTGCTATGACTCTCTGGTGGAAAGTGAGGTTGAACAGAATTTTGAATGGAAAAAAAATTCTTGTGTACTTGAAAGTATAGATATTTAATTTCAAGTATGATCATGTTTTTGACATATTTCAAAAACATGATTTTTGTTTGAAAATCATTTATTTGGAGAAAAAAATACTTTGTCTTTCTTTTTTTTTGCTTTTTTTCTCCCATGGTTTGCTGTAATAGTTGAAAGTTTAAAGTTCAACAGTTAATCAAACATTACATTGAACTAATTTTTTGTTTTCAAATGAAATGTTGGTTTTCCATTTGGATGACTAATACACCTATTGCATTTATTATTGATAGTTTTTAAGTTTTATTCCCAAGACTTTGGATTGTTAAATATAAACACTTTCTGTCCTTGCCACTAGTGAACAAGTATTATCTCCCCTTGCAGTTAATAAAGGTTAAATTTTGATTACCTACCATTCCACTATTTTATCTATCTAGTATATATGTAGTTTTATAAGTTTTTCTTAAATTAGTTAAAAATTTTCCATGTGCAATAATTGTATTTAAAAAATGGCTAATTATGAATCATGATACATAGGTAGTGTTCATCCTTGGGATGACTTCAGTCTTTCTCTTAAATATAGTTTTAGTGTGTTGAAAAAAATCCTTAAGGCCTATTTACACAATCAAAGTTTTCCATCAAAAACTTGGTCAAAGAATTTTGATGGACTTTGACGGAATAGAAACCCATCCTATTTTCCCGAAAACTTTGAGACGTTGATGAGAATTGACCAATCAAAACATGTTTTCGGAATTAAAATCTAATTCAGCCATTTTTTTTGTCTTTGAATTTACCGCAGAACTGTAATTTAGAATAAAAACTTTGACCAAATTTGATCATGTAAACAGGATAACGTTGACAAAGTTTTCTCTGAGCAAATTTTTCGTCAAAAAACTTTCACGAAGTTTTTGATGAAAACTTTGATTGTGTATACAGGCTTTTAGTGAAATTGATTTCAACTGAATTTTCTGTTGCCACAATATGAAATAATGTACAGAACTGTAACCCAAGGTCTAAATAATGTTCTTTATTTTGAAATAAATTAATTGAATATTTTCATGTTTGATAAAGAAAAAAAAAAAAATATATATATATATATTTTGGCATATGAATAAATGCACAAATAAATAATTTATAAATTACAAAAAATATTGTGTTTAATTTTCAAAATGACTGTTCCTCTCAAACTTTTTATGATTTAGGTATATTGATAATTTCTTTGAATTTGAATCTTGGATGAACACTATAATGATTAATTAAATGTAGACAGGGCTTGAGGGAACAAATCAGTTATTGTGATCTCTAGTAATTGGTAATCTCTAAGCTTGTTGTCAATAGTTTTTTGTGTTCAGGTTATTTGTAGGTTGTACTCAATAAGAAACTGTTTATTTCTCATGACTGAAAAGTATATTCCATTATTTTCAATCATCAGTATAAACAAAAGCTTGTTTTTCAATTAATTTTTTTTATCCAAAAATGTTTTTGTTTTCTTTGTCCGATTTACAGTTATCTATAGAAAAACTTACATAGACTTTTCACATTTTCAACTTCTTCAGAATCACTGCATGCCAAACATCCCAAAATATACCACAAATGTTCCTATAGTGGTTTTGACCATGAGAACAAACACAAAAAGTTTGTTTAAATAAAGTTTGAATATGCCAAAGGGGTAATCAAAAGCTGTAAATCAAAGAACAGACAATACAATGGTCAAAAGAAAAAGGACACACAATGATCTACAAAACGCTTCACAGAAAACTAAAGGTTGAGTAACACAAATTCCACTAAAAACTGGGAAAGAACTCAGGTGCTCCAAAAGGGTAAACAGTTCCTTTTCCACTAGTGGCACCTGTTGTGTTATTCTTGTTACAAACTTGGTGAGAAGTCATGAAAAAGAAAAGAACTGGATTGTGATTATGACAAACGAAACAAATCTGTGGTCATTTGTGACACAGATATTCCATAGCGGTCAACCATGGTGGTGAACATAAAACTTTCAAAGGGATGATATCAACTTAACCACATTAATCCGATGGTTTATGAGGAGAAGATTAAAATGTGAAAAAATAATGTACCAATGATGACAAAAGTGATTGTAAAGATCTCATATGGCCTGACAAAGGATACAAGTCGTGTATCACATTTCATAATAGGTAAATTTTTGGGATTATAAACTCTTAAAAAAATTGGTGAGAGATGAAGTGATTTGTTCTGTTTATAACAACCAATCTAATTACATTTGTACATATCACAAAAACAACTAGTATTACTATGAGCACAGCCCACTAAGATATACCCCCCGCTCCCCACATCTGTCCAACCTATTTCCATAACCAAAACATTACTGATTGTTCTGACCAAAAATGAAAGGGACCCTCCTCTCTTCACCGGTAAGCTGCTGATAAAATTTCAAAACATTCTGAGAAACACCACTCAAGTTATCATACGACATAGAGTAAAAATCCTATTTTCCGTCATATCAAGTCCAATAACTCTGGAACGGCAAAAGTGAAAATCGTCAAAAATGAAAGGGATCCTCCTCTCTTCACCGGTAAGCTGCTGATAAAATTTCAAAACATTCTGAGAAACACTACTCAAGTTATCATACAACATAGGGTAAAAATCCTATTTTCCGTCATATCAAGTCCAATAACTCTGGAACGGCAAAAGTGAAAATCGTCAAAAATGAAAGGGATCCTCCTCTCTTCACCAGTAAACAGCTGATAAAATTTTAAAAGATTCTAAGAAACACAACGCAAGTTATCATACGACATAGGGTAAAAATCCTATGTTCCGTCATATCAGGTCCAATAACTCTGGAACGGCAAAAGTGAAAATCGTCAAAAATGAAAGGGATCCTCCTCTCTTCACCGGTAAGCTGGTGATAAAATTTTAAAAGATTCTAAGAAACACAACTCAAGTTATCGTACGACATAGGATTTGTCTACAGACGGACGGACATGGTGAAACCAGTATACCCCCCTACAACTTCGTTGCGGGGGGTATAAAAATATGACACATTCCTATAATATTTTTATTAGAAATAATAGTAAAATAAATAGCAATAAAATAATATTTAGAGATCATTAATAAATTAAGTCACAATAAAAGGATTATCAGATAAGATTATTAATATATATATATCCCACTTGTATGACAGACTATTGTAATTGTCATTGGTTAATACATACCAGATAAAAGTAATTTTTAATATACATGTAAATTGACTGAACCAGGAAAAAAAATTAACATTTCTAACATTAATATGTGTATAATACTCATCCAGGTTGATCAAAATATATTACGAACATAAGAAAGTATGTATGACTGGTACACACAACAGATTATGTATATTGACCAATCAATGATTAGCATTTGTGATATGAAGAAATAGTTAGGAGGGCAAGCCCAGCTTACTCCTCAGAATTCTACATAAACTTCAATGCAAATCTAATTGACAGAAGTTAAATATACATTGTAGTAATTAAATTCACCTCAGGTCCTTGTTTACACTAAATCATATCTCTACTTTGATTTTCTTCAAATTATATACAACAGGTTTATTTTATTTTAAATAAAATACAAATTTTCCATTGGAATAGCGGTAACATTCTGAGGATACCTGATGGTTTCACCTCCTTCAATCATTAAATGCCAGGATGTTAAGAGAATACTAATACAAATAACACAATAAACAATATATAACTAGAGGCTCAGCACTGAGCTGAACCTGTGTCGCTCACCTTTCATTCTGCTCTGAGAAAACTCAATACAGAACCTTCCATAGCCTATAGGTGCTCCCACCAAATTTCGGTTCGTTTTGGCAAAGCAGTTTCAGAGAAGAAGATTTTTAGAAAGCGTCCAATCTAAAACAAGAATTGCCTGTGGCAGCCATGTTTGTTAATGGATCAAAACAAAATGAGCAATATCTATAGAGGACCTTCCATAGATGCTTCTTACCAAGTTTCATATCATTTGGCCAAGCGGTTTCAGAGGAAAAGCTGTTTTAGAAATCAAACAATAAGAAACAAGAATTGCCTACGACGGCCATGTTTGTTAACGGATCAAAACGGAATGAGCAATTCCCATAGAGAACCTTCCATAGATGCTTCCTACCAAGTTTCGGTCTATTTGACCAAGCTGTGTCAGAGTAGAAGATTTTTTAGAAATTGACCAATCAGAAAAAAGAATTGTCTGTGGCGGCCATGTTTGTTAACAGATTGGGACAAAGTGAGCAATCTTTATAAGAGGACTTTCCATAGATGCTTCCTACCAAGTTTCGGATCATTTGGCCATGCGGTTTCAGAGGAGATTTTTAGAAATAGACCAATCAGAAACAAGAATCGCCTGTGGCGGCCATGTTTGTTAATGGTATTGGAACGAAATGAGTACTCTTTATAGAGGACTGCCCATAGATGCTTCCTACCAAGTTTTGGATCATTTGGCCCAGCGGTTTCAGAGGAGATGAATTTTAAAAATCAGCCAATCAGAAACAAGAATCGCCTGTGGTGGCCATGTTTGTTAATGGATCGGGACGGAATGAGCAATCTTTATAGAGGATCTTCCATAGATGCTTCCTACTAAGTTTCGGATCATTTGGCCAAGCGGTTTCAGAGGAGAAGATTTTTAGAAATCTACCAATCAGAAATAAGAATTGCCTGTGGCGGCCATATTTGTTAACGGATTGGAACGAAATGAGCACTCTTTATAGAGGACCTCCCATTGATGCTTCCTACCAAGTTTCGGTTCATTTAGCGATGCAGTTTCAGAAGAGAAGAATTTTTAGAATCAGCCAATCAGAAACAAGCGTCACCTGTGGTGGCCATGTTCGTTAACGGATCGTGACGAAATGAGCAATTCCCATAGAGAACCTTCCATAGATGCTTCCTACCAAGTTTCGGTCTATTTGACCAAGCTGTGTCAGAGTAGAAGATTTTTTAGAAATTGACCAATCAGAAAAAAGAATTGTCTGTGGCGGCCATGTTTGTTAACAGATTGGGACAAAGTGAGCAATCTTTATAAGAGGACTTTCCATAGATGCTTCCTACCAAGTTTCGGATCATTTGGCCATGCGGTTTCAGAGGAGATTTTTAGAAATAGACCAATCAGAAACAAGAATCGCCTGTGGTGGCCATGTTTGTTAATGGATCGGGACAGAATGAGCAATCTTTATAGAGGACCTTCCATAAATGCTTCCTACCAAGTTTCGGTTCATTTGGCCATGTGGTTTCAGAGGAGAAGATTTTTAGAAATAGACCAACAAGAAACAAGAATCGCCTGTGGCGGCCATGTTTGTTAATGGAATTGGAACGAAATGAGTACTCTTTATAGAGGACTGCCCATAGATGCTTCCTACCAAGTTTTGGATCATTTGGCCCAGCGGTTTCAGAGGAGAAGAATTTTAAAAATCAGCCAATCAGAAACAAGAATCGCCTGTGGTGGCCATGTTTGTTAATGGATCGGGACGGAATGAGCAATCTTTATAGAGGATCTTCCATAGATGCTTCCAACTAAGTTTCGGATCATTTGGCCAAGCGGTTTCAGAGGAGAAGATTTTTAGAAATCTACCAATCAGAAATAAGAATTGCCTGTGGCGGCCATATTTGTTAACGGATTGGAACGAAATGAGCACTCTTTATAGAGGACCTCCCATTGATGCTTCCTACCAAGTTTCGGTTCATTTAGCGATGCAGTTTCAGAAGAGAAGAATTTTTAGAATCAGCCAATCAGAAACAAGCGTCACCTGTGGTGGCCATGTTCGTTAACGGATCGTGACGAAATGAGCAATTCCCATAGAGAACCTTCCATAGATGCTTCCTACCAAGTTTCGGTCTATTTGACCAAGCTGTGTCAGAGTAGAAGATTTTTTAGAAATTGACCAATCAGAAAAAAGAATTGTCTGTGGCGGCCATGTTTGTTAACAGATTGGGACAAAGTGAGCAATCTTTATAAGAGGACTTTCCATAGATGCTTCCTACCAAGTTTCGGATCATTTGGCCATGCGGTTTCAGAGAAGATTTTTAGAAATAGACCAATCAGAAACAAGAATCGCCTGTGGTGGCCATGTTTGTTAATGGATCGGGACAGAATGAGCAATCTTTATAGAGGACCTTCCATAAATGCTTCCTACCAAGTTTCGGTTCATTTGGCCATGTGGTTTCAGAGGAGAAGATTTTTAGAAATAGACCAACAAGAAACAAGAATCGCCTGTGGCGGCCATGTTTGTTAATGGAATTGGAACGAAATGAGTACTCTTTATAGAGGACTGCCCATAGATGCTTCCTACCAAGTTTTGGATCATTTGGCCCAGCGGTTTCAGAGGAGAAGAATTTTAAAAATCAGCCAATCAGAAACAAGAATCGCCTGTGGTGGCCATGTTTGTTAATGGATCGGGACGGAATGAGCAATCTTTATAGAGGATCTTCCATAGATGCTTCCTACTAAGTTTCGGATCATTTGGCCAAGCGGTTTCAGAGGAGAAGATTTTTAGAAATCTACCAATCAGAAATAAGAATTGCCTGTGGCGGCCATATTTGTTAACGGATTGGAACGAAATGAGCACTCTTTATAGAGGACCTCCCATTGATGCTTCCTACCAAGTTTCGGTTCATTTAGCGATGCAGTTTCAGAAGAGAAGAATTTTTAGAATCAGCCAATCAGAAACAAGCGTCACCTGTGGTGGCCATGTTCGTTAACGGATCGTGACGAAATGAGCAATCTTTATAGATGACCTTCCATAGATGGTTCCTACCAAGTTTCAGTTCATTTGGCTGAGGGGTTTTAGAGGCATATTTATCTGTATTTCAATTCATAGTATCTATATTTAAATTAGAGTTATTTCCCTTTCCACACCAAAAAAGATTTTTTTAGAAAGCATACAATCATAAACATGAATTGCCTGTGGTGGCCATGTTTGTTAATGTATCAGGATGAAATTAGCAATCTTTATAGAGGACCTTCCATAGATGCTTCCTACCAAGTTTCAGTTCATGTGGCTGAGGGGTTTCAGAGGAGAAGATTAAAATGTGAAAAGTTAACATGACAGACGATGGACGACGGATGCCAAGTGATGGCAAAAGCTCACATTGCCTTTGGCAAGGTGAGCTAAAAATAGTTTTCCATCTGCAATTTCAGAAAGAATACAAATATATTGCAACAATATATATTTTGCAGTCAACAGAATGGATCACAAAATGTTACTGGTATGTGAATTATCTACCAAATATTAATATATCAAAATTTTAGCACGAGCAAGGTTTTACTGGTAAATTTTACACAAGCAAGTTTTCTTGATAATACATGTAGATAACAGGAGGAAATACTGATGATACATGTAAAAACAAAAGATGATAAAAATTATCATAATGTTCCAGTCATGTTGAGGGTTAGGGTTATGGTGTTTAATGCCACTTTCAGTTTTATTGGTGGAGGAAACCGGAGAAACCACCGACCTGTCGCAAGTCACTGACAAACTTTATCACATAATGTTGTATTGAGAACACTTTGCCTGAATGGGATTCAAACTCACAACGTTAGTGGTGATAGGCACTGATTGCGTAGGTAATCAAGTCATGTTGAATGATATGTATACAACCAATATAACAATACAAAGCTGCCATATAGAGTACAAATATCATCCCAATAAAAATAAATTCCCATAAAATTTTCTCCATATCCCCAAAAAGTAGCCATAAAAGGCTAAAATAACCAGGCACATTTTACATCTGGATTACAATGAGACTAGTATTATATTAAGTATCGCAGACAACGACTATGATAATCTACTATCATGATAGTCATTCTCCTCGACCTCCAGCAAGGTCATCAACCACAGATCCCACTTCTGCTGCAAGTTTGTCAGCATTCACCTGTAAAACATACTTTATTTTAAGTACAGTTTCAAATTATATTGTTTACTTTTATGATCAATACACTATTTCTGAAACAAATAAAAACATAAGTCAGTTTTCTATTTTAGTACATCGGTAGGAAATGAAAACTACTTGCCACGTTGCATCAAACTAAAGAGCATCTGAAACATGCAATTTTGCGCAACTTGAATTCCACAGTGACATATCTTTCATTTGAATCACTTTGAATGTACATGTTCATTTGTGTGTCATAGATGATATAACAAAGACTTTTTGTACATTGTTTAAACCAGAAGTGTAATCTGGGTGCATTTAGTTTAAACATATTTTATTAATTAATAAATATAGTACAATATGATAAATTTCAATATGATACAATACAAATAATTAAAGGGATTCGAAAACAAGTTTAGAAAAACTTATATTAATTCGTTTCCCTGGGTGCATTTGGTTTGCTGTTCTTAGAATTCTTCTTAATATCAACAGATGAGGTGGCAGGGTTCTATCTAGGATTTTGAGACCATTAGTCACTTTTGCAGACGAATAAAATTCATCATAAAATCTGAAATGTGTGGCTTGTATTTTTAATTGTGCAATATACAGCATGTATTGTCAATCTGCATAGGTTCAACCATTGAAATAATTAATAACAATTCAAGATAATATAATATGTTTTATTTATTTTTCAGCACTAGCAAAAATATACATTCAATACAGTCAATAACAATGCATTCATCAATAAAGAGATAATATATACTTTAGTAACTATTACATAATAAATAATAACAAACTAAAATTTGTATTTTGTACCTTAATCTTTATATATATACATTTTTTGTACATGTACACATGTGAATATCTTAATAATTAAGAATTCTCCTATCTTTAACCTGACACCACAACTGAAAAGCTCTCCTAAAATCAAAAGTCTTGAGGTCAGAAGGATGGAGACAAACCTTTAAGAGAGTGTTGACAGAAGATACCTTCAACCTATTCCTAAGACTGGTCTCGATAAGATTATACCTACTGAAGCCCCTCTCACAATCTACTGAAGACAATGCAGAAAGAAGGCAGATACCGGTAGTAAGTAACTTAGAAACTTGTGGATAGTCCACAGAGAAACTGTCCTTTGACAACAAAGAAGATAGAGAAGTCTCCATTTTGACACCTTGGTACCCTGACAACACATGCTTCATCATCAACCATTCCTCATGAAAATGAACCTCACTGATCAGAGCTTTATGAACACCCCTGTCCTGACCAAAATGCCTACAAAGGAAATCAACATGAACTACCATAAGACTCCAACTCGTGACTACCACTGCTAGGGATCAACTGGGTGTCAAAGATAGAAAGAGCTTGGAAAACATCCCGAGATGGAAAACGACCCTGGAGATTAGAAACCAACTGATCAATGAACTTCAACCTAAGACTATCAAAGCTGGACTGTACTTGATGAGATTACCATTAAAGAGAAACTGACCACTTTCCTCAACATCAGAAGGAACCTTGTCTAAAAAGGACTGTAACATAGGACCAGCAGAAGACTTCATATCTAAGATGGCAGAACAAGCAGGACCAAGAGCCTCCTTAACAACAGTGAATGTGAGATCCTCCCTCTGAAACACTCTACTTACTCTACAAACAATACCCATGACATCTGATACAAAATGAGATACGACCAGAAACTCAAAAGTAGAAACAAACTTAACTAGACCACAAGCAACTATATTACCACCTTTTTCATCAGACAAGAGACAACCAACCAGAATATCAAAGTTCTGAAGAAGAGCACCCACAGCACCTTCAAAAGATAACCACCTAGTACCACCAGAATATCAAAGTTCTGAAGAAGAGCACCCACAGCACCTTCAAAAGATAACCACCTAGTACCAAAGACTTCCTCAAACTTTTTCTGTGCCTTGTCAAAAATTAAGGCCATAGCTTTCAATTCAGACATATGTTTACATGAATAATGATAATATTTGTAAATTTCATTAATTGTACCCTGATATTTCTTGAGATAATTAACTGAATTGGTTGCCTGGGAAGCTGCAAGGGCTAGCCTGTGAGCAATACAGTGTGATTTTATTATGAATGGGTTCTGCTCACTAAAACGTGTAGTTACACCTGACCTTATACCTGTCATTACACTGGCACCATCAGTAGCAATTGAAATACATTTATCAAAAGGAACTTTGTACAATGCGAAAATAGCCTTAACAGATTCAAAAATAACTTCAGCTGTACCACCTAAAAGTTCTACAACAGATAAAAATCTAGTTACACTCTTACCCTGCTTAAGGTAGCATACATACAACATGAGAGTTTTCTCAGTGGAACGGTCCGTAGACTCATCTAACATTATACTAAAGAACTCAGATTGTCTTAAATCAAATATAAGTTCATCATCGACTACTTTGGATAAAGAGTCTTGCAGTTCGGCAACAGCTTCCGGACTGGTGTACTTGGCATTCTTCGCCTTCTGAATATGGGTCACACTTTCTACTCCCTACAAAAGAAATTGATATAAATTATACAATTCAACATTAATTGTTAACAGTAATGCAGGAATTCATATATAAATAATAACAATGTAAATATGACAATAAAATGTAATAGAAATAGCCAATTTGGGCTGTAAATAAATAACCTTTTCAATTTAAAAAAAACCCAATATGCGATCGTATGCTGGAAATAAATAAAAAACGATATGCTGTAAACTGAAAATAAATACCAAAACGATATGCTGTAAAATTGGTAAAATGTCAGTTTACACTGTGGGAATAATGCAGGAATTAATAAATTAATACAACGTTAACCTTTTCAATTTAAAAAAAACGATATGCGATCGTATGCTGGTAATAAATAAAAAACGATATATGCTGTAAACACAACGTTAATACGTTATTTGGACAATAAAGTAATAAATGAAATAGAAAAATCTCATTAAATGCTGTTGCTATACAAAAAATTTGAAATAATCTATTTATTGAAAATACATGTCACCACGTACATGATGTACAAGAAGCTCGTTGACTTTGGAGTATAATGAGGTTGGCTGGTTGTGCTTGGCCATCCAGTATAGGTTATTCCTTGCGCTTGTTACTTCTGCCTCGTGATGTTTGTTTGCATTGGCAACTCCCTGATCAAAGTTTGGTTTCATAATTTTTGCTTGCAGTGCTCTCTTGTGGTCAGCTGTCTTTATGTGTTTTTGAATATTGTCTTTCATGAATGTGTCACACCCAACAGAGAATGTATTGATGAGCCCGGCATCTTGATAATCTTGGCAGAACATAGCCCCGTCTTTATAGTAGATACATGGAAATATTTTGGTCCATTCTTGTTTAAACTTTTTTGCAGCCGGTCGGCACATGATTTCTTTTTGGTAGTTGGCTTTTGTTGACCCTTCTTTGAACTGCTGTCATGTGACGACGAACTAAAATAGTTTGTTATGGCGGACATTGTGACAATAGTACAATGAATGACGATTACAAAAATATGTCCACTTTAAATACATACTGTGGTATTTTGAGTAAATTTCATAACTATAAAAACAAATCATTATCGTTGATTGAATTCTTTGTCGGTATCATTATATTTAACCTGGTAAATCAAGCCAGGTAAGATCAAAGATTATGCAATCAAAACAAAAACTCTATAATCCGTTGATTGGCTTGTAGCATGTCATAAAATTGTCACTGTGGTGACTAATTAGTTTTAATCAGTAAATGAAGAAAAAGAATGGATTTTTTATTAAAATTTATCTGAGGTTTTTTCAAAATGCAAGTGACGAATTGGGTATGGGAAATACTCGTCACTTTCGAAAATCAATCGTCAATGACGAAAGTGACGAGCGCTAGCTAATACACTGGGTGGTCTATGGTGTTTAACACCACTTTCAACAATATTTCAATTATATTGCGGGGGTCAGTTTTATTGGTGGAGGAAACTGGAAAACCTGGAGAAAACCACAGACCTGTCGCAAGTCACCGACAAACTTCATACAAATGTTGTATTGAGTACACTTCGCCTGAGCAGGGTTTGAACTCACAACATTAGTGGTGATAGGCACTGATTGCGCAGGCAGTTGGAAATCCAACTACCATAATATGATCACAATCACGACCACGATGACCCCTATCCGATAGGTATGAGGAAGACAAAACATTGGCAGACGCTGTTAAACAACATGGTCATATTTAACTCACAAACAAATATAAGATATGCTTAAACATAAATAGAAAGTTGTTATTGAAAATGTTGAGGCAAAATTAACAAAGCAAGGTACACAATTCATCGTACTATTATAAACAAAGATGACGGCCACATAATGCTAAATCTCTCAAGAGAAAGTAAAGGATGTATTCATTCATTAAAACTGTCAAGGGAGAATATAAAACATGGATCACTTACCTTGTGATGAGTATAGTATTTGATTTCAATGCAAATGGGTAAGGAATGGACATGACAAAGATAAGTACCTTTTATCCTGCAATCAGTACATTTGCTGTACAAATATACCACACGAATAAATTTTTGCTTTATTAGTAGCCTACGAATAAACTTTTGAAGCCTACGAATAAACTTTTAAACCTACGAATAAACTTTTAAGCCCCGCCCATAGATTCCGGAACTACTTTTTTGTGTTTTTGCTCTCCTGTGAAGGAGTTAAAATATTAACCGTAACCAATGTCAATAATCGACGTCGTCTTTTTCTAATAAATGTTTTCGTTCTCACTATTTGTAAATTTACAAACCGACAAAATGAAACTAATAATTCTAAAATTTCATATTTTTTATACATATTTTACGATAAAAAAAATCCTAGAAGTCAATAAAAAACAAAACAAAAATCTTAAACAAATCCGAATCATTTATAACTTGACAGGGAAGCTTTGAAAACAAAACAAAAGCAACTAAAACTACAGGACAAAGGGAATAAACCAAAGAGGGCATGCCCTCCAACAGATGAGGAAATTAACATCCTTTATAACAGAAACGTTCTGGGCAGTCACACACCACAATCTTTACTAAACACACTTATATGGTTAAATAACTCAGTACAGTTTGAACATCAAACTCTAAGATTACTACATATATTTTATTATAAAATTTCTTCATATTAAATGTTCAATTAATTCACATCAATTACTTCAACATATCAGATAGTAGATTTCTTCAAGGTGAAAATAACACATATTCCTGCTATTGCATCAAGTCACTTTAAAATTATAGATAATTTTTTATATTCTGAATTCTTTATGACACCACAAAATATCTATATAATTTGTTTTAACCATTTGGAATAATTGTATTCAGTCACTTCCTCCAATCATTTTGCATCTTTTTTTAAAACATTTTTTTCTTTTGCAAAATTCCAACAAAGTTGTATGATTTGTCAGTTGAAACTAGTGTTTTATCTGCTGTAATTCTACTCACTGTTGATCAGGATTACAGTACATTTTTCATTTTGTGCAATTCCATTTGAAACTGATTCACATACCCCTGGCCTGTATGCAACAACTGAGTGATAGTTCTTGAAAAATGTCCTTTGTTTATTCAGATCTTTATAAAACATTCATAGGTTTTTATGCAATTATTTCTTTCATATATAGTCTTTGCACTTATTTCAAACATCACATGTACATTGTACACTGTTAAACCATTAATCCAGCAATTCATCTGAAAGACATTAATATAGCATTGATTATAATTAAAATACATGTTATTATATATTTACTAATAAAATAACAAGAAAAAAGGAACAAAATGCAGACTAAATTAGCAATGTTTGAATATTTGAAACTTCAAGCTTTCATAATGCATTTTTGTATGATCCGACTCAGAAAATATATTTGCACATTAGTCATTACTCGCAACAACCAACATTATCATGTAAATATTGTTCATTCCAGAAAAATATATCCTTCACTCTAATATTTTTCTGGTCACAACACCTATGTCCATAATATTCTTGGTTCCTTAGTGACATCGCATTATGTAATTTGCCAATCAATGGATTATGGTTTAATAATAGCAAATTTGATATGAAGAAAATAGTTGGTGGGGATTCTACATACATGTAGACTTCAATGCATATTAATTCAATGCATATTAATTCATTTGATTATGATATACAAACAGAAGTTAAATATAGTAATTAAAATCATATCTGGTGCTTGTTGACACTAAATCAGATCTCTATTTTGATTTTCTTCAATTTACCATGTATATATGAAAGTTTTATTTTATTCTGTAAAAATAAATTCCAATTTTCCATTGAAACCTATGTAAAGTCCAGAAGATTGGTATTAGCTTCTCCTCCTTTATATACTTGCATTGTCGCAAAATACATAATTTATTTGTACGAGCTTTAGAAACAGGTAGAAAAGTGCATGAAAGAAAACTTTCCAGTCTCATGAAAAAAATGAAGGATAGTTGCAAATTAGACATTAATCAATCAGTGCCAGAAAATATCTTATCCCGTCCAGAAGTTAAGAGAAAACAATGTGGAGGGGATAGATATTATGCAAATATCAGGGCATAACAATGTGGCATTTATTAATAATTACTCAACATTGAGTGAGGAAAGACACAAGAAAATATCAAACATCCTCAGCAACAACACTGAAAGTGAAACTAACAGAAATGCTTTTCAGCAAACTTACCTCGTAAAACCTCCACAAATTCTACAGCCAGTAGCACTTCTGATGTTTCGTGTCGAAGCAATCCCGATGTTCCTTTTTACAGTTCCAATACAAATATGTCAAGTCAAATTAGTTCTATGTTTTACGGCGTGGTCATCCATAACAAATGGTGAATGTGTACACAATTTTCACAAATGACTAAATATCCCAATAACTGAGCATTTGAGTGTTTGACATCGTTGTTAAATACATTTCCGTGAATCAATTCAGTTTGTTGAGATAAATGATTAATCTTTCTGTTTTCTCTACTCTACCTAGTTTACTTAAAACATGCTCGAATCGTCGATACATGTATGTGTGTGTTGCTTTCACATGTTTACAAACTGTGTGGGTCATACTTAAATACGCCTGCAGTAGTAACCAGGCAAATATATACGCCTGTGTGTCATACAAAGGTGGACGCCTGCAACTATATGGTTCTTTTTAATATTTTTTTTTTAATATAAACTAGTAAAAGGAATATATCGGATGTTTATTATTTGATATAAAAAAATAAAAATAAAAGTGAACCATATAGTTGCAGGCGTATACCT
This sequence comes from Bathymodiolus brooksi, assembly GCA_963680875.1. Classification (NCBI taxonomy): domain Eukaryota; kingdom Metazoa; phylum Mollusca; class Bivalvia; order Mytilida; family Modiolidae; genus Bathymodiolus; species Bathymodiolus brooksi. The sequence continues at coordinate 44,785,829 of OY804577.1, forward strand.
TTTCACAGAGGCGTATATATTTACCTGGTTACTACTGCAGGCGTATTTAAGTATGACCGCATGTGACGTATGATTGCTAAATTAATGTGTTTTCATATCTATGAAAAACATATTAAATATATATATTTCAGGTTCTAAACTATCAATTTTCTATATAGATTTTCACCTTAATCAATAAATCTTCACTTAAATAAAGTTATTTCACTTCCTTTTGAGAACTATTTGTTCGCGAATTTTTGTCAGCAAAAAAAATCTGGTATTTTACTACGCCAAATAGTGAGGATTCCGTTGCATTAAAAAATGCATTTTTACGAGTTAAGATTATTTTTTAGGACATCGTGGATTGCAGGATAAATACAATATTGGTCTGTTGACGGTAAATATAGAATTTATTTGACTCGGCGCGAAACGGGGAGAAAGACTCGCTAGAAGCTCGTCTTTCACCCCGTTTCTCAGCCTTGTCAAATAAATTCTATATTTACCGTCAACAGACCAATATTGTATATATATTGTCATCTGACACAGAGTATAAATATCATTGATTGTTACTAGCTGTAAACAGACCAGATAATAAAATAAAACTAATGTTAATAAAATAATAATATTGATTTACCTGGGTGTCTGCTTCAGCATAAACACGTACTACATCCTCTGTTCCTGAAGGTCTGAAAATCATAATACACAGAACACAAATCAAAATGCTTACTTTGGTAAAAAAAAGTTACATAAACATGTTTGTTTTGTACTAAAATGACACTTATTTATACTAATCAACAGATGAGTATACTATGCATATACTAATTAATTGCTGCATAATTCATGCTGCCTGGAAAACAAAATGTAACATGTCACTCACACTTAGCTTCAATTACAATCACTTTATCAACCATTCCTCTCATCCTTTAAGACTGAAATAGCAAGTTTTAATTCCTTCATTCATAATGATTAGTTCTCAAAAGTGACAATGGAAAGATGCTGGCAAGATTTGTCACTTTAAAAAAAAAAGGTCGCATTAAAATTTGTTATATTGAAACTTTATTCCTTTCTCGATTCTCCAATTTGCATCTAGTTAGTAAGTTTACTTATAAATATAACCCCACCAGTGGTGTAATGGTGGGTGTGTCTAATGTGTGGTGTAATGATGGGTGTGTCTAATGTGTGGTGTAATGGTGGGTGTGTCTAATGTGTGATGTAATGATGGGTGTGTCTAATGTGTGGTGTAATGATGGGTGTGTCTAATGTGTGGTGTAATGATGGGTGTGTCTAATGTGTGGTGTAATGATGGGTGTGTCTAATGTGTGGTGTAATGGTGGGTGTGTCTAATGTGTGGTGTAATAATGGGTGTGTCTAATGTGTGGTGTAATGATGGGTGTGTCTAATGTGTGGTGTAATGGTGGGTGTGTCTAATGTGTGGTGTAATGATGGGTGTGTCTAATGTGTGGTGTAATGGTGGGTGTGTCTAATGTGTGGTGTAATGGTGGGTGTCTAATGTGTGGTGTAATGATGGGTGTGTCTAATGTGTGGTGTAATGGTGGGTGTGTCTAATGTGTGGTAGATTGTGGGTTTGAGCTGTGGTGTAATGATGGGTGTGTCTAATGTGTGGTGTAATGGTGGGTGTGTCTAATGTGTGGTGTAATGGTGGGTGTGTCTAATGTGTGGTGTAATGATGGGGGTGTCTAATGTGTGGTGTAATAATGGGTGTGTCTAATGTGTGGTGTAATGATGGGGGTGTCTAATGTGTGTCTAATGTGTGGTGTAATGATGGGTGTGTCTAATGTGTGGTGTAATAATGGGTGTGGCTAATGTGTGGTGTAATGGTGGGCGTGTCTAATGTGTGGTGTAATGATGGGTGTGTCTAATGTGTGGTGTAATGGTGGGTGTATCTAATGTGTGGTGTAATGGTGGGTGTGTCTAATGTGTGGTGTAATAATGGGTGTGTCTAATGTGTGGTGTAATGATGGGTGTGTCTAATGTGTGGTGTAATGGTGGGTGTGTCTAATGTGTGGTGTAATGATGGGTGTGTCTAATGTGTGGTGTAATGGTGGGTGTGTCTAATGTGTGGTGTAATAATGGGTTATGTCTAATGTGTGGTGTAATGATGGGTGTGTCTAATGTGTGGTGTAATGATGTGTGTGTCTAATGTGTGGTGTAATGATGGGTGTGTCTAATGTGTGGTGTAATGGTGGGTGTGTCTAATGTGTGGTGTAATGGTGGGTGTGTCTAATGTGTGGTGTAATGATGGGTGTGTCTAATGTGTGGTGTAATGGTGGGTGTGTCTAATGTGTGGTGTAATGGTGGGTGTGTCTAATGTGTGGTGTAATGATGGGTGTGTCTAATGTGTGGTGTAATAGTGGGTGTGTCTAATGTGTGGTGTAATGATGGGTGTGTCTAATGTGTGGTGTAATGATGGGTGTGGCTAATGTGTGGTGTAATGGTGGGTGTGTCTAATGATGGGTGTGTCTAATGTGTGGTGTAATGGTGGGTGTATCTAATGTGTGGTGTAATGGTGGGTGTGTCTAATGTGTGGTGTAATGGTGGGTGTGTCTAATGTGTGGTGTAATGATGGGTGTGTCTAATGTGTGGTGTAATAGTGGGTGTGTCTAATGTGTGGTGTAATGATGGGTGTGTCTAATGTGTGGTGTAATGATGGGTGTGGCTAATGTGTGGTGTAATGGTGGGTGTGTCTAATGTGTGGTGTAATGATGGGTGTGTCTAATGTGTGGTGTAATGGTGGGTGTATCTAATGTGTGGTGTAATGGTGGGTGTGTCTAATGTGTGGTGTAATAATGGGTGTGTCTAATGTGTGGTGTAATGATGGGTGTGGCTAATGTGTGGTGTAATGGTGGGTGTGTCTAATGTGTGGTGTAATGATGGGTGTGTCTAATGTGTGGTGTAATGGTGGGTGTATCTAATGTGTGGTGTAATGGTGGGTGTGTCTAATGTGTGGTGTAATAATGGGTGTGTCTAATGTGTGGTGTAATGATGGGTGTGTCTAATGTGTGGTGTAATGGTGGGTGTGTCTAATGTGTGGTGTAATAATGGTGGGTGTGTCTAATGTGTGGTGTAATGAGTGGTGTAATGGTGGGTGTGTCTAATGTGTGGTGTAATGATGGGTGTGTCTAATGTGTGGTGTAATGATGGGTGTGTCTAATGTGTGGTGTAATGGTGGGTGTGTCTAATGTGTGGTGTAATGATGGGTGTGTCTAATGTGTGGTGTAATGGTGGGTGTATCTAATGTGTGGTGTAATGGTGGGTGTGTCTAATGTGTGGTGTAATAATGGGTGTGTCTAATGTGTGGTGTAATGATGGGTGTGTCTAATGTGTGGTGTAATGGTGGGTGTGTCTAATGTGTGGTGTAATAATGGTGGGTGTGTCTAATGTGTGGTGTGATGATGGGTGTGTCTAATGTGTGGTGTAATGGTGGGTGTGTCTAATGTGTGGTGTAATAATGGGTGTGTCTAATGTGTGGTGTAATGATGGGTGTGTCTAATGTGTGGTGTAATGATGGGTGTGTCTAATGTGTGGTGTAATGGTGGGTGTGTCTAATGTGTGGTGTAATGGTGGGTGTGTCTAATGTGTGGTGTAATGATGGGTGTGTCTAATGTGTGGTGTAATGGTGGGTGTGTCTAATGTGTGGTGTAATGATGGGTGTGTCTAATGTGTGGTGTAATGATGGGAGTGTCCAATGTGTGGTGTAATGGTGGGTGTGTCTAATGTGTGGTGTAATAATGGGTGTGTCTAATGTGTGGTGTAATGGTGGGTGTGTCTAATGTGTGGTGTAATGGTGTGTGTGTCTAATGTGTGGTGTAATAATGGGTGTGTCTAATGTGTGGTGTAATGGTGGGTGTGTCTAATGTGTGGTGTAATGGTGTGTGTGTCTAATGTGTGGTAGATTGTGGGTTTGAGCCCAGTGGTGTAATGGTGGGTGTGTCTAATGTGTGGTAGATTGTGGGATTAAGCCCAGTGGTGTAATGGTGGGTGTGTCTAATGTGTGGTAGATTGTGGGTTTGAGCCCAGTGGTGTAATGGTGGGTGTGTCTAATGTGTGGTAGATTGTGGGTTTGAGCCCAGTGGTGTAATGATGGGTGTGTCTAATGTGTGGTAGATTGTGGGTTTGAGCCCAGAGGTGTAATGGTGGGCGTGTCTAATGTGTGGTAGATTGTAGGTTTGAGCCCAGTGGTGTAATGGTCGGCGTGTCTAATGTGTGGTAGATTGTGGGTTTGAGCCCAGTGGTGTAATGGTGGGTGTGTCTAATGTGTGGTAGATTGTGGGTTTGAGCCCAGTGGTGTAATGGTGGGTGTGTCTAATGTGTGGTAGATTGTGGGTTTGAGCCCAGTGGTGTAATGGTGGGTGTGTCTAATGTGTGGTAGATTGTGGGTTTGAGCCCAGTGGTGTAATGGTGGGTGTGTCTAATGTGTGGTAGATTGTGGGTTTGAGCCCAGTGGTGTAATGGTAGGTGTGTCTAATGTGTGGTAGATTGTGGGTTTGAGCCCAATGGTGTAATGGTGGGTGTATCTAATGTGTGGTAGATTGTGGGTTTGAGCCCAGTGGTGTAATGGTGGGTGTGTCTAATGTGTGGTAGATTGTGGGTTTGAGCCCAGTGGTGTAATGGTGGGTGTGTCTAATGTGTGGTAGATTGTGGGTTTGAGCCCAGTGGTGTAATGGTGGGTGTGTCTAATGTGTGGTAGATTGTGGGTTTGGGCCTAGTGGTGTAATGGTGGGTGTCTAATGTGTGGTAGATTGTGGGTTTGAGCCCAGTGGTGTAATGGTGGGTGTGTCTAATGTGTGGTAGATTGTGGGTTTGAGCCCAGTGGTGTAATGGTGGGTGTGTCTAATGTGTGGTAGATTGTGGGTTTGAGCCCAGTGGTGTAATGGTGGGTGTGTCTAATGTGTGGTAGATTGTGGGTTTGAGCCCAGTCAGGTCAAACCAATGATCATAAACTTGGCATTTGTTGATTCTCACAGCAGAAAGAAGTAAGAGCAAAGACTGGCTCAGAATCAGGATACTCTATCAAGGTGAAGTGACATGTCTACCCACAGACTTTTGTTTTAATGAGGTAGCACTGGAAAAATCCAGATTAGCCTGTTGGTCTGGTATGAAGTGGATATTGCCATCATTTCATCAAATGAAACTTGTTTTAACACTAATATATCTTGATCATATGAGTAACAAGAACTACTTGCCCTTTTCGAGCACCTGGGCTCATCTCCTGTTGGGTCCATCTTTCTCATCTCTTTAGTTTTCTTTGTAGTGTGTTTTGTTATGTTTTGTTTATCTTCATTCCATGTCTTACATCCAATGTTACTTGAGTATGGATTGTTCATCCTTGATTGTCCCTTCAGTTTTCTATAACACTTATTTATCTTGGATCATTTTGTGATATTGTTTATCTTTTATCTAAACTCACCTAACAAATGATCTACCATCTGTGTATTGGACCACAATTTTATCAATAGCTTCTTGTAAGCCAGCAGGAGCAACAGTCTTCCTCTCAGCATCAGTAGTCTGTATAACAGATCTATCCTTCACCTGTTAAAATACAGATACCAATGATTTCTATTTATTGATCTTTTAAACTAAAGGAGGACAGAGGAATATTATTTTATTGGTAGGGGCCCGGGTGGCTCAATGAGTTAGGTAGTTGGATTACCTAACAACTCATACAAGCCTATCACCAATACGGTGTGGGTTCATGCCCGGCTTTGTAAATTACAAAAAAAGGGTGCACTCGACTCGCAGTTACAAGTGATAAAGTTTACAAGTTGCTTGCCCATGGTCGGTAGTTCTCTCCAGGTACTTCGGCTTCTTCCACCACTAAAACTGGTCGCCACGATATAGCTGAAATACTACTGAAAGTGGCATTAAACACCCCCAAAAAAAAAATCAAATATTTTATTGGCTCCTCCCCCCATTGTTGCCAAGCTTGATAAAGGGAGATAATTTACTAATATTTCACATTAACATATCCATTCTATTAACTACCTTGACTTTGAGTTGTCTGTTAGGTAAATCTGTATAAGCTTGATTCCACTGTTCTACATGCCAACCTTGTGTAGACAGGATCACTTCTACCAATAACATATCTGATATGGCATCACCAACTGTCTGTAATGAAAAAACACAACTACTGTATAATTTGCTGTATAAGTCTGTCTTTTTATCAAAAAAATGAATACTGGGATCACACACAGGCACTGGTTATTTATGATTTTTCTCCTTGAATTTCAGGTTAGTCTTTTGTGCTGAATTTTACTAACATCTAATACAAGTGAGATTAATGGATTCTAACACTGGTAATAGAACAAAATCGGGAAACCTAAGTCACCAGATGGTGGCTGAGATTTCATGATCTTGTACCTTGCAACAGTGTTTAAATATATTTCTCACTTGCACTGATTTTTTTTTGACGAAATTAAGGAATAACAGAATAAATAAAATGCACTGAAATATTTCTTAGGTGCATTATCGTCATAGTAAAACATGAAGTCAAATCAACGCTTTCAGAGCAAAATGTATGCCTCAGATTTTAATAAATATCTCATAAAAGCAGGTTTTTGTTGTAGGTAGTATTTTTTATTGGATCATATTACAATAATTAGAAATCAAGGATTTCAAGAATTCAATATGGCGGCTCATTCAAAACAAACCCGTTAGTTACGACATGTCAACGGTGGATTTGATGGTAAATAGGAATCAATGAAAACATGTACATGTATTAATTACATAAAAGTTGCATTATTATTATTATTATCTTAAGTGGTTGTAATAATGTAGAGAAGTTAGAAAGCAAAGACAGTAACTTTGCAAGTGTTTGGATTGTATTGTACAAGGGGGTACAACATTTTATAGGGAATCTAAAGAAAAATCCTATATATATGAAACTTAAAATAAAAATTCAAAATTTTGGGCATTGGTCCTGCCTTTTGACACTCTAATATCTTTGAAAAGATAAGAGTAACAAAAGTCTGTTGTAATATTCCACACATGAATTTTTCATAAGAATTCAATGGAAAAAACTTCTTACAAAAAATTAGATTTAAGAAATAAAAATTTATCATTTTGCATTTTTTGGGTGTTGGTCCTATTTATTTTGTAAACCATAAGTGCTAGGTCAAATCTGTTTAAAAAATAGGCAGAAAATTACACAAGGAATGTGTAAAGAAAAAACACCTATCAAAATAAAACTTAAATTCAAAACTGTAATTAAAGAGTCATAAAATATCTGTTGGCCTACTACATAAAGAGAATTTTATGAGGAACCAAAAGAAAAAAATAATTAAAATTGGATGAAAAATAAATGATCCACATAAAAAGACGGAAAACACTCTTTTTGGCAACTTGAAGCCTCTTGTTTCATTAGTAGATTTCTGATATGAAAACAAACATTAACTTTGTAGAGGAGCTTCCAATGAAGAGTCCTATCAAGTTTGGTTCCAATTGGCTCAATGGTTTTAGAGAAGATTAAAATGTAAAAGTTTACGGACGACATATGCCTAGTGATGACAATACCTCACATGACCTTTTTGTCAAGTGAGCTAAAAAGATTAGTTATGGCAAGTTATGTTAAGACTAAGCAACTACAGGTGCTTATTATATTTTCTCTCTTTGTTCATTTACATCTACATCCGATCTTGTTAAAATAGAAAATAGCTAATGACTGCTTTCTTCATAAAATTATCAATTTACAATCATACCTGATTTATCAGATCTATCACAGTTAACAGACATGATGCTGAGTTTCTCTGATCTTCTGACTTACTACATAAAAGACAACATAAAAATAATAATTTCTACTAATTCATTAATCAGATTAAAATCAGCTGTAAACCACCCTCCCATTAACATCTGATTTAATAAATTCAATTTGAGGTCAAGTCCAGATGAACTCATAAGCAGCCAATGGAAACACCACTGACTAAATCTTAACATCACCTTTCAAGCTTTTTTAATTACTGCATCACAAATGTCAAGATTTCTGATTGGTTGAGTTTTATTTAATAAGTATTCATATATGAAAGTTCATCTGGATATGACCTCTAATCGAGTTCTGTCAGATGTTAAGGGGAGTATAAGGAGTTATAACAGATGATTTTAAACAGATTGCTAATTTATTAAATTACTTTCAAGACTTCTTTTTTGTAAATTATCTATTCAAATTATTTTGACATTCATTATCTACATGCAAAATATTTTGTCTGATGCACACTTTTTACATGGTTTAGTTTGAGTAAAAATTTAGCAAAAACCTACAATTTTCATTTGTTTTCAATTACTGTAATTATTTTAAGTAACAATGACTGTTTTATCAATGATTTGCAACTTGTTCTTTTGATATAGTATATATTATCAAGTAACAAGTGTGATATAAACATATTATCGTTGATTTCCATATGTAATAATGTGATGTTAACATCACTGACGTCATCTTGACAAATCCTCCATAAATATACACAATGTACTTTTGTTGACATGTTTTACTCAAAATAGACTTCACATCACATCTCGTATCTCATCTTTTGCTTTCATTGCGACATTGCTCTGAGAATATCACTTCTCCCAAAACAAATCAACAATTGTATAAGTTTATCATATAACTTTCTCACCTGTTGTCTTTGGCTGCTTTACTTATCATCTCTGTAGCGGCATCACTGAAGAGAACCTGACGGGGAAAAAAAAAACACAGTTTCATTACTGTTGTACTATATTGTTAAAAAAACCATTGACATTTCTGTACATTGACCTTATATTTAAAACACTCATAATTCTGCTATGGGGTAATTTCATCCCACATTAGAGTTAATCGCATTTCCATATAAAATAATAAAGTATCACTATCCTATTGTCAGAGAGTCAATGTACAGATGGAGATAAAAATGAAAGACTTATGCAAAATACAGATTGAATACAAAAGTTGATAAGGGTCTCTGTTTGAGGTATCACATCACTCTTTTAAAGTTTAAAGAGGTTTATGTAAAAGAAGCTTTTACCACAATTTGATGCAGTCACATGTCATTTTTATGAGAAAGATAATTTCTAGTTCTAAGGATCAATGACAATGGTCACAGGAAGGATATGGAAAACCAGTCAGTTCTCAACTCACTGATTTTCTATGGTGGACATCATCGCTCATTCATAGGAAATAATAAATTGGAATAAAACCACTAAGAAAGACATACCAAATGATATAGACAGTTTTTATGCATGTGACTACATGATAATGTTTCATAATTTCACTGAATACAATTACATGTATCAGGATATACTCACAGTTCCATGACCATTAGCTTCAAAATATACACCAATGTCAAACTGAAGAGCTCTCTGATGTAAATGTTTGACTCCGGTTGGTTCACATGCTACTGGAACTTGCTGAAATGCATTGAACAGAGTATATTTACTCATTTTTTGTAACTTCCAGAAATAGATCTTTCTTTTATTCATTGTAATAATAACTTACATATCATAGTAGAAAAACCAAAAAAAAAGTAAGAAAGAAAAAAAATGTGAAAAATAATTATGGAAGGAACAAAATTCATATTTGATTGTTCTTCAAGTTAATTTGTAGATTTAACATAGAAAATGTACTGTTATAAATTTATACCACTACTGAGAACAATGATATCCAAGTATATAAAAATCATAATGTACATTATATGTTATATGCAGGACAAATAAAATCCTTTCTCCTAATCCTAGCATGTTTAATTAGATAGTTTAATATACGTAATTGTTTTAATCATCGCAGTGGTTAAATTTTTGCATGAGAATATCCCTCAATTTCTTTTCGATGGTCATTAACAACGGAAATTAGCAGCTTTGTTTTGGTTATAGGAGAAACAAATTCTCCTTCTGCTACCAGTAGATTTCCATATTTCTCCACTTGCAAAAGTTAAATTTTTAAATCTCGAATGGAGAAATATTGTAATCCAGTTAAAAGAAGGAGAATCTATATATAGACTTCCTTCTATAGAGATCTTATGACAGAATTTGTGTAACTTCTTTTGTAAATTATTATTGATACAAAAGAATTCAACATTCAGAATATATATACTGCATAACCGGTAATTTCTGCGGTATTCTGCAGTCAACTCCGGACAGCAGAAATTAAAATCGCAGAATATTATGTAAAATAAATGTTTAATGCCCCGTACAAAATACGTTTTCAAACTCTGATTCCACCGTAAGTGTCAAATATTTAATTAGTCGTAATTACTATATCCAGAAAAACAAAACCTGGTACTATATAAATGTTTACACAACAATTAAAGGTTATTTAGCTGTGGCATGATGATTTTTACCTGTTAATTACAATTACTCCAGATCAAGAAACAATCACCTGATTAAATGTTTACAATCATAATAAAGTTTATTAAAGCAATATTTAAAATTGTTATTTCATAAATTAACATTAATTATTTTTTTTTAATTGTTGTAGTAGCTTCGATTGAATAATATCAAACTGCGTGATCTCAGGATTCATCTAAAAACCAAACAAATAGAAATGTACTGGTAGTAGAATTCCGGTTAACCTGAGTTTTTATGTCTACATTATACTAAAAGAATTGAATACAATTGCTTCTAATCAAAATTCTTTTAAAAAAATTGTTATATGATAAAGTATGAAAATTCGACATTAAAAATATTTATCAGAAATATATCAAAGTTTATACCGATATCGATCCAACTTCGTATTTCCTGTCAACAAAATAGATTGCGAATACAGTGAAAAATTAGTTTCTCAAGACAAATTTGAAGTTAACCAAATGCGTATTCAGAAGTTGTAACGTTTGAAAACTTTCTAAAGAACTAAATATGTTTTTACTTCTAATGATCACTGTAATGTGCATCAGTTGTTTATCGTAGCATCTCTTCAGTTGTTCCTTCCTGTAATACAAACAATTTTTTTTTCGGTGCCGAGATTTACAATCTGCAGAAAAAAAAAATCTGCAAAAATTAAATGTCTTCTTTTTAGACCAAAACCGCAGAAATTTCACACTGCAGAAATTACCGGTTATACGGTATACATATTTACCAGTTGATTTGTAATGTAATTTGTAGAACTTCCATTGGCATAGGCTGTTTGTACTAATCCAAGATTTAGTTGTAATCCTGAAACACTTAGAAGATTCTTCAAATATCCTGCAACCTGTAATCAAATAAAATATATTTGTATTAGGTGGATTGATTGATTGATTGATCGATTGCAGTTTAAATTTTTATTAGGATAACAATATAAATAAAAAATATTGAAAAATTTGTTTTCTATGCTATTTTTATGCATATATCATTGAATGGCAATTTAGAAACCAGAGTATCAAGGAAAGAAGAATGACCTTTGGTAAGAAACGGACAAAAAAAGTCATACACCAGATGGTTTGACTCAACACCTTACTTAATCCAAAATCATGAAAAAATTGAAAATAAATCCTGAAATGGATTATCAACTGGACAGATTGCAAATAAAGTAGAAAGACAAGGAAATTAGATACAAAAAAGATCTTACAATAGAAAAGGAAACTTTGAATCTTTAAGTGTAGCAATCTAGTCACTTTTACAAAGTAGCAATTCTTTCACAAAACTCACCAACGTAACAACCTTATATCAAAATGCAAAGCAGCAATCCTGTCACTACCATTTTCCAAGTAAAAAACTGTCACAAAATCTACTACAGTAGCAATCTTATCACAAAACTTAAGAAAGTATCAATCTTATCATCAAAGCAGTTATCTTGTCACAAAACTAACCAAATTAGAAATCCTGTTACCAACTTACCAAAGAAGCAATCCCGTTTCTAACCTTTACCAAAATAGCAATCCAGTCACAAAACATAAAAACTTACTAAAGTAGCAATCCTATCACCAATGTAACATTTGTTACCAACTTACCACAGTAGCAATCCAGTCTAAAAACTTACTAAAGTAGCAAATCTCATCACAAAAATTTCCAAATGTAAACTTGTCAAAAAACTTACCAAAGTAGCAATTTTATCACCATCAAGTAAACGGAATGTATTGTCTGAAAAAGAAAGGAAAAATAATTTATATTGTACTTTAAATTAAAAAAACCCAGGTAATAGAAATGCTGAACGTATGCATACTACTGTGACTCTGAAATCTAGAACAGTAATAAAAGTGCTGTTCCTTTACTTTAATCTGTGTCTAAGAGTTATGTTGGATAGTCTCACATGTTCATTAGCATCCATATCCTTTTTTACTAATTGTTGATCAGAGTTTGTCTTTCGTGCAGTGCGAAATTGGTAAAAGATTTCCCCGAGCTTAAGGTGCATACTCTTATCTGATACAGTTGTGGGGGTATTGTGCATGATAGACTATTTAATGTTTACATTCATTCAACTTTCAATTGTCATTTTCTAACACATGTATGCAGTCCATCCAATTAGTCAGCCTACTTCAAACTATATTAAGCAGTCTAATTTTCTTACAATTTACCTGATGGGAGCCCTATGGTCGTTTTTTTGTGTCTGTTTTTGCAATCTGGTAATGTGATGTCATGCACAATGATGACAGTATTTGTAAGATTGCTTCACATTTGTTTACTAATTGATAACAGCATCTGAGAAATGAAATTCTATACACCAAATGACATCAAAACAATGAAGATGGCCTGATATAGCATTAATCAATGGAAGAAAAAAGTACCACTCAACTACAGGTTAGGAGCCCATTTCATATTCATTATAGAGTATGAGTTATCCTTATCATTAAGACCACATTGTAACTGTGAAATATAGAACAGCAATAAAAGCACTGTTCATTTACTTTAATTTGTGTCCAAGTGCAAAATTGGATGGTTTCTCTCGTTCATTTTGCGGAACAGAATCAAAATATATTCCGAAAGTATGAAGAGGACCAGTGGTTGGCATTTTTGAATTTTCCAGTGCAAAATGTAATAGGTAAATTTTATCTAAAAATCTTATGTGACCTTTTGATAATATTATGAATATTAAATTGAAATTGATATGTGGCTGTGATTGTAGTTATGTAAGAATCTGAAACATCAATATAAACCTCTGACATTGCCAGTTTGATTACTACTCATTACAAGGGTCAACATAAATCCAATAAATATATTCATTTCTTATAAAAGGTCACTGTTATATATTAACTGGATTAACCCACCACATTTTCGTACCTGTCCCAAACCAGGACCTGGATTTCAAACATCATTATGTTGTGGTCTTTTTTTTTTAAGTTCAATGATTTGAGGTGAGAGGTGGTTGTTCACTTAGTTGATTTTGGAGGAATTGTTGATCATCACTGTTTAAATTTTATATTTATAAAATGGGTTAGGGTTATGGTGTTTAGCGCAACTGTCAACAATATTTTAGTTATATCGTTGTGGCAGTCTATTGTTATATTGTGGGGGTCTATTTATAAAATAATCAATGTAATAATACCTTTATCTATATAATAATATACAATTCTGTCTGCATCACCATCATATGACACACATCTGATTCCTGGACTTATATTTAAACCTGTAAAAGAATACCAGGTAGTTAGAAGTTAGAAGTTCTAGTTAACTGAAAAACTGAAACAACATGTTTCTCCACTCCGACACGCTATTCTGATACTCAGCCAACCAGTCTTTATTCTTACTTCTTTAATGTTTAACAGAAAGGCAGTAAATATCAATTTTGATAGTCTTTTGGTTTGACACGATCAGTAAATGAAACCCATTACACACCACACTCGAGATGAGAACAATTTAGATTTTACCATCAAGGTGCAAAAGAGGTCTTGTTTTCAATTGGTTTCACTGTAATCTCAATAAGTAAACAAACCCAATGTAGTAATGACTTCATTGTACAACAACATTTAGTCTCAGTTTGAGATTTTGTAGTTCAAAACTTTCAACAATTTTACATGCGACTTTATCACATTTTCCTTATTTACGATTTTTAATAAATTAACCCAAAATTTCCAGATATATTTGTTAAAAAATTGTTTTTCGGAGGGTAAATTGGAATAGCTGTAATAAAGATGCAGGATAGTCTATGAATGACTTAATAATGGTGATGCAAAGAGACAGTACAAGACATCAGGTAACATTAATGAAGTGATAGCAAAAAACTTTATTTTCTCACTGATGAGATCACATGGTTCCTATTTTTATAAGAGAAAAGACATCCTGTATAAGTCAAGACACATGCCAAGTTTCCCACAAAATTACTGTCTTTGTCTCCAACTTCTCAACATAATTACAATTACTTAAGATAATGTAAAATGGTATACACATGTATGAACACCCATTTTATCAAAAAAACTTCTATACAAATCAGTCTGTAAATTTACCCTAAAGAAACATGTAATATAACTCAATAAATGATCTACAAGTCATTTGATATATACTAGAACTACTTTTTTCAAGGGGAATAACTTTTCTATTTACATCATCACTAAAAGTGCATAGTTGATAGACATGTTTATACACAATAATCCAGTTTTTGTAAGTAATGAGAAATATAATCAAACAACATAGGAAAGTACAAGATTGGGAATTCTCAGCCACCCTTGTAAGATTTAAATTGTAGAGAATTAAGTAAGCCTCATGTGAATGAGATTTCCCAATCATGTACTTTTACCACTGTTAGGTTCTATGAATTATTTTTCCTACAATGTGATATTAAATCAGTTTGTAGGACATTTATAAATTATGTCCCTTAAATCTTATGTTAAAGGACATTTACAAATTATGTCCCTTGAATCTTATGTTATAGGACATTTACAAATTATGTCCCCTGAATCTTATGTTTATAGGACATTAACAAATTATGTCCCTTGAATCTTATGTTATAGGACATTTACAAATTATGTCTCTTGAATCTTAAGTTATAGGACATTTACAAATTATGTCCCTTGAATCTTATGTTATAGGACATTTACAAATTATGTCCCTTGAATCTTGTGTTTTTTGTTAGGATGCTATGTGCAGATGAAATGCTTTTATTCAGTTTTGTCCCTGTGTTTTGGTTTTTGTAAGTTCCATATTGTGGAAGTGTAGTACCGTCTGTACAATTTAGTGGTATTTTGAATTTGAAATTTCTATATGTAAACCTCATTTTATTTTTTAAGTGAGCAACAAATACCATTTTTGTATATTGACTGACAATTTCATTACTATTTCACTTTCATATCGCTTTCATTTGTTGATTTGTAGTGTCCTTGACTAAATAATAGCAAAAAA
Source organism: Bathymodiolus brooksi (assembly GCA_963680875.1). Taxonomy (NCBI): domain Eukaryota; kingdom Metazoa; phylum Mollusca; class Bivalvia; order Mytilida; family Modiolidae; genus Bathymodiolus; species Bathymodiolus brooksi. The sequence goes on from OY804577.1 coordinate 44,801,036, forward strand.
TAGAAACACTGTCAATTGCCGTAGATTTTGGTTAAAAGTACTATCCCCAGCATCCTATAGGACATTTACAAATTTTCTCCCCTGAATCTTAACTTATACGACATTTACAAATTCTCTCCCTGAATCTTATGTTACAGGACATTTACAAATTCTCTCCCCTGAATCTTATGTTATAGGACATTTACAAATTCTTTCCCCTGAATCTTATGTAAAAGGACATCTACAAATTCTCTCCCCTGAATCTTAAGTTATAGGACATTTACAAATTCTTTCCCCTGAATCTTATGTCATAGGACATTTACAAATTCTCTCCCCTCAATCTTATGTTATAGGACATTAAATTTACAAATTCTCTCCCCTGAATCTTAAGCTATAGGACATTTACAAATTCTTTCCCCTGAATCTTATGTTATAGGACATTTACAAATTCTCTCCCCTGAATCTTAAGTTATAGGACATTTACAAATTCTTTCCCCTGAATCTTATGTTATAGGACATTTACAAATTCTCTCCCCTGAATCTTAAGTTATAGGACATTTACAAATTCTTTCCCCTGAATCTTATGTTATAGGACATTTACAAATTCTTTCCCTTGAATCTTAAGTTATAGGACATTTACAAATTCTTTCCCCTCAATCTTAAGTTATACCCGTAGGACATTTACAAATTCTCTCCCCTGAATCTTAAGTTATAGGACATTTACAAATTCTTTCCCCTCAATCTTATGTTATAGGACATTTACAAATTCTCTCTCCTGAATCTTATGTTATTCCCTGAATTCTTTCCCCTCAATCTTATGTTGTAGGACATTTACAAATTCTTTTCTCTCAATCTTATGACAAATAAACAATAATGGTACATTGGTGGAGATTGCTAACATTGAGTGATGTTACAATGGAAATGCATATCTTGTTAGTCAATCAAATATGTTTGACAGATCTTGTCCTTTATCAAGACAACAGTCTATGGTCTTAAATCTTGTGAGAATAAATAAGTCTTTATCAAGTTATTATTGAAGCAAAGTTATTTGTCTTTTTTCCAGTATATTGTGACATACCTACAGGTAGCTTCTGTTGAACTTTAACATAATCTGCACCACACTGAAAGACAAAGAAATGTGAAATAGCAGTAAAATATTCAATTTGTAAATTAATTAATTCCATAACGAATAAAACAGGATTTTTTTTAATTTGTTTTTTATTGTTTATCTTCAGACAATCCTGTGCCTATCCCAGACCATTTTCATCATCTACAGGTAGATTGAACATCAAGCCTTATTGAAGACTCTGTGAAAGTTATAGATCAGGGTTCACCACAGGATGACTTGACTGCTATTTCAGGGGCAAATAAGGGAAAATTGGGAAGAATTCTAAAAAGCTTCCAGTTATTTTAAGTATCCCTTAATTTTCTCAAAAGAAAAGTGCTGTTCAATGATCTTAAAAAATATGTAATCAAACAAGATTAGAACAATATATTGTATCTCAAACCCTATATATCAAATTATAGTAATATGATAGCTCCATTTGTGTGAATGTACAAGAAAAAGCACAATTATTGATGAAAAAAGAAGGACTTCCAAAAACTGACAGGGTGGCTAAAACTCTACCTAAGGTAAGGGACTGAACTATAGGATCATTTCATTGAAAAACACTTCACCCGGTTTTGTGATGGATTGCATTCAGATGAGTAGAAACAAATTATGAAGTAACTTGTTGTGTCTGATCTTTTTCTCATTAAACAATAAAATATGTTGAAATTAATCAAATTAAGTAACATTTTACTATGGTCAGTTGTAGCACACACATATGACTATGTCCCAGTTACAAAGTTAACATGCAATACTCTTGATTTGTGAAAAAAAAGCATTGTATCATGACGGAAAGAGAAAAGATAGTGAACAAACTGGAAAGAGAGAAATTTCAACCTCCTTATAATAAATCTGTTTCTAAGTGTTAGATTCATGAATTTCTTAATAAATTGTGGTAAGTTGCCACTAAAATTTGGGAGGTTGACACACATGTCTTACCTGATAATTCAATTTTCCTGTAGTTCCATCATTTTTCAGATCTATTTTAAGGAGATTTTCTAAGTATGGTATAAGAAGTTTGACTTTATTGGCCCCAACTCCATTAGCTGCGTCTAATACCAATTTTGGTGTATATCCTTTATTATCCTGTAAAATTGTCATTAATAATTAAGTAAGTACAGACTTAACAAAAAAAGTTTCAATTCTGGAAGACAATATTGTAATCTGATTAACATCACATTTACTCCCCTTTACTGATATGTAGTGGCTTGGTGGATCTGAAGAAACCTCCCTACGACTCACATGCAAGTGATCCTATGTCATAAATATTTACTGATATGATAAATATGTGTTATGACTTTTTCAGCCAATCAGATTGCTCATAGCAAACAAAGTAAAAGCAATTTATTATAAAATCATACCACAAAATTGGGACAAAACACAAAATGTTTCGACAAAACCTATTACACATGTCATGCTTTTCCTTAAAATGGATTTACTCTTAAATTTGAGCTCGTTTGATTGAAAAATGTGGTTTTGGGGTACATTTTACACCTATCAGCCCATGTTTTATTTATAGATACAGTAGCCATTAGGATGACTGACAGGACAATCAGATATAATTTTGAAAGTAGACACCTTAAGGATGGTTCATACCAACTTTGGTTTAAATTGACCTAAATAGTTTATGCTGATGGATTGATGGATGAACAATGACAGACTTCAAGTGATACCAGGTCAGGTGATCTAAAAACAAGTAAAATTAAATGGTGCACATGTAGATACAGTAATTCTCAATTACAATGAACAGTGATACAGCAGTTAAAACTCAATTATTTTCAAACAGTTTTATTCAAATTAATTAATCTATAACAAATTTCACTTATATATGACCGCATCATTTCAGCGGGAGGTTTGAGCTCAAAGACTCGTTTAACTTCTCCAATTTTTATTGAAGTCCATCTGCAAACAAAGGATTCATCATAAACAAATTTCACCTTGCAAATTTTGTTTACATACTGCAAAGTAATTTGTTCAAGATTTACCAGAGTGATTAGCATTGCATCATACACCATATTTGGCTATGCATAAAACAAACTTTTTTACCCTAAGATACAGAATGTGTGTGTGTAAAATACACAAATGTGCATGATGCACATCTTCATACATGTACATTGTATGTACATGAATATATACATGCATACCTTTTTGTATAATGTGCAGAATGCTGTAGTAATTTTATTATAGTATCCATCTTCTGTTGGTTGTCCATAACTATTATTTGTGTTGATACATCTTACCATGTAGTGTAACTGAGGTGTAGATAACAATCCTATCAACAAATAAACAGGATAGTGTGATAACAAGGATATTTTAGTTGTCTTTGCTTACATTTACAAGGGATATAGATCCACAATATAATCAAAATTATATTTTTGTTTTATCTTTTTTTCTTTTTCTTTGGTGATACATTAACATCTAACAACGTCTCGTTTGGGGTCATATCATGTAATCTATCATTCATCTTTGACAGTTAACTAAATTGACCAATCTGACAACGGTTCTTGGCATTTACTTAGTTTTATAAAGTAGGCTCATCAGTGATTGGTCAGTTGAAAATATGAACCCGTACATGACCCCAAATGGGATGTTGTTAGATGTTAGTGTATATCGCCAAAAAAAAAGAAAAAAAAAAAAAGATACAACAAACATCTAATTTTAATTAGACTGAAAAAATTTATAATTTCAAATTTGACAGATATTGTTGATACATGTATAAGGATTAACAAACTTGAGAATGAAATTTATATTAGCAACTTAATTTTTCAAAAGATCTGACAAACAGCAGTGGTTACTAATAATGGTATTAAAGGTATTTTATAAGTTAATTAGTCTGTAAAAATACATACCAAAATCTGTAAAAGATCCACCAGCTGCTGTGATACCTTCCTGTAAGGCATGGGCTAAATAAGAACTGCTTGGTCTGAAGAAAAAAATAAATGGACAAGAACAAGACAAAACAAGATATGATTATAATCTAACGATTATGGAGTCTCCCAAACCGGCCACTGACAACAGGTTTAAAAAATAAATCAAAAGCTAACTTTGAAATCGAACAATGTTGAATTTTTGCAGTATTGTGGCAACCATTTTGAAAATGGCGACCGGTAGAAATTTTTCGATGTAAGGAATCAATTAGGGACATCATAATCTACTCACATATGAAATGGCGTTGAAATCGGACAATGTTGAATTTGTGTAGTATTGTGGTGGCCATTTTGAAAATGGCGACCGGTAGAAAGTTTTCAATGTCGGGAATCAATTCGGGACATCATTATCTACCCACATATCAAATTTTGATGATATCGGACAATGTTTAACTTTTGCGGTATTGTGGTGGCCATTATGAAAATGGTGACCGGTAGAAAATTTTCAATGTCGGGAATCAATTCGGGACATCATTATCAACCCACATATCAAATTTTGATGATATCGGACAATGTTGAATTTTTGCTGTATTGTGGCGGCCATTTTGAAAATGGCGACCGGTAGAAAGTTTTCAATGTCGGGAATCAATTCGGGACATCATTATCTACCCACATATCAAATTTTGATGATATCGGACAATGTTGAATTTTTGCGGTATTGTGGCAGCCATTTTGAAAATGGCGACCGGTAAAAAATTTTCAATGTCGGGACATCATTATCTACCCACATATCAAATTTTGATGATATCGGACAATGTTGAATTTTTGCGGTATTGTGGCGGCCATTTTGAAAATGGCGACCGGTAGAAATTTTTCAATGTCGGGAATCAATTCGGGACATCATTATCTACTCACATATCAAATTTTGATGATATCGGACAATGTTGAATTTTTGCGGTATTGTGGCGGCCATTTTGAAAATGGTGACCGTTAAAAAATTTTCAATGTCGGGACATCATTATCTACCCACATATAAAATTTTGATGATATCGGACAATGTTGAATTTTTACCACCCATTTTTTATGCTGTGTTTTGGCAGCCATTTTGAAAATGGCAGACATTTCGAAAATTTTGAAAACGCAGAATTGCTCCTCTAATGGTGACCTATCACTATGTCAAATTTTATGTCTCTATCATTATCCATTTAGAAGTTATCAACATTAATGTACGAAATTTCAACTTTCCCATAGGATTCTATAGTAACCCCCACCCCCTTGGAACCCCTCAAAATATGACTTTGACCCCCTTTACCACAAAGCTGAAAACTTTAGGACCAACTAGAAACATATATCTATAACTCCACCAAGTTTCATGAAATTCTGTCATGAAGTTCCTGAGATCTGCCGTGGACAAGTTCATGCTTCGCGGAAAGAAAGAATAATAATAATAATAATAAAAATAATAATAAGAAACGGAGCAAAAACAATAAGTCTCCAAACGTTGTTTCGGAGACTTAATAATAATATTAAAAAAAAAAATAATAATAATAAGAAACGGAACAAAAGCAATAAGTCTCCAAACGTTGTTTGGGAGACGTAAAAAAATATCACATTCACTTCAAACATTTTTGCTGTGCACTTTAAACCATAATTAAAATTTGGGCATTGGTCCTCTCAGTAACAGTAAAAACTACAACAAATCTGTTGGAACAGTTCAGACAGGAATTATTCCAAGAAATTTGATGGAAAAACTGCATACAAATAAGACCTAAAATAAAAAAGTAATCATTTTGGATGTTTGTCCCTTTTGGTTCCCTTTGATCTCCTTTATCTGGGAAATTATATGAGCAAGGTCAAATCAGTTAGAAAAAAGCAGACAGAAAATATAACAAGGTTTTGAAGGAAAAACAAGAGCCCATGGGCTACTATGTTCACCTGGGAAATATAGTCAATTATGTGCATTCTTATGTACAACAGTGTACAATGTACAAAATATTGACCATTTAAAAAAAAATATATATTTAGACTTACTCGGGGTCTTTGTTCCCATTTTAATTAAACATTATTACAATTAACATTACTGTGAAACTGGGATACAACACAGGCAGGTAATTTCCTGAAAAAATGAAAAAAACCAAAGCCTATCAAAATCTGATTTAAGATAAAACAGAAAGACTGCCACTTACCTTGTATCCCTTGCCAAATAAATATTAGCAGCTTGATTGACATCTACACTCTCTTTTTGTATAATAGTATTGAGTTCTGTTGCTACAGCATCATCACTTAAAAAAAGAGAAGGAAAATACAAAATATAAATTAAAATGCAAGCTATGTGTAGATTCCAGTTGAAGGAAAAAAAAAAAAATAAAAAAAATACCATGTTGGTGTCTTTCCTAAGCCAGGACATAGATGTTGTAATCATATTCTTTATGATGTTTTGAGATTCGGTTACAGACAGTAGCAAGGATATGTGTGTTATGGATGGTGGATTTGTTGACCATCACTTAAAAACAAAAAGATACATTTACAGTAATAGTCTACAATACACCCAACTATGACAACATAAAATTCTCCTTTGTAAAACAAGGGGCCATCATGGTCTTAATTGTATGGTAGTTGGATTTATAACTACTTATTCAATCAGTACCTATCACCTATAATGTTGTGAGCTTGAATCCCGATCAGGCGAGGTGTACTTGATACAACATTATGTGATAAACTTGGTCAGTGACTTGGGGCAGGTCGGTGGTTTTCTCTGAGTACTCCGGTTTCCTCCACCAATAAAACTGACCACCAAGATATAACTGAAATATTGTTGAAAGTGGCATTAAACACCATAACCTTAAAGAATAAATAAACATATATTCTTGTCCCCCATTGATTTTGATACATGTGTAATAAGTTGAGAAAAAAATTGCATATGTATGTGGAAACGTAAACAAATCAATTTCAAGTGAAATAAAAGTAGGAGGTACGTACACATCCATTGATCTTAGGAAGGAAAGTCGTAAATTTGTAAAAGTTCATCAAAGTCTGGTAAGGTTTAGGGTTATGGTGTTTAATGCCACTTTCAACAGTATTTCAGTTATATCGTAGCGGTCAGTTTTATTGGTAAAGGCAACACAGAATACCTGGAAAAAACCACAGACCTGTCGCAGGTAACTGACAAACTTTATCACACAAATTGAATACAGTACACTTAGCCATGAACAGGATACGAACTCACAACCTTAGTGGTGATAGGTAACTACCATAAGATCACAACCACAATGGCCCCTTCCCAAAGTCTGGTAAGAGAAGTTGTGGATTAACAATAGTGTGATGTCAACACTAAGTGTATAGGAAGACAGATGATGAATAGTGATCACTGTATGTCAGCTGTGCTATGCTGGTAACATAGAAATTCATTTACAATACTAAAATCTTATTATTTACATTAAGGAACATGTCTGCAAATAGGATGTTACTGGTAAATAAGTTTCAATGAAAGGAATTCAGTGACATGATTGATGAATAGTGAGAAAAACAAAGAGATTTACTATAGACTTTTCACATATTAAAATGTAGGGTTTTATTTAGACTCACCTTACATTAGCTAGTTTAGTAGCTATATTTTCCCAGGAAGATGTCAACATTTCTCCCATAGGATCTACAAGTTTTACTCCATTATCTTCCTCTGGGTTGTGTGAAGCTGTAATCATTACTCCAATCGTAGCTACAATATAATGGTGAACATATACATTTTTGTATATATAATAACATGGATTAATTCTTTCTTGGGGAGGGGAGGCAATAGTATGGTAAAGTAGCCCCCCTTTTATAAAGCCTGCCCTTCTGTCAGATAAATCAGCTGAATCATTCTTTAGAAATGTGACATTTATATTTTTTTAAAGGGTTTTCAATTGAATTTTGAATGTATGCATCTTTTTTTTTTTATTAAAATTTTCATTTAGCTTGTGTTTCTTTCATACAAAGGAACTGACATACATTACAGTAAAATTTGTCTAAACCAACATACCTGCAGACATTTTTTTTGTTCAGAATAGACAGGTTAAATTTGCAGAGAATTCAAGACAACTTCAATAATTAATACAGTCTTTTGATTTATTCTGTTACCATACCTTTTTTAACCTTAGATCTCAAAACAGCCAAGGCTCCAATTCTAAATAAAACATGTTCTAAGTCATCAGCTCTGTAAAGAAAAAAAATACAATACAGTGTACATATATACTAAGACTCTTCAACTTATTTTCTGCATTTTTTGCAGCTTCACATAACAATTTATTTTTATATTAGTCAAGTTGAATTTACTATTCATACATATACATTGTATATTAATATTAATAGAAAAAAATATGAAATGTCTACTTCTCTCTCCAAAACTAAATTTCCACTGATTTTAAATCTACTGGCAATACATGTATAAAGCTAATGGCTTATAATCTATACCTGTAACACTCACCTATAGTCTGTGTCACCGGATTCAGTCATCTGTTGAAAAGGTGGAAAATGAAAACTACTTACTGTGTTGCATCAAACTAAAATGCATCCGAGAGATTAATTTTTGTGCACAACCTAAATTTCACACTCACACAGTGACATATCCTTCAGTACATTTGCTTTGAATGCATGTCTTTTCTCACCAATCACAGAAGATACAACATGAACTTTACAGTTATAGTTCATGATGGAAGTGACACATGCATGGGTGCATTTGATTGAATGTCCTCAGAATTATTTTTAATGTCAACCAGTAGGTTAATAAATGCCGAAAGATTGGCATTCAATGCAAGACAAAATTGTCATATTCAACTCAGCAACAAATTAAAAATAATTAAATTCAGTATGGGTGGATTTTTGTGAAATGAATCACGGTTTCATTCTTTTTACCTGGTTATTTTGTCCCGTTGGTGAAAAAAATGAAATGTAGACAATCTCTATTTTCCAAGATTCAAAATATTGCTTCGAATAAAACAAGCTATAATTGTATATGTGGGGGTATTTTGACATGTATTCAGTTGATTATAAAATAATAAGAGACAAATTGATGCATATTTATTCGCAGACGACACCAAAATATTTAAAATTATCATATCGAGTGATGACTCAACAATACTACAAGAAGACTTGACTAAACTAGAAGAATGGAGCGATACATGGCTATTGAGATTCCATCCGGATAAGTGTAAGCACATGCATATAGGGAAAAAGAATGACGACAATAACTACAGCCTACATAGGAAATCACTAGAGAAAGTTATCGAGGAAAAAGATATTGGAGTTGTCATTGACTCAGATTTGACATTTGAGAAACACATCAACGAGAAGGTAAATAAAGCGAATCAGATGTTTGTCACACTACCATCGTTGAGTTACCGAAGATTAAGGCGTGACATGATTGAGGTATATAAAATTCTAAATGGAAAATACGACCAAGACGCCTGCACAATACTTAAGCTATGGAAAGATATGGCACCAAGAATTAGATCTAGCATTAGAGGAAATTCATTAAAGCTTTATCCCCAAAGAGCCAGAACACAGCTAAGGAAATACTCGTTTGCGATGAGAGTAGTCAAATATTGGAATAGTCTGCCAGAGAAAATAGTAACATCAAAAACACTTAACACCTTTAAAAATAGACTAGACAAATATTGGGAAGACCAGGATCTTGTGTATGAAGATTTCAAAGCAGATATTAAGCTAGAAGGAAGAGACATCGATTTCAACATGTCAGAGGAAGAAATAGAGTCTGGTATAGAGGAACCTTTGGATCCTGCACTGGAAAACATAGCTAGGTATCGCTAGGTAAATTCAATCAAATTTGTGGTTTTTCACGATATCATATTGTATTAAAAAATTTCTTAAAATATCATTAATATGGTAATAAAATATAAAACATTGTTCTGGAAACTTATCTCTAATAAGTACAACCGATCTGATGCAACAGTATTAATGTTTCACTAAATATCGTCACGGTATGTGTTTTCCTATGTCCCATGTTTTCGCATCATCCATTTTATTTTGATTTCCACAGCACACGCATTATTTTTGACGTGTCTTCCGGTTTCTATTTCTGGAACGTAAACAGGACTCCAACGTGACATCTGTCAAAAATGTTAAAGGTTGCTTTTAAAGACGTAAGTACCAAAAATAGTGAACCTACCTACTGAACCATAATTTTTGTAATGCTAAAAATTTACTTCATTCATAAAGTGGCTGGAAAAAAATCCAGAAGGGCTATATAAAATTGACCCATGTCGTTTGCCTCTCAGACACCGGCTCTTCCTGTCATGTGACTGTCATGGGGTCACTGATCGTACTTGTAAACAAAAGAGCTGACTGAAATGTGCGTTTCTTATATAAAATACATGTCACCTTGCAGTGCATGTGGTTTCAGCACTAAAAAAAACCATCAAAAGTAAACACAATTTTGAAAGTGGTCATTTTCAAACATTCTGTTATTTTATTTAGATGTAGAATGATTTGTAGACGGCCAGAACCATGAAATTTTAAAACCAGCCATTTCCGGATTTTTATTCGTTCCCATACCGTATATCGGCCCTGTTTTTACTTCATACGAAAACATATGATGCCATTTTACTGACAGCAAAAGTTGCCAGATAATCGAGTGTACAAAGAAATATTTAACTAGCCATTCTTTGAAAATTCCAATCGTCATATGAATGAAGGGTTAACACTGTTAATCACTATATCGGAAAATCGATAATAGTACGAAAACCCATATTTAAAAATAATGTAAATCGAGCGCTCCATACAAAAGTTTATAAAATTAAGATTTCTCTTTTAGGCATTTTCAGTGATAGTAAAATATAATTACTTTGTTCTGAAACCCGCAGTACCATATTGAATAAATCTATCATGTTTTTTCCCGAAAGTAGTCTTAGCAAGAGTAGAAATACGCTCAATGTGCTCTTCCATGTTAAACAGGAAGTTGTGTCACTATCAGAATAAAATTATGGAGGTCTTTAATGTAATCCAGTAATCGTTTCTCAATTTCAGTAATAATGTGATATATCAATAAAAATACGAATAAAAGGGAACGTTAAGGAAATACAACAATATAATTAAATGAAAAGAAATATAATGCACAATGAACGTGGGTCATACTAAAAAGCGCCCGGGACCGCCCGGGTACTGGAAATAACGCCCGTCGTACTGGAATATTGTTTAAATCGAATTTTTGTCGAAATTATATACGGGTATATAATTGTTTTAAATGAAGTGTTATTTTAAAATTATGTTGTTAATTGTACAAGCCTTGACGTGGCGTGAGGGATCTTCCATTATAAAATAATGGAAGCCAACTATGAACAGTAAACGGGGTTTTTGCTTAAAATGTATTATTTTTTCATGCATTTGCATGCATGCGTGTAATGTCATAACCGAGGAACGTGTCGGTAATTCATTTGCCAATTACCCAATACACATACAGAGTTTATACAAAACTAAAAACAACAAAGAAAAAGACAATAAAATATAGCAAGTTATATATAATAGAAATTAGAATTGAAATAAACCTAATATTTACATCAAACTAGGGAATACTCCGGGCGCTTTTTAGTACATAACTTGAACATTTACACTCACGATAAGACCTCACTTAACATAATATTTCATTATAATTTCGACAAAAATTCGATTTAAACAATATTCCAATACGACGGGCGTTATTTCCAGTACCTGGGCGGTCCCGGGCTGCTCCGGGCGCTTTTTAGTATTACCGATGAACGTTAATATAATTTTTTCACTATGAAGTTGTCTCCCCTTTGCATACTTTTGAACTTCCTGTAAAGCAAGAAATATTTTAAAGTGTAGAGAACACATAAAACAGCTATTTATTTCATCACCAAAAGTTTTCCCACCGTTATATCTACAATTACAATTACATCTTAGTAGAATTGTTTCACACGAAGTTGTATTTGACTCTTTGGATATAGATATTGTCTACATTTCATTTTTTTCGCAAACTGAACAAGGTAAAAACAAAGAATGAAAAATGATTCATTTCACAAATATCCACCCAAAATTATTTTATTTATAATCCTGATAACAATTTTGATGGTGACACAAGTGAATACCATGAGTAATAATTAACAAAACCATTCTTTGTGGAGTCTCCTTGCACCAGTGTCTGAATATTTTTTGGGCATAAACAATGAAATGAATTAAAAAAATATGGTATCCTATGAAAGTTCGTCACCCTAACGCTTCATCGATAATTTCTATTATCACAAACGTTTGATTATATTTTGTTTTAGTCTTATTCATTTATGTATTCCTTTCCTACAATTGTGATACATTTTTGGTCCATTACTAAGTGCACCTGACCCAAAGGGTCATGTGAGCTATTGTCACCCATACCTGCCAAGTAACCCGTTTTCGTCGGGTCACACCCGGAAATCAAGCTTGTCACCCTCATTTCCCTGAACACCCGTCGGGACACAGATTTCACTACGATGACCCGGAATCACCTGGAATTGGTCCAGATATTAGAAATATTTATTTATTCGGAAAATACCGGGATTTTACCTATCGAAAGGACAACAATCCGAATGGTCAACTGCAAATCAACAACAATATACCTTCGAGGTATTAAGTAATTAGCGATGATTGGGTCTTTTACAATAAAGTTTTAATCCCCTTGTGGAAAGTTTGAGTTGTTTTTACAATAAAAAAGTTAAATCATTTCTGCAAAATGTCTACTGGAAGGAAGAGGTCCTTATCAGGGCCTGCTTGTTCTTCACCCGCTAAACGAAAGAAATATTTATGCAAATATCAAAAAGCTTGGGAAGCAGAATTTAGTTGGCTCAGTCACAGTGATCGTAGCATAAATGATGCATATTGCATTCTTTGTAAATCACATTTATCTATTGGATCCGGTGCAAAGAATGACCTGACAAGGCATGCAAAGTCACAAAACCATATGCAGCTGGAGATGGTTCAAAGGAAATCAAAATCAATGTCTTTGTTTGTAACAACGCCAAACAATTCTTTGAAGAGTAATATTGAACAGTTTTGGAGGGAAATGGGGAAACTTGATGACATTTTTTCTGGAACAAAAAGATTTGGTGTTCTTTCAAAACTTGCAAAAACTTTATTAGTATTACCAAGCAGTAATGCTGATTCTGAAAGAGCTTTTTCAATCATTAAGAAGATACACACTGAATTCAGATCAGATTTGAACAATGACACCATATGTGGGTTACTGAGTTGTAAATTCAATCAAAATCAATGTTGTTATGAATATCAACCATCTGCTTCTGTTCTAAAATCTGCAAAGAGTGCAACTAGTGATTATAACCAGAGCTTAGAGTCTACGACATAGTTTATTGATACAGCTGTTTATTTGTACATACATATGATCATTAATAATACATATTAAACTAGATATGATATCATACGATTTACAATAATTATGGCCAAAAATGTTGTTATGCGTTATGACCCTCATTTTCATTTAGGAATGAGGGTCATGACCCTGATTTGGTGTTTCAGAGGTTGGCAGGTATGTTGTCACCACTGAGCGTCTGTTGTCCGTCCGTCCGTCCGTTAACTTTTTACATTTTAATCAACTCCTCTGATGCCACTGGGCCAATTTGAACCAAACTTTGGTGGAATGGTCCTTGGATGGCCCCCTTCCAAAATTGTGTCCGGTGATCCCGACTTCCAACCAAGATGGCCACCAAGCTAAAAATAGAAAAAAGAGGGGATGAAATTTTAATTGTCCATTGCTGCTTTAGTATAAGTCAAAGAGCTGTTACTAAAAATAGAAATTTCTTCAATTGACCATTGCTGCTTTAGTATACATTGTGTAAGTCAAAATGAGCTCAAATTTTAAATGCAGCTACATGGCAATGAGTAGTTTAACATATATTCTGGGTTTTTCTGTGAAATTTTTCTTTCAGCCGATTTATACCGATTATGCAAATTAGGCATATTTTGATAAAAGATCACATTTAAATCTTCTCCTCTGAAACTGCTGAACCAAATTACACCAAACCTGGCAGGGATGGTCCTTGCGTGGGTCCCTTTCAAAATTGTGTCCGACACCCCTACCCTCCATTCAAGATGGCTGCTGTTACTAAAAATAGACATTTCTTCAATTGTCCATTGCTGCTTTAGTATAAACCAAAATGAGCTCAAATTTTAACTGCAGCTACATGGCAATGAGTAGTTTAACATATATTCCATGTTTTTCTGTGAAATTTTTCTTTAAGCTGATTTATACCGATTATGCAAATTAGGCATATTTTGATAAAAGATCACATTTAAATCTTCTCCTCTGAAACCGCTGAACCAAATTAAACCAAACTTGGAAGGGATGGTCCTTGGGTGGGTCCCTTTCAAAATTGTGTCTGACAGCCCCGCCCTCCATTCAAGGTGGCTGCTGTTACTAAAAATAGAAATTTCTTCAATTGTCCATTGCTGCTTTAGTATAAACCAAAAATGAGCTCAAATTTTAACTGCAGCTACATGACAATGAGTAGATTATTTTTTTCAACCGATTAATACCGATTATAGAAATTAGGCATATTTTGGTAAAAGATCACATTTAAATCTTCTCCTCTGAAACCGCTGAACCAAATTAAAGCAAATTTGGCTGGGATGGTCCTTGGGTGGTTCCCTTTCAACAGTGTGTCCGACAGCCCCGCCCTCCATTCAAAATGGCTGCTGTTACTAAAAATAAAAATTTCATTAGTTGTCATTTTCTGCTTTATTACAAATCAAAATGAACTCAAATTTTAACTGCAGCTACATGGCAATGAGTAGTTTAACATATATTCTGGGTTTTTCTGTGAGATTTTTTCAGCCAATTTATTCCATTTAGGAATATTATGAGATAAAAATCACATTAAAATCTTTTGCTCAGAAATTAATGATCTTCGGGTGACCCACTTTCAAAATTATGTGTAACGCCCCCATTTTCTATTTCAACTTTAGATGTCAAATTGAAAACCAGGTGAGCGATTACATGCTCCTGGGAGCCTCTAGTTTTTTTCAAGGCACCATAAAAACGTAAACAATGAAAACTATGTCAAAACCATATCGGAAATAGGTGTGCATAAAACTTTGTCACCTTGCGGATGTCCTAAAGATGTGACGTATTACCAAAAGTTTAAACTTAAAGACCAAAATTGACACTTTATTATAAATGTCACTTATAAGTTATGCATGAAATGATAATAAATTGTATTTTACAAGCATGGAGAATGCGTGAATGCTGGACGAATGCAAATGTACATGTGAAAAACGCAAAGGTGACAGAGTTTTATGCATGGCGAAGTTAAATGCATTTAGGATGCTTATTTTTTATATGCTAATGCTCTACCCCTTTGCATTTAAAATTCAATGCCATTTTCCATCTCAAGGTAAATGGTCCATACATTGTATGTCAAATTCTCCCATGACAATTTGGTGTTTATTGAGAGTTAAATATGATAGTACTGTAACAGTTGAGCTCGTTTCATCTCTGCGAAGTGCAATGTTTCTGATTGGATTTGATCCCGGGACCTCTCAGTCTCATTGTAAGCCATCGCTTTACCAACTGAGCTTAAGGTGATCTGCACTGATGCAGTTTACAGCAGTGGTTATGAACCTAATACAGTTCCTATAAGCTTAGGTAGAGGAGTGTACCTGTTACACTCCCCACCTCAGGATTCATCATACCTTGTTGACAATATCTTTATAACCCAACCAGATTTCCATTTCTGCAGGAACCCCGGGGTATAGAAATGGGATCGAGAGCTTCTTCGGCTTGAAGGGGCGTCCGTCGGTAGTGCAGGATGTAGAAATTCACAACCAACCCGTCCTGCGGATGAGACGTAAATAAAACCGAGGTCCAGTGTTGAGAGATTGCCACCCTCTCTGCACGTTAAAGAACCCAGTATAACAGCTCATTATGCTCATGATGAGTGGTCCATAAGAGACCTGTTGCACTGGCAAAATTATCCGTCCCTACCCATCACCTTTCCTTGTTTCGAGCCCCGTGGCGTTTAAATTTTTAAATGTTCTCGTCCTGAATATAGCTGAAAAATTGCTCGCTGGACGTTAAACACCAATCAATCAATCAATCAATCCATTTCTGACCACTGTGGGTTATTTTTTGGGGTCCAGTGTAATAGTAGAGCATGTTTTATTTCCGAAAAATGCAATGTGCCCATGGGATTTGATCCAGGGATCTCTTACATTGTAAACCATCACTCAATACATCACTGAACAATGTTTTAAAGAAATGCATGATGCTTTTTTTAAATGGTAAATGAAAACAAAAAGAATTATAAAACCTGAAAGAAACAAAGATCGTAAAACCATAAAAAGGAGGAAAGCAAACATTGATAACATTAAGTTTTCTTACTTATTATATGAAACAAATTACTGGTACATGTATAAAGTCATATTTCTAGAAGTTTATGTAAAATAGTCTGATGTTTTTTTTGCGTTTCAGATTGATACATATACTGAGAAGATGGAATGACGCTGATATTTTTTAATGTGTTGAAGATCTTGCACATTGAATATCGGTTAACAGTTGTGTAATAATGGGTGACGAATCCCCCCCTCTTCCACGAGGTTCATACAATTTTAATTTTGATGACTTTGATGAGAATACAAATCCTTTTGAAACAAAGACTAGTATAAAAGTACTAGATAATGACCCTTCTAGTGACCTTTTTAAACCAAGTAAAGCATTAAGTCAGTCTCCTACAACTTCCAACAATAATATACATGACACAGTGAACAATGAAGGGGAGATAACCAATCATACAAAGGAACCAGTCAAGACAAAGAACAAAATTCCAAGATCAGCTATACAGTCACCAGATAAAATTGAAGATCAACAAGATGTGCAAGTACAAGATTCTTCACCCGAACAACTAGAATCACCTCCACAATGTCAAGAATCTCCTCCACCACAAGAGGATTCCCCAAAACCACAAAGGTAGGTTTCAGAAGTGATTTTCTTGGATTACGGAGCCACTTTCAACAATACTTCAGTTTTATTAACATAACTGTCAATTTTATTGGTTGATGAAAACAAAACAACCTGTGAAAATCACAACCGAGGCTTCACTAAATCAGTAACATACATTTTCATATAATGTTGTATGGAGAATACACCTCCATGGCTCAGTCAAACTTTACTTTTATCTTTGTTGTAGGTTTGCCTTTTACATATACTTTGGTTGTTTATCAGAGTCACATCTATATCAGACAGTATAACCTATTGCAGATCATTTGATTAATTTCGAAGAAAGTGATGTCTATGTTAGATTTACAATGTGCCCGCAATATATCTGCAATGCTTTTGTGCTTCATTTGTTACATTTGTACATATAAATTAATACACAATTATCAAAATATTCATGGATCTTCTTATTATTTTATCAAGATTTTAACTTTTGTATATTTTAGTCAAAAGAAACCAGCAATAAGAAAGGGAATAAAAAAACCAAAATTTAAGTCAAAATTGAAACCACCACCAAATTTTGGAGCACAGGTAAGGTTTATGCAGGTCGTGCATATTATCAACTTTTTCAAATTTACAATACATGTATATCTCACTAATCATATTCACAAATGGCTTGTTTCGTTTAACCAATTTAAGATGAGACTACATGTACATTGTACATAGCCTGGTAGAGTGGAAATTCAAAGGGAGATAGTTAGGCATTAATACATGTACATTTGTAGTTCCAATGGTTTTTAAAACACTACAGAAAGAAACAACACTTTAGCAATCTAAAACAAAAACATCAGCACCAGAAAGCAGATTATACTGTCTATTTGATTTTGTATGATTATAGTCAGTATCTTATTAGTAGGTAATCTTTTGTGAGAGATTTGATTTATTGTGTTTAACCTTCAGCAATATTTCAGCTATATCATGGCGACCAGTTTTAGTGGTGGAAGAAGCCGGAGTATCCAGAGAGAACCACTGACCACGAGCAAGTAACTGGTAAACTTTATCACTTGCGGCTGCGAGTCGAGTGCACCTTTTTTGTATTTACAAAGCCAGGTGCGAACCCACGTTGTTAGGGAATCCAACTACCTATATATATATATAACTTACTGAGCCACCCAGGCCCTCCTGTTGTGAGAGAGACATTTTATAAGTGATGACCTCTGGAAAGAGATGTCTTGTATGAGATTTGTTACATGTGAAAATGTCCTTATATGGAGTGTCCTTTGTTTATATTTTATACATTTTAACATTTTATAAGGTGATGTGTAGTGATCTGCAGCGAGCGTTCTTGATGTATTATTGTAATTGTAATTTAATCATAAAAATTGAAAAAGTAATTGTTATGTAATCAATTACATTTCAAAGTAATGGACACCAAGTCTAGGACGTTACAAGAAATGAATTTTGGTCAGAGGGGTTCATATGTTGAGAATGGCTTTTGGTGAAAAAACTTTCGTCATATTTACTACGAGTTTCTATTTAGTGAACTTAATTATATGATGCTATATCATGTATAGACTAAGAGATATTTTCTTGTCTTTGGATGGAATATAGAGAAAATTGAACTGCAAACCTATAATTTAGCAAAAAGATACATTTAGTACCATAAATAAATTAGAAGGAACATTAAGTTGTAAAATGTACATGTATAACTTAATCGTTTATTTAAATATCATAGTGATATTAAGAAAACACAAACATAGGTACCTCACCTGTATTTGTTGATTAATAGACAGAATATTATTCTTATCACAGTTTCATGATAATACCTGATGATTGTATGTCATATGCATTTCATGAATAGAATATGATTTCATTTAGTATTGAATTCCGTTTCAGGGTGATGATATTGAAATCTTTGCTCCACCACCAAAAGCTTTCAATGATCCTTCAGATTCCAATGGAAATAGCACAAATGTATCACATGACATTAATCAAGATTTATCTGCCAATGCAAATACTCCAATTGTGTCAGATGGCAATACTGCTGATCATATTGATGAGGATGTACCACATGACTTGCATATAAAAAATAAATCTTTGCTACAAGAATCCAGTGATGTAGGTCCAGAAATGGCTCAGAGTTTAGAAATGGTCCATGATTTTGGTGCTAATGAAATGCCATGTGAAGAAAATGAAGGAATCTCTCCTGCACCAGAAGGTACTATACTTCTTTTAAGGGTTAGGGTTATGGTGTTCAACACTTTCAACAATATTTCAGTTATATCATGGTGATCAGTTTTATGAGTGGAAGAAACTGGAGTACTCGGAGAAAACCATTGACCCGCTGCAAATCACTGACTAACTTTATCACATAATGTTTTATCGAGTACACCTCGCCTGAGTGGGATTCAAAACTTCTGTAATGATTGTAATACTCATCAATTTGATTAAAATCATATCTTTCATTTGCTCCCCTTACTTTTATGTCATATCATGTGATCCTATTACATAATCTTTACTGTCCAAGGAAAGTGATCCTATTACATAATCTTTACTGTCCAAGGAAAGTGATCCTATTACATAATCTTTACTGTCCAAGGAAAGTGATCCTATTACATAATCTTTACTGTCCAAGGAAAGTGATCCTATTACATAATCTTTACTGTCCAAGGAAAGTGATCCTATTACATAATCTTTACTGTCCAAGGAAAGTGATCCTATTACATAATCTTTACTGTCCAAGGAAAGTGATCCTATTACATAATCTTTACTGTCCAAGGAAAGTGATCCTATTACATAATCTTTACTGTCCAAGGAAAGTGATCTTATTACATAATCTTTACTGTCCAAGGAAAGTGATCCTATTACATAATCTTTACTGTCCAAGGAAAGTGATCCTATTTCATAATCTTTACTGTCCAAGGAAAGTGATCCTATTTCATAATCTTTACTGTCCAAGGAAAGTGATCCTATTACATAATCTTTACTGTCCAAGGAAAGTGATCCTATTTCATAATCTTTACTGTCCAAGGAAAGTGATCCTATTACATAATCTTTACTGTCCAAGGAAAGTGATCCTATTACATAATCTTTACTGTCCAAGGAAAGTGATCCTATTTTTATAATCTTTACTATCCAAGGAAAGTGATCCTATTACATAATCTTTACTGTCCAAGGAAAGTGATCCTATTACATATTCTTTACTGTCCAAGGAAAGTGATCCTATTACATAATCTTTACTGTCCAAGGAAAGTGATCCTATTTTTATAATCTTTACTGTCCAAGGAAAGTGATCCTATTTCATAATCTTTACTGTCCAAGGAAAGTGATCCTATTTCATAATCTTTACTGTCCAAGGAAAGTGATCCTATTACATAATCTTTACTGTCCAAGGAAAGTGATCCTATTACATAATCTTTACTGTCCAAGGAAAGTGATCCTATTACATAATCTTTACTGTCCAAGGAAAGTGATCCTATTTCTTAATCTTTACTGTCCAAGGAAAGTGATCTTATTTCATAATCTTTACTGTCCAAGGAAAGTGATCCTATTACATAATTTTTACTGTCCAAGGAAAGTGATCCTATTACATAATCTTTACTGTCCAAGGAAAGTGATCCTATTTTTATAATCTTTACTATCCAAGGAAAGTGATCCTATTACATAATCTTTACTGTCCAAGGAAAGTGATCCTATTACATAATCTTTACTGTCCAAGGAAAGTGATCCTATTACATAATCTTTACTGTCCAAGGAAAGTGATCCTATTACATAATCTTTACTGTCCAAGGAAAGTGATCCTATTTCATAATCTTTACTGTCCAAGGAAAGTGATGCTATTACATAATCTTTACTGTCCAAGGAAAGTGATCCTATTACATAATCTTTACTGTCCAAGGAAAGTGATCCAATTACATAATCTTTACTGTCCAAGGAAAGTGATCCTATTACATAATCTTTACTGTCCAAGGAAAGTGATCCTATTACATAATCTTTACTGTCCAAGGAAAGTGATCCTATTACATAATCTTTACTGTCCAAGGAAAGTGATCCTATTTCATAATCTTTACTGTCCAAGGAACGTGATCCTATTTTTATAATCTTTACTGTCCAAGGAAAGTGATCCTATTACATAATCTTTACTGTCCAAGGAAATTGATCCTATTACATAATCTTTACTGTCCAAGGAAAGTGATCTTATTACATAATCTTTACTGTCCAAGGAAAGTGATCCTATTACATAATCTTTACTGTCCAAGGAAAGTGATCCTATTACATAATCTTTACTGTCCAAGGAAAGTGATCCTATTACATAATCTTTACTGTCCAAGGAAAGTGATCCTATTTCATAATCTTTACTGTCCAAGGAAAGTGATGCTATTACATAATCTTTACTGTCCAAGGAAAGTGATCCTATTACATAATCTTTACTGTCCAAGGAAAGTGATCCAATTACATAATCTTTACTGTCCAAGGAAAGTGATCCTATTACATAATCTTTACTGTCCAAGGAAAGTGATCCTATTACATAATCTTTACTGTCCAAGGAAAGTGATCCTATTACATAATCTTTACTGTCCAAGGAAAGTGATGCTATTACATAATCTTTACTGTCCAAGGAAAGTGATCCTATTACATAATCTTTACTGTCCAAGGAAAGTGATCCTATTACATAATCTTTACTGTCCAAGGAAAGTGATCCTATTACATAATCTTTACTGTCCAAGGAAAGTGATCCTATTACATAATCTTTACTGTCCAAGGAAAGTGATCCTATTACATAATCTTTACTGTCCAAGGAAAGTGATCCTATTACATAATCTTTACTGTCCAAGGAAAGTGATCCTATTACATAATCTTTACTGTCCAAGGAAAGTGATCCTATTACATAATCTTTACTGTCCAAGGAAAGTGATCTTATTACATAATCTTTACTGTCCAAGGAAAGTGATCCTATTACATAATCTTTACTGTCCAAGGAAAGTGATCCTATTTCATAATCTTTACTGTCCAAGGAAAGTGATCCTATTTCATAATCTTTACTGTCCAAGGAAAGTGATCCTATTACATAATCTTTACTGTCCAAGGAAAGTGATCCTATTTCATAATCTTTACTGTCCAAGGAAAGTGATCCTATTACATAATCGTTACTGTCCAAGGAAAGTGATCCTATTACATAATCTTTACTGTCCAAGGAAAGTGATCCTATTTTTATAATCTTTACTATCCAAGGAAAGTGATCCTATTACATAATCTTTACTGTCCAAGGAAAGTGATCCTATTACATAATCTTTACTGTCCAAGGAAAGTGATCCTATTACATAATCTTTACTGTCCAAGGAAAGTGATCCTATTTTTATAATCTTTACTGTCCAAGGAAAGTGATCCTATTTCATAATCTTTACTGTCCAAGGAAAGTGATCCTATTTCATAATCTTTACTGTCCAAGGAAAGTGATCCTATTACATAATCTTTACTGTCCAAGGAAAGTGATCCTATTACATAATCTTTACTGTCCAAGGAAAGTGATCCTATTACATAATCTTTACTGTCCAAGGAAAGTGATCCTATTTCTTAATCTTTACTGTCCAAGGAAAGTGATCTTATTTCATAATCTTTACTGTCCAAGGAAAGTGATCCTATTACATAATTTTTACTGTCCAAGGAAAGTGATCCTATTACATAATCTTTACTGTCCAAGGAAAGTGATCCTATTTTTATAATCTTTACTATCCAAGGAAAGTGATCCTATTACATAATCTTTACTGTCCAAGGAAAGTGATCCTATTACATAATCTTTACTGTCCAAGGAAAGTGATCCTATTACATAATCTTTACTGTCCAAGGAAAGTGATCCTATTACATAATCTTTACTGTCCAAGGAAAGTGATCCTATTTCATAATCTTTACTGTCCAAGGAAAGTGATGCTATTACATAATCTTTACTGTCCAAGGAAAGTGATCCTATTACATAATCTTTACTGTCCAAGGAAAGTGATCCAATTACATAATCTTTACTGTCCAAGGAAAGTGATCCTATTACATAATCTTTACTGTCCAAGGAAAGTGATCCTATTACATAATCTTTACTGTCCATGGAAAGTGATCCTATTACATAATCTTTACTGTCCAAGGAAAGTGATCCTATTTCATAATCTTTACTGTCCAAGGAACGTGATCCTATTTTTATAATCTTTACTGTCCAAGGAAAGTGATCCTATTACATAATCTTTACTGTCCAAGGAAATTGATCCTATTACATAATCTTTACTGTCCAAGGAAAGTGATCTTATTACATAATCTTTACTGTCCAAGGAAAGTGATCCTATTACATAATCTTTACTGTCCAAGGAAAGTGATCCTATTACATAATCTTTACTGTCCAAGGAAAGTGATCCTATTACATAATCTTTACTGTCCAAGGAAAGTGATCCTATTTCATAATCTTTACTGTCCAAGGAAAGTGATGCTATTACATAATCTTTACTGTCCAAGGAAAGTGATCCTATTACATAATCTTTACTGTCCAAGGAAAGTGATCCAATTACATAATCTTTACTGTCCAAGGAAAGTGATCCTATTACATAATCTTTACTGTCCAAGGAAAGTGATCCTATTACATAATCTTTACTGTCCAAGGAAAGTGATCCTATTACATAATCTTTACTGTCCAAGGAAAGTGATCCTATTTCATAATCTTTACTGTCCAAGGAACGTGATCCTATTTTTATAATCTTTACTGTCCAAGGAAAGTGATCCTATTACATAATCTTTACTGTCCAAGGAAAGTGATCCTATTACATAATCTTTACTGTCCAAGGAAAGTGATCCTATTACATAATCTTTACTGTCCAAGGAAAGTGATCCTATTACATAATCTTTACTGTCCAAGGAAAGTGATCCTATTACATAATCTTTACTGTCCAAGGAAAGTGATCCTATTACATAATCTTTACTGTCCAAGGAAAGTGATCCTATTACATAATCTTTACTGTCCAAGGAAAGTCACACTTTGGAGACTATGAAAGAGTTATAATTTAAAATTAACTGCTTTCTTTGCTACGAGCAATCCGATTGGTTGAAAAAGGTCAAAACCTGTATTCATCATATCATTCAATATTCATGACATAGTGTATGTGACCTGTAGTGTGGTTTCTTCAGGTCGTCTGTAACATGACATTTCTGTAAAGGGGAACAAGTGAGAGATGTGATTTTAATCAGATTGTAGTACTTATATACATTTGTACTGTATATAGTCAAAACGTTGTATTTTTCATCAGATTTTCCAAGGTACTATTCCTATGGATATTATGTCAGTTAAACCCATAGTCTACACAATAAATGGAATTTGATCCTGTTATTGTTGAATTTCAATGCAGTCATATATTATATAAGATGTATCTTAAATATACTAAACTTAGATAACATCTAAGACATACTGATGTGCTACATTTATTGTGTATCTACATGTACATGTTTCACCACCTCGTTGACCACTCCATAGAAAGATTTATCTTAAATGTACTAAAGTTAGACAACACCCATTTCAAAAACATTTAAATGCTAAAAAAATATTGATCTTTCTGTGAATTGGTTGTTTTCAGAAAATTTAACTCAGTAAATGGTTTTTTGCTTAAAATACAATATAGCAAAATTATTATATGTTAAAATTAAAACCGTGCAGATGTGCAACTGTCATATTCACATTCTTTAACAAGAAAAACATACTATTTATAATGATAAATTAATGAGACATCTCTGTTGTAAAATTAAAATACCTCTTTTATAAAAAAAGAATTTTGATATACATAGGCACCTGTGACATATAATTCCTTACCTATGATACAGTGTGTACATATCTATAGATTTATGTAACAAGATTTTGGATTAATATTTCAGTGTTCAGTGATTCAGTTGGTTTAGATATTGCAGGAGATGCTCAGGTTGGTACATTATTCTTCATCATTTTTTACTATGTTTTCTGGGTTTGGGTTAGGGCCACTCTCAACAATATTTCAATAATATCGTGGCGGTCATTTTTATTGGTGGAGGAATTCGGAGAAAGCCAACAACCTGTTGTAGATCAGTGGTTTTCCAGACTAGAAATCTACTGGTATATAGATTATTCAATTTGTAGTTCCAACTGTCATGTTCTGCATACATATAATAAAAAAAGGTGTTGACCTGTAATTTATCAAATATGGCACAAGTGGAAGTATTTTTTTATGGCAAGAGTATGAATCCCATTCAGACGAGGTGTACTCAATACAACATTATGTGATAAAGTTTGTCAGTGATTTGCAGCAGGTCGATGGTTTTCTCCGGCCACTACGGTTTCCTCCACCAATAAAACTAACAGCTACGATATAACTGAAATATTGTTGAAAGTGGCGTTAAACACCCTTGGTTTCACTTTTATGTGAAAATATAATAAAGATTTAGCTTGTTTTTTTGGAAACTACATGTACTGTCTGTCATTGGACATTTTATTTTGCTGAAGCTGTTATCTTAACAGAACGGAAAATGAAATACTGCCCAACCTTAATATCTTGATCTTCGATAACTTTTTTTCTTTATATTACTTGAAATAAAAGATAAAATCATAGCTTTATGCGTCATTTGTCCTGTGTAACTTACCTAGTCTGACATATTGAAGTATAAAAGATAAAATCGTAGCTTTTTGTGTCATTAATCCTGTATAACTTACATAGCCTTCCATCTTGAAGTAAAAGATAAAATCGTAGCTTTATGCATCATTTGTCCTGTATAACTTACATAGCCTTCCATCTTGAAGTAAAAGATAAAATCGTAGCTTTATGCGTCATTTGTCCTGTATAACTTACATAGCCTTCCATCTTGAAGTAAAAGATAAAATCGTAGCTTTATGCGTCATTTGTCCTGTATAATTTACATAGCCTTCCATCTTGAAGTAAAAGATAAAATCGTAGCTTTATGCGTCATTTGTCCTGTATAACTTACATAGCCTTCCATCTTGAAGTAAAAGATAAAATCGTAGCTTTATGCATCATTTGTCCTGTATAACTTACATAGCCTTCCATCTTGAAGTTAAATCACTGATTTCTTAGTCTTCAACACAATGTTGTTTAACTGTATGACAAAATTTAGCTTATTACTCCCTATTTCAATGTCATGACTATTTATTTCATAAATGGGCATAATCTTGATCTGTGTATGTCTGGAGTATTTTGCCAATTTTACTATTATATATTCAATATTTAATTCCAACAAATTGATGACCTATTTATTGTGGTCTCTCACAGAGGCAATTAATTTCTTGAAATGTTTATAGCTAATTTATACTAAATCAGTTAGAAGTATTAGTTATGATTTTTTTTGCTGAGAATACACTGATTTAACCAACAGATTATATCTTCTTAACTATGAGCATTCACTGATTATTGTACTGTCCATGTTTATGTTGTCATTTATTTATGTGATAGTGTGTGGTCTTTTTCAGTTGAAGTGATTCTCAATCTGTGCAGACTTTTTTTGATTGTTTGTTTATATCTTTATTGCCGTTGGAGATCCAATTATCAAGAACCAAATTTTTGTCGTGGTCTTTAGTTATATAATAGATATGAGTCACATATCCCATCACTGCTTACCGGTAATATAGTACAGCTATAGACTTTGTTAAGTCTAATAATCTAAAGACTGCTGTATGAGATTAGTCAAATTTTTCCCATACTTAAAGAGTTGAACGTTCTAAAATGTGACCAACTACCCCGTTTTTTTATTGGTATTTCTCAACCTTCACGCTTGAGATATGATTGTTAATGTTTATGTACCCCTGATAGTCTGTTCTTATTAACTAATGTCCACTTTTACTTGTTATGAAAAACAGCTTCTTTTTATTAATGTCTTATTAGCACAAATTATAGTGTAAAATCCTCGTTATAAATAATAAAACTACTCTTGTATTCTAAATATAAAAAATAAATCACTCATAATCGTACAATGGCAATTAACTTGTGTGCTAACATTTATTTGTGATAAGCTGCTCATGATTTATTGTCGATATTTGGAATACAAGATTAGTTATACTATAAATATTTACCATAATATTTATTCAAAATAGCTTGACATCTGTGAGTTAAAAAATACCCACTGACATAGGATTTATTGGTTGAAAGTCAATATGGCTAATTAATCTGCATGCTAGTGTCATTGACCTTGATACAAACAAAGATGTATCACCTTAAAATGATGATAAGATGAAGAACAACAATTAAACCACTATTCCTTACCTTCTGATTATTACCTGAAGTACAGGTAGATTATTTTTCATGTTAACATACGTTAAAACGACAAAGTGTTTATTGGCTAGGGGCAGTTTCACACTCATTTTAGGGTATGATTTATTCTCAATGTTGA
The DNA here is from genome assembly GCA_963680875.1 of Bathymodiolus brooksi. NCBI lineage: Eukaryota > Metazoa > Mollusca > Bivalvia > Mytilida > Modiolidae > Bathymodiolus > Bathymodiolus brooksi. The sequence goes on from OY804577.1 coordinate 44,828,313, forward strand.
AGACCCTACTGTGACTGAAATGTAGAACAGCAATAAAAGTACTGTTCCTTTACTTTAATTTATATCTTAGTATAATTTTGCATAGTTTTACTAACATAGTTCATATCTTTTCTCTTTATTTTATTTTACAGATAAACTCAGTATACCTAGCCGGTAATGCCAGTGTGGAACAAGTAACTAAGCCACAAGGTAAAACTTGTTTCTTTGTTCTATGGAATTTTTTGTGGTAAATATTAACTTATTAATAAGGAATATAGACTCTTTTTTTTAGTTGGACATCTTGATCTTCATTGTGCATGTATATCTTTTTTAATTATAGTGGTCATCAGGAAATATCTTTTCCTCACAATCACAAACAATAACCTCTTGATATGTGGCACCTGAAACTTCATCTTTTCAAGGCTGACATACTAGTGATGCATTGTCAGCCATGTTGGCTAATCTGCTTTCAGTTTACTTTGCATATGGATGTAATTCTGCATTAGAATCGATATGCAACTCTTTTATTAGGAAAATCATATCATTTTCTTTATGTTTCTTTTAAAGATTTATTTTGGATAGCCATGCTGTTTGATATTTCAGACTACATTTGTATTTTCTTATCTACAGTCTGTTTGCGACTACATGCTCTTCATTTGGATGTAAAATTATAACACCACTTGACTAAAAGGGTCACATGAGCTTATGTCATCATTTGGCATCCATCATCCATCTGTCATCTGTAAACTTTGCAAATCTCTGAAACCACTGGACCAAATAGTACCAAATTTTGCATGAATGTTGTTTAGAAAGTCTTCTACTAACTTTCCTTATTTTGTTATGATCGGACAAAACACATGGCCATCACAGACAATTTTTTCCCCCAATTGACCAATGTACAATAATCATCTCCTTTGAAACTATTGTGCCAATTTGAACCAAAACTTTGCAGTCTATTCTTGTTTCTGATTGGCGAAAACCTTAGAAATCGTCTCCACTGGAACTTCAAGTCCAAATAATTGTTAGTTGGTGCAGATAATGTATGTTGAGGTCCTCTAAGAAATTTCTTTATTTCGTCTTAACCTGTAAAAAAACATGGTCACCATGGTCAAATTTTGTTTTTGATTGGCTGAATGGCTGAAAGTGTCGAAGACACTACTAAGAAATACAAAGCACTGTAAAATTTCTTTATTTCGTCTTGATCTGTTAAAAAACATTGTCACCATGATCATATTTTGTTTCTGATTGGCTGAAAGTGTTGAAGATACTTCTAAGAAAAACAAAGAACTGTTCCCTTGTTTTGGATTTTCTATCGTGTTGACTGTCTTTGTGCTGTAATGGTTAGCAAGCTCACCACAATTGTGGTACTTCATGGATCGATCACAGGTTTGGTCAAACCGAAGACCACAAAATTGGTATTTGTTGCTTCTCTGTCAAGTGTGTAACTTTAAGAAGTAAGAACTAAGATGAGTTGGCTCAGAATCAGGATGATGTGTCCTAGTGGAGTGATATGTCTATCTGTGGACTGTTGTGAGCTAGCACTATAATAATCCAACTCAAACTGCTGGTTTTGTACAAATCGTAGATCAACATCATCTCATGAAAAATAAGTTGTTCTTGCTATGATAAAGCTGAAAAATTGTTCACATGGTATTAAACAACAATCACTCACTTAAACTATTGATTCATTGGGTAAGTTATGTTGTGTCTTTTTACTAACCTTTGTTTGTAGTAATGATAAACCTGTATATGTGGACTAAAACAAAAGAGTTAAATTGTCCAAATCATAATTTACCTTCAGTTCTATTTATTTGTGGTAAAAAAAAATCTTATAACTTCAAAAAGAAACTGAGCTTCATTGCAAATTATGCAAGGAAATTATTATAAGGTCTAACCTTGTGAACTCATCCTCAGATACATTATTTAAACACTGTAACCATTACACCATCGATTCAGTTTTCTTCAGCTTGGGCCGCATTAGGTTTGACATTTATTTTGTAATAAAGTTTATCTGTTACATGTGTATAGATTCAGGTCTTTCACATCTATAATTTTTCTCTAAGTTGTAGCAGTACTATACAATGTAAGTACTTTAAGGTTGGTGATCATTAATGGATTTGTTTATGATTAACATTTTGTAATTTGTACACATCTTGCTGTTAACGTTTTTACCACATTTTGCTGTGATCACACCACACTGATATGATGAATGATTTTTAGCTCACCTTGCCAATGTGAGCTTTTGCCATCACTTGGTGTCGGTCGTTTGTCGTCCGTTAACTTTTCACATTTTAATCTTCTCCTCTGAAACCCCTCAGCCAAATGAACTGAAACTTGGTAGGAAGCATCTATGGAAGGTCCTCTATAAAGATTGCTCATTTCGTCCCGATCTATTAACAAATATGGCCACCACAGGCAATTCTTGTTTCTGATTGGTCGATTTCTAAAAATCTTCTCCCCTGAAACCACTTTGCCAAATGATCCGAAACTTGGTAGGAATCATCTATGGAAGTTCCTCTATAAAGATTGCTCATTTCGTCCCGATCCGTTAACAAACATGGATGCCACAGGCAATGCTTGTTTCTGATTTGCTGATTTTTAAAATTCTTCTCCTCTAAAACCGTTTGGCCAAATGAACCAAAACTTGGTAGGAATCATCTATGGAAGGTCCTCTGTTAAGATTGCTCATTTCTTCCCGATGCATTAACAAACATGGCCACCACAGATAATTCTTGTTTCTGATTGATTGATTTCTAGAAAATCTTCTCCTCTGAAACCGCTTTGCCAAATGAACCGAAACTTGGTAGGATGCATCTATGGGCGGTCCTCTATAAAGATTGCTCATTTTGTATCAATCCATTAACAAATATGGCCACCACAGGCAATTCTTGTTTCTGATTGGCCGATTTTTAAAAATCTTCTCCTCTGAAACCGCTTGGCCAAATGAACCGAAACTTGGTAGGAAGCGTCTATGGAAGGTCCTTTATCAAGATTGCTCATTTCATCCCGATCTGTTTACAAACATGGCCACCACAGACAATTCTTGTTTCTGATTGGCCGATTTAAAAAATTTCTTTTCCTCCGAAATCGCTTGGCCAAATGAACCGAAACTTGGTAGGAAGCATCTATGGAAGGTCCTCTATCAAGATTGCTCATTTCATCCCGATCCGTTTACAAACATGACCGCCACAGGCCATTCTTGTTTCTGATTGGCCGATTTTTAAAAATCTTCTCCTCCGAAATCGCTTGGCCAAATGAACCAAAACTTGGTAGGAAGCATCTATGGAAGGTTCTCTATAAAGATTGCTCATTTTGTACCGATCCATTAACAAATATGGCTGCCACATGCAATTCTTGTTTCTGATTGGCCGATTTGTTTAAATCTTCTTCTCTGAAACCGCTCGGCCAAATGAACCGAAACTTGGTAGGAAGCATCTATGGAAGGTCCTCTATAAAGATTGCTAATTTCATCCCGATCTGTTTACAAACATGGCCACCACAGGCTATTCTTGTGTCTGATGGGCCGATTTTTAAAAATCTTCTCCCTTTAAACCGCTTGGCCAAATGAACCGAAACTTGGTAGGAATCATCTATGGAAGGTCCTCTGTTAAGATTGCTCATTTCTTCCCGATCCGTTAACAAACATGGCCACCACAGATAATTCTTGTTTCTGATTGATTGATTTCTAGAAAATCTTCTCCTCTGAAACCGCTTGGCCAAATGAACCGAAACTTGGTAGGATGCGTCTATGGGCGGTCCTCTATAAAGTTTGCTCATTTTGTATCGATCCATTAACAAATATGGCCACCACAGGCAATTCTTGTTTCTGATTGGCCGATTTTTTAAAATCTTCTCCTCTGAAACCGCTTGGCCAAATGAACCGAAACCTGGTAGGAAGCATCTATGGAAGGTCCTCTATAAAGATTGCTCATTTCATCCCAATCCGTTTACAAACATGGCCGCCACAGGCCATTCTTGTTTCTGATTGGCCGATTTAAAAAAAATCTTCTCCTCTGAAACCGCTTGGCCAAATGAACCGAAACATGGTAGGATGCATCTATGGAAGGTCCTCTATAAAGGTTGCTAATTTCGTCCTGATCCGTTAACAAACATGGCCACCACAGATAATTCTTGTTTCTGATTGATTGGTTTCTAGAAAATCTTCTCCTCTGAAACCTCTTTGCCAAATGAACCGAAACTTGGTAGGATGCATCTATGGGCGGTCCTCTATAAAGATTGCTCATTTTGTATCGATCCATTAACAAATATGGCCACCACAGGCAATTCTTGTTTCTGATTGGCCGATTTTTAAAAATCTTCTCCTCTGAAACCGCTTGGCCAAATGAACCGAAACTTGGTAGGAAGCATCTATGAAAGGTCCTCTATCAAGATTGCTCATTTCATCCCGATCCGTTTACAAACATGGCCACCACAGGCAATTCTTGTTTCTGATTGGCCGATTTAAAACAAATCTTTTCCTCCGAAATCGCTTGGCCAAATGAACCGAAACTTGGTAGGAAGCATCTATGGAAGGTCCTCTATCAATATAGCTAATTTCATCCCGATCCGTTTACAAACATGACCGCCACAGGCCATTCTTGTTTCTGATTGGCCGATTTTTAAAAATCTTCTCGTCCGAAATCGCTTGGCCAAATGAACCGAAACTTGGTAGGAAGCATCTATGGAAGGTCCTCTATAAAGATTGCTAATTTCGTCCCGATCCGTTTATAAACATGGCCACCAAAGGCTATTCTTGTGTCTGATGGGCCGATTTTTAAAAATCTTCTCCCTTTAAATCGCTTGGCCAAATGAAGCGAAACTTGGTAGGAAGCATCTATGGAAGGTTCTCTATAAAGATTGCTCATTTCATCCCAATCCGTTTACAATCATGGCCGCCACAGGCCATTCTTGTTTCTGATTGGCCGATTTAAAAAAAATCTTCTCCTCTGAAACCGCTTGGCCAAATGAACCGAAACTTGGTAGGATGCATCTATGGAAGGTCCTCTATCAAGGTTGCTCATTTGGTCCCGATCCATTTACATACATGACCGCCACAGGCAATTCTTGTTTCTGATTGGCCGATTTAAAAAAATCTTCTCCTCTGAAACTGCTTTGCCAAATGAACCGAAACTTGGTAGGAAGCATCTATGGAAGGTCCTCTATCAAGATTGCTCATTTCATCCCGATCCGTTTACAAACATGGCCACCACAGGCAATTCTTGTTTCTGACTGGCCGATTTAAAAAAAATTCTTTTCCTCCGAAATCGCTTGGCCAAATAAACCGAAACTTGGTAGGAAGCATCTATGGAAGGTCCTCTATCAAGATAGCTAATTTCATCCCGATCCGTTTACAAACATGACCGCCACAGGCCATTCTTGTTTCTGATTGGCCGATTTTTTAAAATCTTCTCCTCCGAAATCGCTTGGCCAAATGAACCGAAACTTGGTAGGAAGCATCTATGGAAGGTTCTCTATAAAGATTGCTCATTTTGTACCGATCCATTAACAAATATGGCTGCCACAGGCAATTCTTGTTTCTGATTGGCCGATTTGTTTAAATCTTCTTCTCTGAAACCGCTCGGCCAAATGAACCGAAACTTGGTAGGAAGCATCTATGGAAGGTCCTCTATAAAGATTGCTAATTTCGTCCCGATCCGTTTACAAACATGGCCACCACAGGCTATTCTTGTGTCTGATGGGCCGATTTTTAAAAATCTTCTCCCTTTAAACCGCTTGGCCAAATAAAGCGAAACTTGGTAGGAAGCATCTATGGAAGGTCCTCTATAAAGATTGCTCATTTCATCCCAATCCGTTTACAAACATGGCCGCCACAGGCCATTCTTGTTTCTGATTGGCCGATTTAAAAAAAATCTTCTTCTCTGAAACCGCTTGGCCAAATGAACCGAAACTTGGTAGGATGCATCTATGGAAGGTCCTCTATAAAGGTTGCTCATTTGGTCCCGATCCATTTACATACATGACCGCCACAGGCAATTCTTGTTTCTGCTTGGCCGATTTAAAAAAATCTTCTCCTCTGAAACTGCTTTGCCAAATGAACCGAAACTTGGTAGGAAGCATCTATGGAAGGTCCTCTATAAAGATTGCTCATTCCGTTTTGATCTGTTATAACAAACATGGCCACCATAGGCAATTCTTGTTTCTGATTGGTCGATTTCTAAAACAGCTTTTCCTGACACCGTTTGGCCAAATGATATGAAACTTGGTAGGGAGCATCTATGGAAGGTCCTCTATAGAGATTGCTCATTTCGTTTTGATCCATTAACAAACATGACCGCCACAGGCAATTCTTGTTTCAGATTGGTCGATTTCTAAAAATCTTCTTCTCTGAAACTGCTTTGCCAAATGAATCGAAATTTGGTGGGAAACCCCTATAGAAGGTTCTGTGTTATGTTTCCTCAAAGCAGAATGAAAGGTGAGCGACACAGTCTCAGCCCACTGAGCCTCTAGTTTGATGAGCTAGTTCTTTAATGGGACGTAGCCAGAATAAGGGAGAAGTATAGGTACAAGCTGTGTTGGCGAGGTGTCTGAGAAGGCCCCCCCCAGCGGTCCTAGGACAGCCTTGGTAGGGGGATCAAGGAGTGAAGCCCTCAGGAAGCTCACTTTTTCCCCCACTTGTATAAGTTTGTGAAAAAAATGCCGATTCCTTCTACTAACAAAGTCAGGATTTCCGTTTGGCGTCGGTCATGGGCCGATAATTTGCGTATATGACAGGAAATAATTTGACATTGCTGTCAAAATGACCGTTTGTTTCAAAATAAGTGGCCAAAAAGACCGACACATGCTACGTACATGTATGCATCGGACACGTGATCGAGTATTCTCCAATTTGTCCATACTTTATTTTGATTAAAACTAAAGTGAAACTCCAGATCAAAACTCTTTTATTGTATCATTTATCGTTCCTCCATGCTTTGATGAAGTTCAAGAACATTGACAAAATTAAAGTCGCAATCTCAGAAACGTTTTAATGAATGAAAATATCAATATTTGAAATATAAGAACAAGAATCACTCCGGACCGGACACGTAAAAATTATCGGATATCAATTTGGCACCAAATTTAAACTTGTCTTTTGTGCAAAATACGATAAAGGGCTTGATTGAGGTTTTTGGGAAATATTGAAACCTTTGAAATGGACAAATATTACAAGCTTTTTCCTGATTAAGACAAATGGTTGAAAAGATCCACTAAAATTGTTATTTCTCTGTGAATTTAAATAAAATACTTTGCTTTATTTATATAAAAATAAAAAAAAAATACAAAATGTTTACTTCAAAGCAGACTTTTTTGTAACCTATTTAGGGTAGCTTTCTCTTAAGTCTTTGACTCATTCATCATTGGGGAATTTGATTTTAATTTCAATTTATTTTCACTTAAGTTTAACTTTTTTTTGGAAAGAGATGGTGACCTCTGAAAACCTGTCTGGTTGTTAATTCCAAATATCATAATAAGTATGTAAGTTTGAAGCAAATGAATATTAAATTAAGCTCCAGCTGCATTAAATGAATCAAACCACACCTTAATATATCATTAAATGACCTATAAGTTTTAGGCAAATTAGGACACAATTGACCTATTGAACAAGTGCCTTTCAGGACAAAAGGCCTGAGGAATTTATATGAGTTAGGTCATTTGACCGTAGTATAATAAAATCCAGCTGAAACCCTGAAAGTCATCAATATTGATAACCAAGTCGACTTGCACATGTCTGTACCGGTATATATGCATAAGTGATAAGATGGACAGTCGTTCATCGTCGAAAGTGGACGTTAAGTAGAATTTCATGTGTCTCATTGCACTTTAAGATCTCTGGCCTGTTGCTGAAGACACCGGCATTGTCAGTAAGATACTGATGATGCTGTATATTATATATCCGGGTACAAGTCAGTTTGTTGCATTTAGAGTGTGGAGTAGTCGATCATCTACAAGAGCCCACCTGATTTTCCAACATTCAACCTCATCCACAGAATCATGGAACATATCTTCATGCATATTTCAGTAGGAAAGTGGAGCAATGATGTAAAAAAAAACAATTGTCAAATTTATGTATAGGCACGTGCCTACTTGAGCCTAACGTAGCTACGTGGCAACGCCCCTGCTATACTTAATAATTGAAGAAATTTATATTATTTCTAGAGTTTTTACTATGTTTTTTTAATTTGGAAAATCTTGTTCATTTGTTTGATTAACAATTGATGTCAACTATGTCATTTGGCATACAGAATTTCTACCAAATGGAGATGCACATGAATGGTATCAACATTTGAGAAGAATTAATTTTCCCTAAAACTAATACCCATTAATAAAGTTAGCATCATCAACAGCTTTTAAGTATTCTGATTAGGTCTTTGTTTTTTGCAGTTCAATTACATTTGTAGTTTAATGCTATTTAGTATGTAGTACCATGTTGTTACCACATAAACATGTACAATGTATGTATATACATATCTTATACTGATGCATTTCATGTGACTTTTAACTATTTTTTCAACATGTGAAGTTTTCCCAGTATATTCATTTAGCTACAGAAATGCCTTTCTTCTTCTACTATTTATATCAGAGGGTATTATATAAAATTGATTTGCATCTTTAGCAAATTTTCTGTCACACTCCAGTAATTAGGTCATTTTGTGTTTCAAGATATTAAGGTTTTAGCCCACCCAAGCAGAAGGATTTAGTGAACTATTGCCAAATATACGTGTACCTGGAATGTGAATGAAAAAAACCTTTTGTAAGAAACTGCAAACTTTTTTGAAACCAAACTACATGTACATTTTATGTTTATTATGTGAATTGGAAATACAAGATGGGCATGGCCATTGGACATAATTTAACAGACCCTATGGTTTACTGATTTAAAAAATCTTCTCTCTGAATCCACTGAACCATATAGAAAGGATACTTGACTGAAATGCTCCTGTACCAAATTTAAGAAGTGGAAGGTGATGTGAATAAAATAATATATTTAATAAATATTCTTATGTATAAATGTTTTTTAATATCACCTTACCAGATGAGTCATGTGAACTATTGTTATCATTTTTATACCCCACCCCCACATCAAAGTGTCATATGTCTCTAGAAATAATCTTCTCCGGAATAGACCTTTTTTGTCTTTAGACCCAATGCCTTAATATTTTGTCACTATATTTATGTATATATTAGGACATGGCGGAGTGTTGCATATAAGAATTAGGTCAATGTGACCTTGGCTTTTGATCACAAGGTCAAATACTTTATTTTAATGAAATATGTATTTATGTCAAGGTCAAATAAGTTATTTTTGATAGTGTTTCTGTGGCCAAATGAAGGGGAGATATATGTTTCATTTCCCAAAAGCATAAGTACCTCAAGTTTTTGTTTTTAATTTAATGATATATATGTTAAACCAAATAAAGAGGAAGTGGGGTATTGTTGTGTGAGCTTTGCTCACAGTACCTCTAGTTTGTATACAAGAGCAAATACTTTGTGATCACATTATATTATGAGTCTGTTGTCTATGTTGTCATCCATCTGTAGACAACATGGTTTCTGTGCTATATTTCTAGTTGACATTCTTTTTTTTAACACAGAGATCATTGGAACAGAAATAAGGTTGATATTGATTTTGGGTATTGTAGCCCAAAGGTCATGTAAGTTTTTGCCATCACTTGGCGTCCATCCGATCCGTCATCATTCATCATAAATTTTCACATTTATATCTTCACCTCTGAAACCACTAAACTGAATTAAGCATAACTTGGATGGGATGGTCCTTGGGTGGTCCACTTTCAATATTGTGTTCATTCAAGATGCTACCATTAATCAAAATATATATTTCTTTTTATTGTCTATTGCTGCTTATTATAAGTCAAAATGAGCTCAAATATTAATTGCAGCTACATAGCAATGAGTAGTTTAACATATGTTCAGGGTTTTTATGTGAAAATTTTCTTTCAACTGGTTTACGTCGATTATGTAAATTTTGCATATTTTGGTAAAAGATCACATTTAAATCTTCTCTGAAACCGCTGAACCAAATTAAACCAAATTTGGCTGGGATGGTCCTTGGATAGTCCCCTTTTAAAATTTGTGTCTGCAAGCTCCATCCTCCATTGAACATGGTGGCCATTACTAAGAATAGAAATTTTCAAAATGGCCACCACTATACCGCAAAAATTCAACATTGTCCGATATCATCAAAATTTGATATTTGGGTAGATAATGATGTCCTGAATTGATTCCCGATCAACATAATTTTTGGTAGGAAGCATTATTACACTATTATTTAGAGCGAGTTCGAAATTCAGATTAATCTATTGTTTTTTTCTTGTAAAATCATGTTTTTTTTTATAGAAAAAGTACATATTTTGAGAATTATCTTCGTTAACACGATAGCGCTCTTAGTTTTTGGCCGATCAACATAATTTTTGGTAGGAAGCATTATTACATTATTATTTAGAGTGAGTTCGAAATTCAGAATAATCTATTGTTTTTTTTCTTGTAAAATCATGGTTTTCTATAGAAAAAGTACATATTTTGAGAATTACACATTTCTCTGAAACTACAAAAGATAGAAACTTAATATTTGGTATGGGTGGAGATGCCAATGTGAAGTTGTGCATTCAACATTTTGTATCCCCGGGGCTCAGCCCCACCCCGCTGGGGAATCTGTTTTAAAAAATGTGACCGAGATCCCCACCCTAAACCATATATATTTATGATCAGGGTGACTAGGCAAATTAAATGCCTTATAGCTCAGGCCCTGGGGGGTCATACCCCACCCCCTACCTGAAGTGAACTTTTTAATGGTTGAGATCCCCACCCTTAAACCATATATATTTATGATCAGAGTGACTAGGAAAATTAAATGCCTTATAGCTCAGGCCCTGGCGGGGTCATACCCCACCCCATACCTGAAGTGAACTTTTTAATGGTTGAGATCCCCACCCCTAAACCACATATATTTATGATCTGGGTGAATAGATAAATTAAATGCCCCAATAGTTGAGGCCCGGGGTCATCCCCATCCCCTACCGAAAGTTTTTTTGAGAATTACACATATCTCTGAAACCATTTTGTCAATTTTAACCAAACTTTGCCCAAATGTTCCTTGGGTGATCCTCTTCCAAAGTTATGTTCGGTATGTCTGGGGTCCAAAGAAGGGCCCAAGAGGGGGCCTAAAATGATTAATTATTTGAATATTTAAAAATCTTCTTCTTGTGAACCAGCAATGCCAGAAGATTGATACTTGGCACATAGCATTGATAAATCTTGAAAACAGGAATCCAGTTTAACCAAATGATTTTGACTTGCAACTCGGCTGTTGCATCTCTGATGCTTTCTCTTTTTTTAAATGTATGAAAAATATCAACACAAAAACTATAAACTTGATTGAATTTAATCTTTATATGAATAATAATTGGATTGTTTTTTGTTAAATGTGCATTTTGATACAAATGTAGAAGAGTGGAAATATAGGATAGCCATCACTACCAAATGACATAGTTTAACATAGGACCCAATAAGAATAAGAAAGTTCTCTTCTCTTTAACCAGTAAGCCTGGAGCCCTTGTGGTCTTTGTTACATAAACTTACATTGCGAGTATCTAAATCTGTATGTTATATTAACTTACCAAACAGGATTAGATATTCAGCTATGCATTAATAATCCAAATACAATTTCACTTGGCAAAGACAAAATAGAAAAAAAGGGAAAGTTAATATGATTAAATGACTAATTATTTTATCTTGCTAGCAATTTTTAAAAAGGAAGGATTATGCAGGTATTTTTGTTTCATAACTATGTAATTGAATTTACATATTTTGTGTTACGACATATTTCTTTTAATTTCTTATTTAAGAAACAGAAGATGCATCTTTTCGTAAAAGAATAAAGCTTATAGTTACATTAATTGGTTTTATATCCTTTTTCACATCTGCAAGTTTTAGATTCCCCCCCCCCCCCCCCCCCCTAAAAATGTAACAATATTTGTTTCTAATCGTGGATATAAATTCAATGGAGATGAATCAGCATTATGAAGTATAAAAGGCTTATTAATATTTTAACTATCAAACATTGTATCAGTGAGTCAGATCTCAAATGTTAAAAAATAATGTTGGTTTAATTAGTGACAAGTGTGTTAATATTTCATGATTGAATGACTAATTTGATAATATCCTAATATCTGTTACCATTTTAGAAATCAGGTATTACAGATTTTAAGTAAACAAAATTCAAGATTACAGGCCTAATTTCAAACTTTCATTGTTCATTTAAAGGCCACTTAAACCCTATCTGTCGATATTGTACATGCTTGTTTGTCGACTCGAGTGCATAATGCTGTACAGACGATCTTACCTTAATACATTTATAGTAGTGTAGCCTTACTCTCACGGGTCATTGCTCTCCATATACCATTATTGATCTCCACAATATAACCATAGATCTAGATCGATCCTATGTTTTATTCTGCTGATATTCAGTACATAAAGGATTTTACCTGTGACAACAAGACTGACATGGATTTTTTGTTTACAATAACTGCTACCATTCATTTCTTAAAACCAATACACAAAAAAATGTGATCTTTATTGATTTAAGTGTGATTTCTATTTCACAGGCAAAAAGAGAGACGAGATTAAAGATGAGAATTTAACACAGGAGGGGTAAGGTTATATAGCATGATTAAAAATACCATATGCATATTTAAAAATTAATGACGATCATAAGACTGCATTAAGTAAATGGAATTTCACAGACGTTTTGAGGGGAGATAATTTATATTTGTCATCTGATCAAAATTATGGTGTTTAATCAAAGGCTTATGGTTTATATTGAAACCTGTTGAAAAGAAGAGATGCTTAATTAATTGTCCATATGGTTGATTCTAAAGAGAAACCATTCATAACAGTAATATTTATATGTGAGAATTAAAAATTATTTATTTTAATATCACAATCACCACTTGGTTAGGATGGGGTTAAGGTTATGGTAGTTAATGCCACTTTCAACAATATTTCAGTTATATCAGTTTTATTGGTGGAGGAAACCGGAGTACCCTGAAAAACCACTGACCTGACGCAAGTCACTGACAAACTTGATCACATAATGTTGTATCGAGTACACCTCGCCTGAGAGTGATTCAAATTCACAATGTTAGTGGTAATAGTCACCAATCACCACTTGGTAAGGTTACTCTTAGTATGAATGATTACAGTCTATAGAAATTACATGTCAGTCAAGAGTTTTCAACCTTATGCACCCATGTCCCCCACCTCCCCCAATTGAAATTGTCTGAAAATTATATACATACATGTATATACATTCTTGTAATGTCCACTTAATGATCCCTGATTTCTGTCAAAATGAATTTCTGGAATTTTCATCAGATCCAATCTGTCAGTAGATTTTCACTACATTTTGTATTTATTTGAGGAAACATGACTGTGTTTTTGATACAATGATCAAAGGTTGAGCCATAAGAATTAGTTGTGTCCCTTCCGCCTCAAATGGAGTTCAATTGTGCCACTAGAATATATGCTCATGGCCCCTCAATTGCAATTTAGATATATGTTAGGTAAAGGAGTACCTAATATCATAGGGTTTTATTATTGCCTCCTAACCACAATATCATATGGTCTTGCTATTCATTTTAGTCTCCAAGGCACAATATCATAGGGTCTTGATACAAAATTTATAATTCATTATTTTGGCCTTGTTCTTGTTTTAAACACAAACTTCTTCCCTGTTAGTAAATTTATGTTCCTTATACATGTATTAAGTGTCTATATCAGTTGTTTTGTTTATAAAGGACTAATTCTATAAGATATACATAATGAGTGTATTTGTACAACAGAAACATTGTCAAGTTTGGTTTGTTTACAAACAACTCTATATAACCCATTAGGAATGTGATACATGTACATGTAGTGCTTAATAATGAACCCACAGAAGAGACATATAATAATTGGTAATATTTTTCTCAATCAATGATGCTAATTGAATGTAAGTATTTTTGAGTACCGGTGCATGTTTGCACATAAAATTTATTTGAAGTGTTTCAATTAGTATAAAAGGATATGGATGTAAATGAACACAAGAGACTATCCAACATTACACTTAGACACAAATTAAAGTAAAGGAACATGAGAGACTATCCAACATTACACTTAGACACAAATTAAAGTAAAGGAACATGAGAGACTATCTAACATTACACTTAGACACAAATTAAAGTAAAGGAACAACGCATTCATTGCTGTTCTACATTTCAAAGTCAAATATATATACAGTGGAACCTGTCTAATCTGACACACCAAGAGACCAGGAAAATGTGTCAGATTGTACAGGATTTGAGAATACTCAGGTTTTATTTTAGTTAACAGAAATATTTTGGGACCATAAATTTTTGTCAGAAAACTCGGGTGTCGGATTGCACAAGTTCCACTGTATTTTATTTAAGGTCAAAATACATTATAGATAAAATCAACCTATTTTGCAAGGTTAATTGAATTATTGTTTATTTGAAGTAAGTTGTTGTAAGCAGATTCCGTTTGAATTGTTATCAGATGAACAGTCAGATCAAGCAAACTGCAGTAAACACATAGTGTATATTATACCATTCAATGTATACATGTATATCTGGTTTAAATATCTACAAATGTTAGTACAGATGTAATTATCTTGATCTTAACATTTAACATTGTTGACTACAAATTATATAAGTTTATATACGACCGACCGCAAATATTTTGCGGTCCTATTATATGGTGATGTTGTTGTCATCGTCCATCTGTAGACAGAATGGTTTCTGTGTGATTATTTAAGTTGTAGTTATAGAGGGATCCTTCTGAATTTTGACCAAAGTTATCCTTGGCACTATATAAAGGTTGGTATTGAATTAGGGTATTGTAACCATAGCCATTTCCAAACAAGGGGCCCTAAGGTGCAAAGATGGATGTTTCTGTTATTTGTACATGGAGAGCTTATTTTTCATCTGATTTTGATGGTATTTTTAGAATGAATTCCTAAGGAAAATCCCTTTCAGAAAAATAGCATTATTGTGTAGCTATTTGAACTTTCTTATTTTTCACCCAATTTTAATGCAGTTTTTTGCAAAATGATCATCTTTATGGGTTATGGTATTGATTAACCATAAAAAAAACAATTTGCAATATTATTTCAAGAAGGGGTCTAAAAGGGGTCCAAATTCCGAAATTTCGCATATGGGCAGTTTCAAAATAAAAGGCTCCTACTGCTATAGCTGTCTAATTTACTCATTTTTATGATTTTATTGGATCTAAATAGTTCAAAAGATCTGTAATGATTTGATGTTTGTTACTGCAAAAAATCTTTATGATATCTAGAATAACAACAAAAATATGTCCAAAAAACATGTCAAAATTGTCAGGAGTGCAACATTTTTTGTGACACTTTAAAAAAATCCTTAATTTTCAACAACCTACCACAGTGCTAAATCAAACAATATGTTATCAAAATCTATTTCATCACAAACTTTGATATGTTGACATATTTTAAGATAGCAATAGATCATGCTTCACATTTATTATTGCATAAAAATATGGCTTTGTAAAAAAGATGTATCTAGTCAGGAGTGCAACAAACATTTATGCAAGTTTTCCTAAATTACATTGTAGAAATGTTGTCTTTTAGTTTTCAAAGATATGGGGTATAAATAAACCTTAATACATCATTGCTGCTTCAAAACCATAGTTAAAGGATACACTAAAATCAATAGTAAGGCCAAGAATGTCACATTAAAGGCAGCACCATCAAATGTCAGGAGTGCAACATTTGATATTTTCTTAGACATATTTAAATCTCCCAAACAACGTTTGGAGACTTATTGTTTTTGCTCCGTTTCTTATTATTATTATTATTATTCTTGTTCTTGTTCTTGTTATTCTCCTTTCTTTCCGTGCACCATGAACTTGTCCACTGCAGATCTCAGGAACTACAGGACAGAATTTCATGAAACTTGGTGGAGTTATAGATATATATTTCTAGTTGATCCTAAAGTTTTCAGATTTGTGGTAAAGGGGGTCAAAGCCATATTTTGGGGGGTTCAAAGGGGGTGGGGGTTACTATAGAATCCTATGGGAAACTTGAAATTTCGTACATTAATGTTGATAACTTCTAACTGGATAATGATAGAGACATAAATTTTGACATAGTGATAGGTCACCATTAGAGGAGCAATTCTGCGTTTTCAAAATTTTCAAGATGTCTGCCATTTTCAAAATGGCTGCCAAAACACGGCATAAAAATGGGTGGTAAAAATTCAACATTGTCCGATATCATCAAAATTTGATATGTGGGTAGATAGTGTCAGTGGCCGGTTTGGGAGACTTCATAATCGTTAGATTATAATCATATGTTGTTTCTTTTAAATGTAACTAAAATCACATTTGTCTTTCTATTGCAACAGAGACTGACCAAGAGAACAGATAGAACCCATTTACCTGTTTGAGATACATAAAATATCTCTCACAGAAGCATTTGATTCATGTCAGGAGTGCAACTAGTTTTAAGTGATCTTCTACACAGTCTAAATTATAGCTTTTTATATGGATGATTTAAATAAAATGAGATTCTGTCAAGTTTAGAATAATGTTTGAAATAATTAAAAGTGCCAATAGCATTTTATGTGCTTTTAATTTTATGTAATAAAGCATTTTTGTTCATTTTAAATGGTCTCATGCTTTAATATCTATTAGGTATTAATACTAGAGACATTCTCTGACAAGGGAACATGTTTTCTAGGTTCATTAGCTATTGGAGATTAATTGACTTGATAAAGTTTATGATAAATGCATTTATCTATTTTCTTATAGATAATTTATAGTTGACCATGTAAATGTTGCACTCCTGACATAAATATTTAAAAATCATTGAAATTTGATATAATCAATTTTCTAAGTATCTAAAAAATACTTGTAATTGTACATTAAACATCTATTTTCAATATCAATTTAGATTAATACATGTTTTAAATGTTTTTGTATAGTATATTTCAAAAATAAGTTGGAATTTTCGAGAAGTATGGCTGTAAACAAGTTACAAATAACTTAAAAAATGTTACTTTTAGAAACAATTATCATTAAAACTTGGTAAAACTAATGTCAGGAGTGCAACATATCCTGATAAAATAGTACCATTGATAAAATAATGATAAGTTATAATAAATTGCCTTTTCTAGCCTATAAAAATATTCTTATTATTTCTTTATGATTTATCTAATATATTAGAGTGGTATAATACAAATTTTCAAATGTAATTAAAAATATTGCTGCTAAAATGGGTATTAAAGAAGTGGGTATGGCAAAAAATTATTACAAATTTCCAAATACTGTCATTTCTATACAAATATTTCATTGAAACAGGTAAAGATTATTGTATGAGTTAACAGTAACATCACTGTTCAATGTTGGCATTTTAAAATGTGATATTTTCTTCTTTTTTTTCTTTATTATAAAATGTCAGGAGTGCAACAAAAATAGACAAAATGTTTTTTCTACAACCAATTATTTTGCGATCTTTCAAAGAATCATTGTGATTATTTTTTTACAAATGGCTACTTATCTTTAAAGTTTGACAATTTTGCTGTCTTAAGTAAAAATATTCGTTATTATTTTGATAATAAAAACTTTATCAGGTAGATTGGACAAAAAATATTGAGAATTTTTCATAAAAAATGGCTTTTAAGAAAAACTATAACTACCAATAACCCAATATTTTGCACAAAAAGTCATTTATATCAGTTACATTGTTTGAGAAATCATTATACAAAATAATTGAGACTAAAGATTGTTTAACTGATATAGAATAAGTATGTGTTTTACATGTTTTTCATGCCAATTTGTGTTCAATAAAAGGTTCTTAAAAATTTATTGCTTAACTGTTCATAGTTTCTTTCTTGTTTCATTTACTTCAATGTATACAACATTGAAAATTATCAGCAGAAAGTTTTTAGGAGTGAGTTTAATTTGGACATTTTTTTCACATGTTGGAGCCATTTTATTTGAAACAGCCCATATATGGAAGGTACAGTATGTAGAATTTTTATTTTTCATCCAATTTTGAAGCAGTTTTTTCTTTGAATTGATTGGGCAGAGAGCTTTTGGTAGTAAAACAACAGAATTCCTTTATCTCTTATGGTTTCAGAGATAAACTGAACAAAAACTGAAAAAAGCTGAATTCCAAAATTTTAGCTTTCTTATTGTACACTCAATTTTAATGCAGTTTTTATTTTTGCAAAATGATTATCTTTATGGGTTATTGATGGACCATGAAATTTTTTTATTTTGAAAAGGAATCTTAAAGGGACCCAGATTTCAAAATTTCGCATATCTTAAAGACATATTTAACACTTAAAATAATGAAATAAGACAAATGGGTCCAGCATAGTATTGTGTCCTCACTTTTAATATACTTTTGTTCAACTTTCCCTAGTTGGCATGCTGCGGTCGTAAGCATGCCTTGCTCTGCATGGCTTTTTGCTTTTTTTTTCTTTTAATTATACATTCATATAGTATTGACACAATTTTTTTTTAAATTTAATTTTGTGTTTTTTGTCCACAGATCTCCTTTTTTTAAATTTGAAATTCAATTTTGTTGGGTTTATTATGTGGAGAAAAAAATAGACTATTAATATTAATATTAATATCTTTGTATATTTGAATCAAACATTAATGGTACATTAGTTAACAAATTATTTTTAATAGAAAGTTTCTGTCTACAAGTTTCTAAATTTTATATGAAATGAAGTATGATTTATGTCTATATGTGTCAAAATTAAATACATTTAAATAATACAACACTCACTCATTCCAATAATACATGTTCTTAAATCAGTAGTGAATAGAACATAAATTGATTGTTGAAAATGTGAAAATATTTAAACTTTATTAAATAATAAATAATGCACTCTATAGACATGCCCTTGAGTTAATGAATATAAAGAGAGAATTAAAGTTGATTTGTCTGTCATCAATGTTAACATGATGACCATTGGAGATTAACGGGAGACTAATGAATTATCTGGATCATTGATTTTCCATGTTATAATCAATAGATAACATACAACTGATTATAAGGCAAAAGAAGTTGTAAATATTATCTATATTAGGTCATGATTTTATTCATAATTGATGGAAATGTGTTTTTTTTGTTTGTTATGGATTTGGAATGGTCAAAAATTGGTTTGATTTGGTTTGGTTTATTGTGTTTAATGCCACTTTCTACAATATTTTAGTTATATCGTGGTGGTCAGTTTTATTGATGGAGGAAACCCAGAGAAAACCACTGACCTGTCGCAAGTCACTGACAAACTTTATCACATAATGATATATCGAGTACACCTCACCTCAGTGGGATTCGAACGTTAGTGGTGATAGGCATTTATTGCATAGGTAGTTATAAATCCAACTACCATACGATCACGACTATGACCCCCCCCCCTGTTATGGATTTGAAATGGTCAAAAATTGATAGACAAAAAATGAAGAGTTGAGACAATTGGGCAGATCCCAAGTGAGAATCAAGATGAAATATCAGTACAGTACTTTAGTCCCCTTTAGGCCACTCTCACCAAAGGTCACCTCTCTTATAAGGCCACACTCACCAAAGGCCACTCACTAAAGGCCACCTCTCTTATAAGGCCACTCTCACCAAAGGCCACCTCTCTTATAAGGCCACACTCACCAAAGGCCACCTCTCTTATAAGGTCACTCCCACCAAGGGCCACCACTCTTATCAGGTCAGATTTCAGATGCACCTATATTTGTGACCTGTATCAGATGTACAACATGTGAAGACATTTGACTGTCGTGGTCACTTGTCTGATATACAGCCTTTTTTACATTCATTTTTTCTCATGTTCACAATGTGTACCATACATGTACCTATAGCTATGTTATCACATTAGCTGAAAAAAGGCATGTGAATGTTTTGGATTGATAAAAAAATAGCATATTTCAGTTACATGTGTATATTGTGGCAGTCAGTAGTATTATTGGTGGAGGAAACCAGTGTACCCGGAGAAAACCACCGACCCGCTGGAAGACACTGACAAACTTTATCACATAATGTTGTATCAAATATACCTCGCCTGAGTGGGGTTCGAACGTTAGTTGTGACAGGCATAGATAGTTATAAATCCAACTATCATATGATCACAGCCATGACATCGCCGAAAGAAAGATAATTGTGAAAAGGCTGAAATGTAAATATAAGAATATTTACTATCGTTTATATAGAATTTTAAAATATCTTGTATATTTCTAGTAATGATACATCGTTAATGACCACCCCACCAAGTAAAAGCACGACTCGTGTTCCCAAGCACCCAGCAGCAAGGGTTCTTGACGGAGAGGCTGAGAAAATTAAAACAGAAAAGGTTTGTTGCATGATTTTTTAATAATAATAATAAGCTGGTATTGCATGCTGATGAAATGGACAGACTTAGTTTGAGGAAATCCATCAATTTGTACCTCATAATCATCAAAAGATAATTACTTTTCATAATAAAATTTTTAATGTTTGAAATTCATTGCTGATTTGTACAGAACATTTGTTAACTCCATTATTTAATAACTAAATCATTAATGACTAAGTAATATTTCATTTTTAACAGATTTTTTTTTTAAAGATTTTCAATATAAGAAAATATGATTGTTATTCAAAATTTAAGGTTGAATTCGTCACCTTTTCAAGGGAAAAAATATACCAAACATTCAATTTTTTTTTTTAAACATGCAAACTTTAAAAAGTATGGAATACAATAGATTGATCTTACAATCACTTGACATTACAAAATAACAGCATTGATAATGAAAAAAGTTAAACAGTAATGGTAAGAGGAGAAAAAATACTCAAAATTGATTGATTTTTCGTTGTGTCCATGTGGTATGTCAGCTTTATTAGATGTGTTTACCTGCTTTTTAGGTAGGGTAATGGGCTTATTTTGCCTGCTTTTCAGAAACAATTGAATAGTTTATAATTTGTTAATTCATAACAAGTTTTCCTTGGTTTTCTTGAGTTTCATGTTGTAGGCCTAATTTTAATTTGTTGTGTTGAGTTTAAACAGCTGTCCTTTGTTTGTTGTCCTTTACTAATTTTGGATTGGTTAGCATTGCTCAGTTATATTATTTGAATTTATTTATAGTATTTTTTTCAGCCAAGCTAGGAGAAAAAGGGTTTCATGTAAAACATATTACATTGTACACAGATTTTACTGTCAAAATTAGATATTTGCTGTGTTAAGAAAATGTTTTCTTCATATGTGTAAAAACAAATATTACATTGTTTAATTAACAATTTTTTTCTTTAAATTAACAAAAATTCATAGTCCCATTTCAACTTTGATTTGTATATTTTATTATTGTATATATTGATATCATAATCAAATAAGCTATACTGAAATCTTGTAAGCCAGTGCTGATGTTGCATTTCCAGGTTATTAGAAATATTAATTCATATCAGGGATATATACAGTGAAGCCTGTCCATGTGGTCACCTCTATTAAGCAGTCACCTGTATTAAAAGGTCACCTTTTTCTTGTTTTATCATAGAAAATTTCATATGAATTGACCCTTCTTTTAAGAGGTCACCTGTGGTATAAGACCACTTTTTCTTTCTCCCAAAGGTGACCTCTTAATACAGGTTTGACTGTATATTTTTAGCTCACTTGGGTCAAAGTGTCAAGTGAAGTATTGTATTCACTGTGTGTCTGTCGTGGTACTTAAGCTTTTCACATTTCAATCTTCATTGCAGAAACCACTGGTGCAAATAAAGCCAAATTTAATAAAAAGTTTTCTTTAATAGTCCTCAATACTGTTTTTTATCCCATTTGGAAATTCAGCATAACTGCTGGGGCTAGCTAACAAGGAAGCTACTGAACCAAGGGTTCAAGGGTTCCTCTTGATTAAGTTGAAGTCATCACTTAGAAAGTTTTACAGTCACCACCATGACTTGGTTAACCGTTATGGAATTACTGTGTCACAAATGACCATAAATATGTCCCACTTATCGTAAGCACTTCCCGGTCCTTTCCTCATTCATGAGTTATCACCGGCTTTGTAACTAGATTAACACGACGGGTGCCACTAGTGGAAAAGGAACTGCTTAACCTTTCAGAGTACCTGAGTTCAACCCAGGTTTTTAGTGGGGTTCGTGTTACTTGATCTTTAGCTTTATGTGTATGTTTTGTAGATCGTTGTCAATCGTAACTACTCGGCCATATAATATATATAACCTCATAAGTAGGTGGCAGATAAATAGAACTACTTTCACATGTCAGTTACATGAAAGTTTGATAAAGTTATATTTTAAACAATTTTCTATATTTCAATTATTTTCATGGATAAAAGTTAAAGTTTTAATTAGTTTTGCATGATTAGATTTTACTTAGTATGTCTTCCATATTAGATTTTCGTGAACTATATTTTTGTACGGCTTATCTTCTGGCAAACAATTTAAAAAGAATTTCTACTATATACTTACGAGGTTATTGGAAGGGTAGCGAGAATGGTCGAGTAGTTACGATTGGATCGTTGTTTGTCCTTTTGTACTTTTTCTTTTGGCCATTGTGTTGTCTATTCTTCTTTGATTTATGGATTCTGATTACCCCTTACGCTTCTTATTCTTTCTCTGAAACCATATGTGTGATGGAACAATTAACGGTACTGGATCTTAAATCCAAGATGACCACCATGGTAGGGCAAAGTTTAAAATGGGAAAATAGATGAGCTTCCTCTCAGAAAGTAAAAACTTGACTAAGTCCTAACAATGCATGATTATCATTGGATGGTCACTTGGAAAGCGGATATTTTTCAAGTAAGTGAATTGGAAATGCAAAATTTGCCACCATCGCATGACAAAGTTTAACTCTTTTCTTGTTTGAGTTGACTTGGGAGACTTATTCTTTATTACAGTTATCTATTTTGTATCTCAGAACATATCAGTGAAAATGGTTAGTTAAAGAAAAGAGTACTGGTAGTTGTACCTCGGTAAGCAACTGTTGTCTAATAAACTGATCTTTATTAATAAGGGGAGTGATGCAGATTCCAGTGGGCCTCTACTTCATATCGTAGTAAAATAAAACAGATATGCTGTATTTATTTATTTATATATTTATTTATTTATTCATTCATTTATATAAAAAAAAAAACCCCATCTCATTTAGTGTCATATTTATCATGATCATCGTTATTTTCTGATAGATAATCATGATCATCGTTATTTTCTGATAGACAATCAGATCTTCGTTTTTTCTGATAGATAATCATGATCATCATTGTTTTCTGATAGATAATCACTACTGCACTACACAGATATAAGCACTTTCTTTATGTTTTACTTTATATATTAGACACATGGAGAAGAAGGTGAAGACCTCCAGTATTATGATGCTTATGAATTCCCGCCTTCTCTTGGTGACTCCTCGAGGGTGCACAAGGTACATCTCTATCCCATAATCCTATAGGATGGATAGCTCACCATAATCTTTGCATGGACATATGGGAAAAATCCTCATCAGTTACAGAATATGTAAAATTTCTTATTTATCTAGCTTGCTTCAACAGACTACTGCATGGAGTCTAAAGACGAGAACTTTATTTTAATCCAATTTTCATTTTCAGTATTAACCATTTCAAATTTTATACTTATTTTTGGCAGAGTTTTTGTTTTATTTGTTTATTTCATTTTCTTATATAAATTGTTTTATTTTTATTATGGTGTTTGAATTAATTCTTTGATTTACTAGTACTTTAAATAATTTCAATTTTGTTGATATTTCCTTCATACTTATTACCATTAAATTGCTTATATCTGTGCTAGCCACCTATAAAAATATATTAATTCTTCCAAATTTTGTTTTCTCCAAATTAATTTAAAAAAAGTCTTAAAAGAAGCCAACGAAATTGTCAGAAGTTAAAACTTTAGGATCCATGAATAGAACAAATCTCTACTTTAGCCAGGGAATTACAAAATAATGTGATACAGGAAGTAGAATTATTATTTTTTTTATTAAGAAAGGATGTAGAATTAGATGCAGTATTTCAACAGAGTAAGCACAATTAGAGAACACTTAGTGGAGCACTATAAATAATTTATCACTAGTATACATTATTGGTTAATGATCCAGGGATTGAAACTTTTTTTGAGGTCCAAATTCAGACATAATTTGTAATTGGGTATGCAAAAATTAATGGGGGCCGTCGTGGTCGTGATCGTATGGTAATTGAATTTACAACTACCTGTGTAATCAGTGTCTATCACCACTAAAGTTGTGAGTTTGAACCCCATTCATGGCGAGGTGTACTCGATGCAACATTATGTGATAAAGTATGTCAATGACTTGTGACAGGTCTGTGGTTTTCTCCGGGTACTCCGATTTCCTCCACCAATAAATCTGACCGCCATGATATAACTAAAATATTATTGAAAGTAGCATTAAACACCATAAACCAACCATAGCAATCTCTGGATCAATTACCGTGATAACTACATCAGAGTTACAGAACTGGAACTACATGTAATTTATTTAACAATTTTATTTTTATAATGTTATACTTACATTGTTATATTGGTTTTCAACAAATGGTTCAATGAAATATATGCTATTTTGCTTCAAATGCTAGACAGAGAGCTAGCTGAATAGTAGCTATGAAATAGTTGAACATTGATAATTATCTCCCTTTGATATGAATTGAATTATATCTTTCCTTTGTCATTTTACCTGAATGCTTAACCTTACACTGCTTGATGCATCCATATATTGATCACAGCACATCTTAAGATATATTTATGCATGATAACTCATTTAATTAGATTTGCTATCAGTCATTATATATTTATGTTAAATGAATATTTATTTATTCTATTCATATACTATCAATTAGATATATATATTTTAATCAAACCATTATTATTGTTTTTCATTAAAAAATCAATGAAGAAATATGATTTTTAATTCAATGATAGTCTAAATCATCATTATTTTGAAATTATTAGAGATTGAAGTCGTTGTTAAAGATTTAGTATTCCCTGACAATAATTAAACAAGCACATGACCTCTGATTTCTACCTATTCTGCGATGTAACTACACATGCACAATTCTGTCTGATGAAAAAAATTAATTGATTTATTATTGAATTGATAAAAATAATATATTCAAGCATTAAATACATACACTAACATCATCAGAACATTTAAAATCATTGAAATATACCAGTATGTTCTCAACTCTTCACCATGTGTGATTACTGGGTCAGCCTCGTATACATGCCTATCAGTGTTAGACAAACTTCTGATGTGTTGACCAGATTTAATTTGTCGTCAATGTCATCAGCAAATAACAGTTGCATTCAATATTTATTTTGCAATTAAGTAGCTTTACACCCATCTTTGTACAAAAAAATGTTACTAGGAGTTTTATTAATCATAAGGGTTTTTATTGTCTACAAAATTTTTAAGTAACAAAAGAAATTTATGATTTTGGCAGCTTATGTCATTTTAAATCATATAACATTATATGATATTACCTTATTTCATGAAACAATATTGTTGGTCTAAAATGTATACCTCCAAGACTAATATCTAAGTTTTTACATCGGGCCTTGTCTGTGGTATATTCCTGTTGTTTTGAAATTAGAAAATATCGCTTTGTGACTATAGATACCAAAAAAGTACCCTAAACATACCAATTAACTCCTGACTTATATGATGGACATGCAGTTTTCATACATGGTCCTGATGCACATTGACCCTCAGGCTGTATTTGGCTGTGTAATTGGTTAAGCATCACTTTCAACAATATTTAGATTAAAATCAGTCAATTATGATAGAGAATTTCGTAAGTAGTTGAACATTTTCATCCTATAAAATCATGTCAAGTACACCAAGCGACAGATTGAATTCAAACCTGTAATTTTAGTCAATTAGTTGTGATAGGCCTTGATTACATAATTAGATTTAAATCTAGCAACCATACAATTACGGGCATGTCATGTGTACATGTATACATGTATTATAAAATCTCCCTCTATCATTTCCAAAGAGCTTCTCTAATGTTTTAATTTGTTTTAATTCATGCCACAAAATTTTGTCCTTGGTCATTTTTTTCTATCAACAACTTTGTTCGCTTGAATGTTTTTTGGGTCAAGATTTCAGCCATATCATGACAAGATAAATAGACGAAAATATTTACTGCTTATAATATCATGTCAATCAGTAGTCCCTAAGGGCATCATGGTATCATCCACCCAGTCATGTAGTCTCTAAGGGTATCATCCACCCAGTCATGTAGTCTCTAAGGGTATCATCCACCCAGTCATGTAGTCTCTAAGGGTATCATCCACCCAGTCATGTAGTCTCTAAGGATATCATCCACCCAATCATGTAGTCTCTAAGGGTATCATCCCCCCAGTCATGTTGTCTCTAAGGATATCATCCACCCAGTCATGTAGTCTCTAAGGGTATCATCCACCCAGTCATGTAGTCTCTAAGGGTATCATCCACCCAGTCATGTAGTCTCTTCTAAGGGTATCATCCACCCAGTCATGTAGTCTCTAAGGGTATCATCCACCCAGTCATGTAGTCTCTAAGGGTATCATCCACCCAGTCATGTAGTCTAAGGATATCATCCACCCAGTCATGTAGTCCCTAAGAGTATCATCCACCCAGTCATGTAGTCTCTAAGGGTATCATCCACCCAGTCATGTAGTCCCTAAGGGTATCATCCACCCAGTCATGTAGTCTAAGGGTATCCTCCACCCAGTCATGTAGTCCCTAAGGGTATCATCCACCCAGTCATGTAGTCTCTAAGGGTATCATCCAACCAGTCATGTAGTCTCTAAGGGTATCATCCACCCAGTCATGTAGTCTCTAAGGGTATCATCCACCCAGTCATGTAGTCTCTAAGGGTATCATCCACCCAGTCATGTAGTCTCTAAGGGTATCATCCACCCAGTCATGTAGTCTCTAAGGGTATCATCCACCCAATCATGTAGTCTCTAAGGGTATCATCCACCCAGTCATGTAGTCTCTAAGGATATCATCCACCCAGTCATGTAGTCTCTAAGGGTATCATCCACCCAGTCATGTAGTCTAAGGGTATCATCCACCCAGTCATGTAGTCTAAGGGTATCATCCATCCAGTCATGTAGTCTAAGGGTATCATCCACCCAGTCATGTAGTCTCTAAGGGTATCATCCACCCAGTCATGTTGTCTCTAAGGGTATCATCCACCCAGTCATGTAGTCTCTAAGGGTATCGTCCACCCAGTCATGTAGTCTCTAAGGGTATCATCCACCCAGTCATGTTGTCCCTAAGGGTATCATCCACCCAGTCATGTAGTCTCTAAGGGTATCCTCCACCCAGTCATGTAGTCCCTAAGGGTATCATCCACCCAGTCATGTAGTCTCTAAGGGTATCATCCACCCAGTCATGTAGTCTCTAAGGATATCATCCACCCAGTCATGTAGTCTCTAAGGGTATCATCAACCCAGTCATGTAGTCTAAGGGTATCATCCACCCAGTCATGTAGTCTAAGGGTATCATCCACCCAATCATGTAGTTTCTAAGGGTATCATCCACCCAGTCATGTAGTATCTAAGGATATCATCCACCCAGTCATGTAGTCCCTAAGGGTATCATCCACCCAGTCATGTAGTCTCTAAGGGTATCATCCACCCAGTCATGTAGTCTCTAAGGGTATCATCCACCCAGTCATGTAGTCCCTAAGGATATCATCCAACCAGTCATGTAGTCTCTAAGGGTATCATCCACCCAGTCATGTAGTCTCTAAGGGTATCATCCACCCAGTCATGTAGTCTCTAAGGGTATCATCCACCCAGTCATGTAGTCTCAAAGGGTATCATCCACCCAGTCATGTAGTCTCTAAGGGTATCATCCACCCAGTCATGTAGTCTCTAAGGGTATCATCCACTCAGTCATGTAGTATCTAAGGGTATCATCCACCCAGTCATGTAGTCTCTAAGGGTATCATCCACTCAGTCATGTAGTCTCTAAGGATATCATCCACCCAGTCATGTAGTCCCTAAGGGTATCATCCACCCAGTCATGTAGTCTAAGGGTATCATCCATCCAGTCATGTAGTCTAAGGGTATCATCCACTCAGTCATGTAGTCTCTAAGGGTATCATCCACCCAGTCATGTTGTCTCTAAGGGTATCATCCACCCAATCATGTAGTCTCTAAGGGTATCATCCACCCAGTCATGTAGTCTAAGGGTATCATCCACCCAGTCATGTCTCTAAGGGTATCATCCACCCAGTCATGTAGTCTCTAAGGGTATCATCCACCCAGTCATGTAGTCTTAAGGGTATCATCCACCCAATCATGTAGTCTCTAAGGATATTATCCACCCAGTCATGTAGTCTCTAAGGGTATCATCCACCCAGTCATGTAGTCCCTAAGGGTATCATCCACCCAGTCATGTAGTCTGTAAGGGTATCCTCCACCCAGTCATGTAGTCTCTAAGGGTATCATCTAGCTGCAATAATGTAGCTCCTGTGACAAACTTGTGTCTCGGCAGAGCTACAACGCGGTCCCATTCGTCACAATGGAGCAAAAAAAAAGTTGCAGTTGAAACATAAAAACTCACTATTTGCGCTTCAAACATTTCATTATAACTATTACTGATGATCCCAGTCCTTGTTAAATCGGTTTGGCTGAGAAATATATGCTTTTCAAAGGTAGCAACAACCTTGTTCAAATTTATCGATCGTTTTCCATAACCGGAAACTACGGAAGGCGGAGCTTTTCTAAATATGGTATTTCTTACTACACGTAACCCAAATAATCCAGTCGTTATATTACACTCCCGCTGGTCGCTACATCCAGCGAAATGCCGATAGAGGGTGCAGTATTATTCAAGTTATACTACACGCTGATGTAAACATTCACGCCTAAATCGCCAAATATGGTATCGACATCCAAATAGTGAGGCCGGAAATGACGAAATTCAAAATGTTCAGAGAGAAGATTTTTATTTAGTGGGAATTACATTCTAAAATACTGGTAGGTGATAAAAACTTGTTATAATAATGAACAAAAGGAAAGGTTATGTCTTATTATTGATAAATGCAGGCGTCAGAAGCTCTGTAAGCGAGCGCAAAAAATCTCGGCGGCTGCTCCATTATGTGTAATGACATCCCGTTATAACTCTTGCGAGTAAGCGAGCATTTAGGGTTTTATTATTAGAACTAGGTATCATCCACCCAGTCATGTAGTCTCTAAGGGTATCATCCACCCAGTCATGTAGTCTCTAAGGGTATCATCCACCCAGTCATGTAGTCTCTAAGGGTATCATCCACCCAGTCATGTAGTCTCTAAGGATATCATCCACCCAGTCATGTAGTCTCTAAGGGTATCATCCACCCAGTCATGTAGTCTCTAAGGGTATCATCCAACCAGTCATGTAGTCTCTAAGGGTATCATCCAACCAGTCATCAGTGTTTTGACATTGGCATGGTTTATGAGATATATTTATTATTGAAATTTACAGTTTTTGAATAATGTAATTATTATTAAGCTTAAGGTTCTCCTCCCTCAGGCATTTCCTGTTAAGTCACTTGTATTTACAATCTTTTGACTTTGAGTGTACCTGATGAAGGTTATTACAGTGTTAATTCACTTGTGTTTACAATCTTTTGACTGAGTGTATCTGATGAAGGTTATTACAGTGTTAAGTCACTTGTGTTTACAATCTTTTGACTTTGAGTGTATCTGATGAAGGTTATTAAAGTGTTAAGTCACTTGTGTTTACAATCTTTTGACTTTGAGTGTATCTGATGAAGGTTATTACACTGTTAAGTCACTTGTGTTTACAATCTTTTGACTTTGAGTGTATCTGATGAAGGTTATTACAGTATTAAGTCACTTGTGTTTACAATCTTTTGACTTTGAGTGTATCTGATGAAGGTTATTACAGTATTAAGTCACTTGTGTTTACAATCTTTTGACTTTGAGTGTATCTGATGAAGGTTATTACACTGTTAAGTCACTTGTGTTTACAATCTTTGGACTTTGAATGTATCTGATGAAGGTTATTACAGTATTAAGTCACTTGTGTTTACAATCTTTTGACTTTGAGTGTATCTGATGAAGGTTATTAAAGTGTTAAGTCATTTGTGTTTACAATCTTTTGACTTTGAGTGTATCTGATGAAGGTTATTACACTGTTAAGTCACTTGTGTTTACAATCTTTTGACTTTGAGTGTATCTGATGAAGGTTATTACAGTATTAAGTCACTTGTGTTTACAATCTTTTGACTTTGAGTGTATCTGATGAAGGTTATTACAGTATTAAGTCACTTGTGTTTACAATCTTTTGACTTTGAGTGTATCTGATGAAGGTTATTACACTGTTAAGTCACTTGTGTTTACAATCTTTGGACTTTGAATGTATCTGATGAAGGTTATTACAGTATTAAGTCACTTGTGTTTACAATCTTTTGACTTTGAGTGTATCTGATGAAGGTTATTAAAGTGTTAAGTCATTTGTGTTTACAATCTTTTGACTTTGAGTGTATCTGATGAAGGTTATTACACTGTTAAGTCACTTGTGTTTACAATCTTTTGACTTTGAGTGTATCTGATGAAGGTTATTACAGTATTAAGTCACTTGTGTTTACAATCTTTTGACTTTGAGTGTACCTGATGAAGGTTATTACAGTATTAAATCACTTGTGTTTACAATCTTTTGACTTTGAGTGTATCTGATGAAGGTTATTACACTGTTAAGTCACTTGTGTTTACAATCTTTTGACTTTGAGTGTATCTGATGAAGGTTATTACAGTATTAAGTCACTTGTGTTTACAATCTTTTGACTTTGAGTGTATCTGATGAAGGTTATTACAGTATTAAGTCACTAGTGTTTACAATCTTTTGACTTTGAGTGTATCTGATGAAGGTTATTACAGTGTTAAGTCACTTGTATTTACAATCTTTTGACTTTGAGTGTATCTGACGAAGGTTATTACAGTGTTAAGTCACTTGTGTTTACAATCTTTTGACTTTGAGTGTATCTGATGAAGGTTATTACACTGTTAAGTCACTTGTGTTTACAATCTTTTGACTTTGAGTGTACCTGATGAAGGTTATTACAGTGTTAAGTCACTTGTGTTTACAATCTTTTGACTTTGAGTGTACCTGATGAAGGTTATTACAGTGTTAAGTCACTTGTGTTTACAATCTTTTGACTTTGAGTGTATCTGATGAAGGTTATTACAGTGTTAAGTCACTTGTGTTTACAATCTTTTGACTTTGAGTGTACCTGATGAAGGTTATTACAGTGTTAAGTCACTTGTGTTTACAATCTTTTGACTTTGAGTGTATCTGATGAAGGTTATTACAGTGTTAAGTCACTTGTGTTTACAATCTTTTGACTTTGAGTGTATCTGATGAAGGTTATTACAGTGTTAAGTCACTTGTGTTTACAATCTTTTGACTTTGAGTGTATCTGATGAAGGTTATTACAGTGTTAAGTCACTTGTGTTTACAATCTTTTGACTTTGAGTGTACCTGATGAAGGTTATTACAGTGTTAAGTCACTTGTGTTTACAATCTTTTGACTTTGAGTGTATCTGATGAAGGTTATTAGTGTTAAGTCACTTGTGTTTACAATCTTTTGACTTTGAGTGTACCTGATGAAGGTTATTACAGTATTAAGTCACTTGTGTTTACAATCTTTTGACTTTGAGTGTACCTGATGAAGTTTATTACAGTGTTAAGTCACTTGTGTTTACAATCTTTGGACTTTGAGTGTATCTGATGAAGGTTATTACAGTATTAAATCACTTGTGTTTACAATCTTTTGACTTTGAGTGTACCTGAAGAAGGTTATTACAGTTTTAAGTCACTTGTGTTTACAATCTTTTGACTTTGAGTGTATCTGATGAAGGTTATTACAGTATTAAATCACTTGTGTTTACAATCTTTTGACTTTGAGTGTATCTGATAAAGGTTATTACAGTATTAAATCACTTGTGTTTACAATCTTTTGACTTTGAGTGTATCTGATGAAGGTTATTACAGTATTAAATCACTTGTGTTTACAATCTTTTGACTTTGAGTGTACCTGACGAAGGTTATTACAGTGTTAAGTCACTTGTGTTTAAAATCTTTTGACTTTGAGTGTATCTGATGAAGGTTATTACAGTGTTAAGTCACTTGTGTTTACAATCTTTTGACTTTGAGTGTATCTGATGAAGGTTATTACAGTGTTAAGTCACTTGTGTTTACAATCTTTTGACTTTGAGTGTATCTGATGAAGGTTATTACAGTATTAAGTCACTTGTGTTAACAATCTTTTGACTTTGAGTGTACCTGATGAAGGTTATTACAGTGTTAAGTCACATGTGTTTACAATCTTTTGACTTTGAGTGTACCTGATGAAGGTTATTACACTGTTAAGTCACTTGTGTTTACAATCTTTTGACTTTGAGTGTATCTGATGAAGGTTATTACAGTGTCAAGTCACTTGTGTTTACAATATTTTGACTTTGAGTGTATCTGATGAAGGTTATTACACTATCACGTCACTTGTGTTTACAATATTTTGAATTTGAGTGTACCTGATGAAGGTTATTACAGTATTAAGTCACTTGTGTTTACAATCTTTTGACTTTGAGTGTACCTGATGAAGGTTATTACAGTGTTAAGTCACTTGTGTTTACAATCTTTTGACTTTGAGTGTATCTGATGAAGGTTATTACAGTGTTAAGTCACTTGTGTTTACAATCTATTGACTTTGAGTGTATCTGATGAAGGTTATTACAGTATTAAGTCACTTGTGTTTACAATCTTTTGACTTTGAGTGTATCTGATGAAGGTTATTGCAGTGTTATGTCACTTGTGTTTACAATCTTTTGACTTTGAGTGTACCTGATGAAGGTTATTACAATGTTAAGTCACTTGTGTTTACAATCTTTTGACTTTGAGTGTACCTGATGAAGGTTATTACAGTGTTAAGTCACTTGTGTTTACAATCTTTTGACTTTGAGTGTATCTGATGAAGGTTATTACAGTGTTAAGTCACTTGTGTTTACAATCTTTTGACTTTGAGTGTACCTGATGAAGGTTATTACAGTGTTAAGTCACTTGTGTTTACAATCTTTTGACTTTGAGTGTATCTGATGAAGGTTATTACAGTGTTAAGTCACTTGTGTTTACAATCTTTTGACTTTGAGTGTATCTGATGAAGGTTATTACAGTGTTAAGTCACTTGTGTTTACAATCTTTTGACTTTGAGTGTATCTGATGAAGGTTATTACAGTGTTAAGTCACTTGTTTTTGACTTTGAGTGTATCTGATGAAGGTTATTACAGTATTAAGTCACTTGTGTTTACAATCTTTTGACTTTGAGTGTACCTGATGAAGGTTATTACAGTGTTAAGTCACTTGTGTTTACAATCTTTTGACTTTGAGTGTATCTGATGAAGGTTATTACAGTGTTAAGTCACTTGTGTTTACAATCTTTTGACTTTGAGTGTACCTGATGAAGGTTATTGCAGTGTTAAGTCACTTGTGTTTACAATCTTTTGACTTTGAGTGTACCTGATGAAGGTTATTACAATGTTAAGTCACTTGTGTATACAATCTTTTGACTTTGAGTGTACCTGATGAAGGTTATTACAATGTTAAGTCACTTGTGTTTACAATCTTTTGACTTTGAGTGTATCTGATGAAGGTTATTACAATGTTAATTCACTTGTGTTTACAATCTTTTGACTTTGAGTGTATCTGATGAAGGTTATTACAGTTTTAAGTCACTTGTGTTTACAATCTTTTGACTTTGAGTGTATCTGATGAAGGTTATTACAGTGTTAAGTCACTTGTGTTTACAATCTTTTGACTTTGAGTGTATCTGATGAAGGTTATTACAGTGTTAAGTCACTTGTGTTTACAATCTTTTGACTTTGAGTGTATCTGATGAAGGTTATTACAGTGTTAAGTCACTTGTGTTTACAATCTTTTGACTTTGAGTGTACCTGATGAAGGTTATTACAGTGTTAAGTCACTTGTGTTTACAATCTTTTGACTTTGAGTGTACCCGATGAAGGTTATTACAGTGTTAAGTCACTTGTGTTTACAATCTTTTGACTTTGAGTGTACCTGATGAAGGTTATTACAGTGTTAAGTCACTTGTGTTTACAATCTTTTGACTTTGAGTGTACCTGATGAAGGTTATTACAGTGTTAAGTCACTTGTGTTTACAATCTTTTGACTTTGAGTGTACCTGATGAAGTTCATTACAGTGTTAAGTCACTTGTGTTTACAATCTTTTGACTTTGAGTGTACCTGATGAAGGTTATTACAGTGTTAAGTCACTTGTGTTTACAATCTTTTGACTTTGAGTGTACCTGATGAAGGTTATTACAGTATTAAGTCACTTGTGTTTACAATCTTTTGACTTTGAGTGTATCTGATGAAGGTTATTACAGTGTTAAGTCACTTGTGTTTACAATCTTTTGACTTTGAGTGTATCTGATGAAGGTTATTACAGTGTTAAGTCACTTGTGTTTACAATCTTTTGACTTTGAGTGTATCTGATGAAGGTTATTACAGTATTAAGTCACTTGTGTTTACAGTCTTTTGACTTTGAGTGTATCTGATGAAGGTTATTACAGAGTTAAGTCACTTGTGTTTACAATCTTTTGACTTTGAGTGTATCTGATGAAGGTTATTACAGTGTTAAGTCACTTGTGTTTACAATCTTTTGACTTTGAGTGTATCTGATGAAGGTTATTACAGTGTTAAGTCACTTGTGTTTACAATCTTTTGACTTTGAGTGTACCTGATGAAGGTTATTACAGTGTTAAGTCACTTGTGTTTACAATCTTTTGACTTTGAGTGTATCTGATGAAGGTTATTACAGTGTTAAGTCACTTGTGTTTACAATCTTTTGACTTTGAGTGTATCTGATGAAGGTTATTACAGTGTTAAGTCACTTGTGTTTACAATCTTTTGACTTTGAGTGTATCTGATGAAGGTTATTACAGTGTTAAGTCACTTGTGTTTACAATCTTTTGACTTTGAGTGTATCTGATGAAGGTTATTACAGTATTAAGTCACTTGTGTTTACAGTCTTTTGACTTTGAGTGTATCTGATGAAGGTTATTACAGAGTTAAGTCACTTGTGTTTACAATCTTTTGACTTTGAGTGTATCTGATGAAGGTTATTACAGTGTTAAGTCACTTGTGTTTACAATCTTTTGACTTTGAGTGTATCTGATGAAGGTTATTACATTGTTAAGTCACTTGTGTTTACAATCTTTTGACTTTGAGTGTACCTGATGAAGGTTATTAGTGTTAAGTCACTTGTGTTTACAATCTTTTGACTTTGAGTGTATCTGATGAAGGTTATTACAGTGTTAAGTCACTTGTGTTTACAATCTTTTGACTTTGAGTGTATCTGATGAAGGTTATTACAGTGTTAAGTCACTTGTGTTTACAATCTATTGACTTTGAGTGTATCTGATGAAGGTTATTACAGTGTTAAGTCACTTGTGTTTACAATCTTTTGACTTTGAGTGTATCTGATGAAGGTTATTACAGTGTTAAGTCACTTGTGTTTACAATCTTTTGACTTTGAGTGTACCTGATGAAGGTTATTACAGTGTTAAGTCACTTGTGTTTACAATCTTTTGACTTTGAGTGTATCTGATGAAGGTTATTACAGTGTTAAGTCACTTGTGTTTACAATCTTTTGACTTTGAGTGTATCTGATGAAGGTTATTACAGTTTTAAGTCACTTGTGTTTACAATCTTTTGACTTTGAGTGTATCTGATGAAGGTTATTACAGTGTTAAGTCACTTGTGTTTACAATCTTTTGACTTTGAGTGTACCTGATGAAGGTTATTACAGTGTTAAGTCACTTGTGTTTACAATCTTTTAACTTTGAGTGTATCTGATGAAGGTTATTACAGTGTTAAGTCACTTGTGTTTACAATCTTTTGACTTTGAGTGTATCTGATGAAGGTTATTACAGTATTAAGTCACTTGTGTTTACAATCTTTTGACTTTGAGTGTACCTGATGAAGGTTATTACAGTATTAAGTCACTTGTGTTTACAGTCTTTTGACTTTGAGTGTATCTGATGAAGGTTATTACAGTGTTAAGTCACTTGTGTTTACAATCTTTTGACTTTGAGTGTATCTGATGAAGGTTATTACAGTGTTAAGTCACTTGTGTTTACAATCTTTTGACTTTGAGTGTATCTGATGAAGGTTATTACATTGTTAAGTCACTTGTGTTTACAATCTTTTGACTTTGAGTGTACCTGATGAAGGTTATTAGTGTTAAGTCACTTGTGTTTACAATCTTTTGACTTTGAGTGTATCTGATGAAGGTTATTACAGTGTTAAGTCACTTGTGTTTACAATATTTTGACTTTGAGTGTATCTGATGAAGGTTATTACAGTATTAAGTCACTTGTGTTTACAATCTTTTGACTTTGAGTGTACCTGATGAAGGTTATTACAGTGTTAAGTCACTTGTGTTTACAATCTTTTGACTTTGAGTGTATCTGATGAAGGTTATTACAGTGTTAAGTCACTTGTGTTTACAATCTTTTGACTTTGAGTGTATCTGATGAAGGTTATTACAGTATTAAGTCACTTGTGTTTACAATCTTTTGACTTTGAGTGTATCTGATGAAGGTTATTGCAGTGTTATGTCACTTGTGTTTACAATCTTTTGACTTTGAGTGTACCTGATGAAGGTTATTACAATGTTAAGTCACTTGTGTTTACAATCTTTTGACTTTGAGTGTACCTGATGAAGGTTATTACAGTGTTAAGTCACTTGTGTTTACAATCTTTTGACTTTGAGTGTATCTGATGAAGGTTATTACAGTGTTAAGTCACTTGTGTTTACAATCTTTTGACTTTGAGTGTACCTGATGAAGGTTATTACAGTGTTAAGTCACTTGTGTTTACAATCTTTTGACTTTGAGTGTATCTGATGAAGGTTATTACAGTGTTAAGTCACTTGTGTTTACAATCTTTTGACTTTGAGTGTATCTGATGAAGGTTATTACAGTGTTAAGTCACTTGTGTTTACAATCTTTTGACTTTGAGTGTATCTGATGAAGGTTATTACAGTATTAAGTCACTTGTGTTTACAATCTTTTGACTTTGAGTGTACCTGATGAAGGTTATGACAGTGTTAAGTCACTTGTGTTTACAATCTTTTGACTTTGAGTGTATCTGATGAAGGTTATTACAGTGTTAAGTCACTTGTGTTTACAATCTTTTGACTTTGAGTGTATCTGATGAAGGTTATTACAGTGTTAAGTCACTTGTGTTTACAATCTTTTGACTTTGAGTGTATCTGATGAAGGTTATTACAGTGTTAAGTCACTTGTGTTTACAATCTTTTGACTTTGAGTGTATCTGATGAAGGTTATTACAGTGTTAAGTCACTTGTGTTTACAATCTTTTGACTTTGAGTGTATCTGATGAAGGTTATTACAGTGTTAAGTCACTTGTGTTTACAATCTTTTGACTTTGAGTGTATCTGATGAAGGTTATTACAGTATTAAGTCACTTGTGTTTACAATCTTTTGACTTTGAGTGTACCTGATGAAGGTTATTACAGTGTTAAGTCACTTGTGTTTACAATCTTTTGACTTTGAGTGTATCTGATGAAGGTTATTACAGTGTTAAGTCACTTGTGTTTACAATCTTTTGACTTTGAGTGTACCTGATGAAGGTTATTACAGTGTTAAGTCACTTGTGTTTACAATCTTTTAACTTTGAGTGTATCTGATGAAGGTTATTACAGTGTTAAGTCACTTGTGTTTACAATCTTTTGACTTTGAGTGTATCTGATGAAGGTTATTACAGTATTAAGTCACTTGTGTTTACAATCTTTTGACTTTGAGTGTACCTGATGAAGGTTATTACAGTATTAAGTCACTTGTGTTTACAGTCTTTTGACTTTGAGTGTATCTGATGAAGGTTATTACAGTGTTAAGTCACTTGTGTTTACAATCTTTTGACTTTGAGTGTATCTGATGAAGGTTATTACAGTGTTAAGTCACTTGTGTTTACAATCTTTTGACTTTGAGTGTATCTGATGAAGGTTATTACATTGTTAAGTCACTTGTGTTTACAATCTTTTGACTTTGAGTGTACCTGATGAAGGTTATTAGTGTTAAGTCACTTGTGTTTACAATCTTTTGACTTTGAGTGTATCTGATGAAGGTTATTACAGTGTTAAGTCACTTGTGTTTACAATATTTTGACTTTGAGTGTATCTGATGAAGGTTATTACAGTATTAAGTCACTTGTGTTTACAATCTTTTGACTTTGAGTGTACCTGATGAAGGTTATTACAGTGTTAAGTCACTTGTGTTTACAATCTTTTGACTTTGAGTGTATCTAATGAAGGTTATTACAGTGTTAAGTCACTTGTGTTTACAATCTTTTGACTTTGAGTGTATCTGATGAAGGTTATTACAGTATTAAGTCACTTGTGTTTACAATCTTTTGACTTTGAGTGTATCTGATGAAGGTTATTGCAGTGTTATGTCACTTGTGTTTACAATCTTTTGACTTTGAGTGTACCTGATGAAGGTTATTACAATGTTAAGTCACTTGTGTTTACAATCTTTTGACTTTGAGTGTACCTGATGAAGGTTATTACAGTGTTAAGTCACTTGTGTTTACAATCTTTTGACTTTGAGTGTATCTGATGAAGGTTACTACAGTGTTAAGTCACTTGTGTTTACAATCTTTTGACTTTGAGTGTACCTGATGAAGGTTATTACAGTGTTAAGTCACTTGTGTTTACAATCTTTTGACTTTGAGTGTATCTGATGAAGGTTATTACACTGTTAAGTCACTTGTGTTTACAATCTTTTGACTTTGAGTGTATCTGATGAAGGTTATTACAGGGTTAAGTCACTTGTGTTTACAATCTTTTGACTTTGAGTGTATCTGATGAAGGTTATTACAGTATTAAGTCACTTGTGTTATCAATCTTTTGACTTTGAGTGTACCTGATGAAGGTTATTACAGTGTTAAGTCACTTGTGTTTACAATCTTTTGACTTTGAGTGTATCTGATGAAGGTTATTACAGTGTTAAGTCACTTGTGTTTACAATCTTTTGACTTTGAGTGTATCTGATGAAGGTTATTACAGTGTTAAGTCACTTGTGTTTACAATCTTTTGACTTTGAGTGTATCTGATGAAGGTTATTACAGTGTTAAGTCACTTGTGTTTACAATCTTTTGACTTTGAGTGTATCTGATGAAGGTTATTACAGTGTTAAGTCACTTGTGTTTACAATCTTTTGACTTTGAGTGTATCTGATGAAGGTTATTACAGTGTTAAGTCACTTGTGTTTACAATCTTTTGACTTTGAGTGTATCTGATGAAGGTTATTACAGTTTTAAGTCACTTGTGTTTACAATCTTTTGACTTTGAGTGTATCTGATGAAGGTTATTACAGTTTTAAGTCACTTGTGTTTACAATCTTTTGACTTTGAGTGTATCTGATGAAGGTTATTACAGTGTTAAGTCACTTGTGTTTACAATCTTTTGACTTTGAGTGTATCTGATGAAGGTTATTACAGTGTTAAGTCACTTGTGTTTACAATCTTTTGACTTTGAGTGTACCTGATGAAGGTTATTACAGTGTTAAGTCACTTGTGTTTACAATCTTTTGACTTTGAGTGTACCTGATGAAGGTTATTACAGTGTTAAGTCACTTGTGTTTACAATCTTTTGACTTTGAGTGTACCTGATGAAGGTTATTACAGTGTTAAGTCACTTGTGTTTACAATCTTTTGACTTTGAGTGTACCTGATGAAGGTTATTACAGTGTTAAGTCACTTGTGTTTACAATCTTTTGACTTTGAGTGTACCTGATGAAGTTTATTACAGTGTTAAGTCACTTGTGTTTACAATCTTTTGACTTTGAGTGTACCTGATGAAGGTTATTACAGTGTTAAGTCACTTGTGTTTACAATCTTTTGACTTTGAGTGTAACTGATGAAGGTTATTACAGTATTAAGTCACTTGTGTTTACAATCTTTTGACTTTGAGTGTATCTGATGAAGGTTATTACAGTGTTAAGTCACTTGTGTTTACAATCTTTTGACTTTGAGTGTATCTGATGAAGGTTATTACAGTGTTAAGTCACTTGTGTTTACAATCTTTTGACTTTGAGTGTATCTGATGAAGGTTATTACAGTATTAAGTCACTTGTGTTTACAGTCTTTTGACTTTGAGTGTATCTGATGAAGGTTATTACAGAGTTAAGTCACTTGTGTTTACAATCTTTTGACTTTGAGTGTATCTGATGAAGGTTATTACAGTGTTAAGTCACTTGTGTTTACAATCTTTTGACTTTGAGTGTATCTGATGAAGGTTATTACATTGTTAAGTCACTTGTGTTTACAATCTTTTGACTTTGAGTGTACCTGATGAAGGTTATTAGTGTTAAGTCACTTGTGTTTACAATCTTTTGACTTTGAGTGTATCTGATGAAGGTTATTACAGTGTTAAGTCACTTGTGTTTACAATATTTTGACTTTGAGTGTATCTGATGAAGGTTATTACAGTGTTAAGTCACTTGTGTTTACAATCTTTTGACTTTGAGTGTATCTGATGAAGGTTATTACAGTGTTAAGTCACTTGTGTTTACAATCTTTTGACTTTGAGTGTATCTGATGAAGGTTATTACAGTGTTAAGTCACTTGTGTTTACAATCTTTTGACTTTGAGTGTACCTGATGAAGGTTATTACAGTGTTAAGTCACTTGTGTTTACAATCTTTTGACTTTGAGTGTATCTGATGAAGGTTATTACAGTGTTAAGTCACTTGTGTTTACAATCTTTTGACTTTGAGTGTATCTGATGAAGGTTATTACAGTGTTAAGTCACTTGTGTTTACAATCTTTTGACTTTGAGTGTATCTGATGAAGGTTATTACAGTGTTAAGTCACTTGTGTTTACAATCTTTTGACTTTGAGTGTATCTGATGAAGGTTATTACAGTGTTAAGTCACTTGTGTTTACAATCTTTTGACTTTGAGTGTACCTGATGAAGGTTATTAGTGTTAAGTCACTTGTGTTTACAAACTTTTGACTTTGAGTGTATCTGATGAAGGTTATTACAGTGTTAAGTCACTTGTGTTTACAATCTTTTGACTTTGAGTGTATCTGATGAAGGTTATTACAGTGTTAAGTCACTTGTGTTTACAATCTTTTGACTTTGAGTGTATCTGATGAAGGTTATTACAGTGTTAAGTCACTTGTGTTTACAATCTTTTGACTTTGAGTGTACCTGATGAAGGTTATTACAGTGTTAAGTCACTTGTGTTTACAATCTTTTGACTTTGAGTGTATCTGATGAAGGTTATTAAAGTATTAAGTCACTTGTGTTTACAATCTTTTGACTTTGAGTGTATCTGATGAAGGTTATTACAGTGTTAAGTCACTTGTGTTTACAATCTTTTGACTTTGAGTGTATCTGATGAAGGTTATTACAGTGTTAAGTACTTGTGTTT
This sequence comes from Bathymodiolus brooksi, assembly GCA_963680875.1. Classification (NCBI taxonomy): domain Eukaryota; kingdom Metazoa; phylum Mollusca; class Bivalvia; order Mytilida; family Modiolidae; genus Bathymodiolus; species Bathymodiolus brooksi. The sequence continues at coordinate 44,869,863 of OY804577.1, forward strand.
ACAATCTTTTGACTTTGAGTGTATCTGATGAAGGTTATTACAGTGTTAAGTCATTTGTGTTTACAATCTTTTGACTTTGAGTGTATCTGATGAAGGTTATTACAGTGTTAAGTCACTTGTGTTTACAATCTTTTGACTTTGAGTGTATCTGATGAAGGTTATTACAGTGTTAAGTCACTTGTGTTTACAATCTTTTGACTTTGAGTGTATCTGATGAAGGTTATTAAAGTGTTAAGTCACTTGTGTTTACAATCTTTTGACTTTGAGTGTATCTGATGAAGGTTATTACAGTGTTAAGTCACTTGTGTTTACACTCTTTTGACTTTGAGTGTATCTGATGAAGGTTATTACAGTGTTAAGTCACTTGTGTTTACAATCTTTTGACTTTGAGTGTACCTGATGAAGGTTATTACAGTGTTAAGTCACTTGTGTTTACAATCTTTTGACTTTGAGTGTATCTGATGAAGGTTATTACAGTGTTAAGTCACTTGTGTTTACAATCTTTTGACTTTGAGTGTATCTGATGAAGGTTATTACAGTTTTAAGTCACTTGTGTTTACAATCTTTTGACTTTGAGTGTATCTGATGAAGGTTATTACAGTGTTAAGTCACTTGTGTTTACAATCTTTTGACTTTGAGTGTATCTGATGAAGGTTATTACAGGGTTAAGTCACTTGTGTTTACAATCTTTTGACTTTGAGTGTATCTGATGAAGGTTATTACAGTATTAAGTCACTTGTGTTTACAATCTTTTGACTTTGAGTGTACCTGATGAAGGTTATTACAGTATTAAGTCACTTGTGTTTACAGTCTTTTGACTTTGAGTGTATCTGATGAAGGTTATTACAGTGTTAAGTCACTTGTGTTTACAATGTTTTGACTTTGAGTGTATCTGATGAAGGTTATTACAGTGTTAAGTCACTTGTGTTTACAATCTTTTGACTTTGAGTGTATCTGATGAAGGTTATTACATTGTTAAGTCACTTGTGTTTACAATCTTTTGACTTTGAGTGTACCTGATGAAGGTTATTAGTGTTAAGTCACTTGTGTTTACAATCTTTTGACTTTGAGTGTATCTGATGAAGGTTATTACAGTGTTAAGTCACTTGTGTTTACAATATTTTGACTTTGAGTGTATCTGATGAAGGTTATTACAGTGTTAAGTCACTTGTGTTTACAATCTTTTGACTTTGAGTGTATCTGATGAAGGTTATTACAGTGTTAAGTCACTTGTGTTTACAATCTTTTGACTTTGAGTGTATCTGATGAAGGTTATTACAGTGTTAAGTCACTTGTGTTTACAATCTTTTGACTTTGAGTGTACCTGATGAAGGTTATTAGTGTTAAGTCACTTGTGTTTACAATCTTTTGACTTTGAGTGTATCTGATGAAGGTTATTACAGTGTTAAGTCACTTGTGTTTACAATCTTTTGACTTTGAGTGTATCTGATGAAGGTTATAACAGTGTTAAGTCACTTGTGTTTACAATCTTTTGACTTTGAGTGTATCTGATGAAGGTTATTACAGTGTTAAGTCACTTGTGTTTACAATCTTTTGACTTTGAGTGTATCTGATGAAGGTTATTACAGTGTTAAGTCACTTGTGTTTACAATCTTTTGACTTTGAGTGTACCTGATAAAGGTTATTACAGTGTTAAGTCACTTGTGTTTACAAACTTTTGACTTTGAGTGTATCTGATGAAGGTTATTACAGTGTTATGTCACTTGTGTTTACAATCTTTTGACTTTGAGTGTATCTGATGAAGGTTATTACAGTGTTAAGTCACTTGTGTTTACAATCTTTTGACTTTGAGTGTATCTGATGAAGGTTATTACAGTTTTAAGTCACTTGTGTTTACAATCTTTTGACTTTGAGTGTATCTGATGAAGGTTATTACAGTATTAAGTCACTTGTGTTTACAATCTTTTGACTTTGAGTGTATCTGATGAAGGTTATTACAGTGTTAAGTCACTTGTGTTTACAATATTTTGACTTTGAGTGTATCTGATGAAGGTTATTACAGTGTTAAGTCACTTGTGTTTACAATCTTTTGACTTTGAGTGTATCTGATGAAGGTTATTACAGTGTTAAGTCACTTGTGTTTACAATCTTTTGACTTTGAGTGTATCTGATGAAGGTTATTACAGTGTTAAGTCACTTGTGTTTACAATCTTTTGACTTTGAGTGTACCTGATGAAGGTTATTAGTGTTAAGTCACTTGTGTTTATAATCTTTTGACTTTGAGTGTATCTGATGAAGGTTATTACAGTGTTAAGTCACTTGTGTTTACAATCTTTTGACTTTGAGTGTATCTGATGAAGGTTATTACAGTGTTAAGTCACTTGTGTTTACAATCTTTTGACTTTGAGTGTATCTGATGAAGGTTATTACAGTGTTAAGTCACTTGTGTTTACAATCTTTTGACTTTGAGTGTATCTGATGAAGGTTATTACAGTGTTAAGTCACTTGTGTTTACAATCTTTTGACTTTGAGTGTACCTGATGAAGGTTATTACTGTGTTAAGTCACTTGTGTTTACAAACTTTTGACTTTGAGTGTATCTGATGAAGGTTATTACAGTGTTATGTCACTTGTGTTTACAATCTTTTGACTTTGAGTGTATCTGATGAAGGTTATTACAGTGTTAAGTCACTTGTGTTTACAATCTTTTGACTTTGAGTGTATCTGATGAAGGTTATTACAGTTTTAAGTCACTTGTGTTTACAATCTTTTGACTTTGAGTGTATCTGATGAAGGTTATTACAGTGTTAAGTCACTTGTGTTTACAATCTTTTGACTTTGAGTGTATCTGATGAAGGTTATTACAGTGTTAAGTCACTTGTGTTTACAATCTTTTGACTTTGAGTGTATCTGATGAAGGTTATTACAGTGTTAAGTCACTTGTGTTTACAATCTTTTGACTTTGAGTGTACCTGATGAAGGTTATTACACTGTTAAGTCACTTGTGTTTACAATCTTTTGACTTTGAGTGTATCTGATGAAGGTTATTACAGTATTAAGTCACTTGTGTTTACAATCTTTTGACTTTGAGTGTATCTGATGAAGGTTATTACAGTGTTAAGTCACTTGTGTTTACAATCTTTTGACTTTGAGTGTATCTGATGAAGGTTATTACAGTGTTAAGTCACTTGTGTTTACAATCTTTTGACTTTGAGTGTATCTGATGAAGGTTATTACAGTGTTAAGTCACTTGTGTTTACAATCTTTTGACTTTGAGTGTATCTGATGAAGGTTATTACAGTGTTAAGTCACTTGTGTTTACAATCTTTTGACTTTGAGTGTACCTGATGAAGGTTATTAGTGTTAAGTCACTTGTGTTTACAAACTTTTGACTTTGAGTGTATCTGATGAAGGTTATTACAGTGTTAAGTCACTTGTGTTTACAATCTTTTGACTTTGAGTGTATCTGATGAAGGTTATTACAGTGTTAAGTCACTTGTGTTTACAATCTTTTGACTTTGAGTGTATCTGATGAAGGTTATTACAGTTTTAAGTCACTTGTGTTTACAATCTTTTGACTTTGAGTGTATCTGATGAAGGTTATTACAGTATTAAGTCACTTGTGTTTACAATCTTTTGACTTTGAGTGTATCTGATGAAGGTTATTACAGTGTTAAGTCACTTGTGTTTACAATCTTTTGACTTTGAGTGTATCTGATGAAGGTTATTACAGTGTTAAGTCACTTGTGTTTACAATCTTTTGACTTTGAGTGTACCTGATGAAGGTTATTACACTGTTAAGTCACTTGTGTTTACAATCTTTTGACTTTGAGTGTATCTGATGAAGGTTATTACAGTATTAAGTCACTTGTGTTTACAATCTTTTGACTTTGAGTGTATCTGATGAAGGTTATTACAGGGTTAAGTCACTTGTGTTTACAATCTTTTGACTTTGAGTGTATCTGATGAAGGTTATTATAGTGTTAAGTCACTTGTGTTTACAATCTTTTGACTTTGAGTGTATCTGATGAAGGTTATTACAGTGTTAAGTCACTTGTGTTTACAATCTTTTGACTTTGAGTGTATCTGATGAAGGTTATTACAGTGTTAAGTCACTTGTGTTTACAATCTTTTGACTTTGAGTGTATCTGATGAAGGTTATTACAGTGTTAAGTCACTTGTGTTTACAATCTTTTGACTTTGAGTGTATCTGATGAAGGTTATTACAGTTTTAAGTCACTTGTGTTTACAATCTTTTGACTTTGAGTGTATCTGATGAAGGTTATTACAGTATTAAGTCACTTGTGTTTACAATCTTTTGACTTTGAGTGTATCTGATGAAGGTTATTACAGTGTTAAGTCACTTGTGTTTACAATCTTTTGACTTTGAGTGTATCTGATGAAGGTTATTACAGTGTTAAGTCACTTGTGTTTACAATCTTTTGACTTTGAGTGTACCTGATGAAGGTTATTACACTGTTAAGTCACTTGTGTTTACAATCTTTTGACTTTGAGTGTATCTGATGAAGGTTATTACAGTATTAAGTCACTTGTGTTTACAATCTTTTGACTTTGAGTGTATCTGATGAAGGTTATTACAGGGTTAAGTCACTTGTGTTTACAATCTTTTGACTTTGAGTGTATCTGATGAAGGTTATTATAGTGTTAAGTCACTTGTGTTTACAATCTTTTGACTTTGAGTGTATCTGATGAAGGTTATTACAGTGTTAAGTCACTTGTGTTTACAATCTTTTGACTTTGAGTGTATCTGATGAAGGTTATTACAGTGTTAAGTCACTTGTGTTTACAATCTTTTGACTTTGAGTGTATCTGATGAAGGTTATTACAGTGTTAAGTCACTTGTGTTTACAATCTTTTGACTTTGAGTGTATCTGATGAAGGTTATTACAGTATTAAGTCACTTGTGTTTACAATCTTTTGACTTTGAGTGTACCTGATGAAGGTTATTACAGTGTTAAGTCACTTGTGTTTACAATCTTTTGACTTTGAGTGTATCTGATGAAGGTTATTACAGTGTTAAGTCACTTGTGTTTACAATCTTTTGACTTTGAGTGTATCTGATGAAGGTTATTACAGTGTTAAGTCACTTGTGTTTACAATCTTTTGACTTTGAGTGTATCTGATGAAGGTTATTACAGTGTTAAGTCACTTGTGTTTACAATCTTTTGACTTTGAGTGTATCTGATGAAGGTTATTACAGTGTTAAGTCACTTGTGTTTACAATCTTTTGACTTTGAGTGTATCTGATGAAGGTTATTACAGTATTAAGTCACTTGTGTTTACAATCTTTTGACTTTGAGTGTACCTGATGAAGGTTATTACAGTGTTAAGTCACTTGTGTTTACAATCTTTTGACTTTGAGTGTACCTGATGAAGGTTATTAGTGTTAAGTCACTTGTGTTTCAATCTTTTGACTTTGAGTGTATCTGATGAAGGTTATTACAGTGTTAAGTCACTTGTGTTTACAATATTTTGACTTTGAGTGTATCTGATGAAGGTTATTACAGTATTAAGTCACTTGTGTTTACAATCTTTTGACTTTGAGTGTACCTGATGAAGGTTATTACAGTGTTAAGTCACTTGTGTTTACAATCTTTTGACTTTGAGTGTATCTGATGAAGGTTATTACAGTGTTAAGTCACTTGTGTTTACAATCTTTTGACTTTGAGTGTATCTGATGAAGGTTATTACAGTATTAAGTCACTTGTGTTTACAATCTTTTGACTTTGAGTGTACCTGATGAAGGTTATTACAATGTTAAGTCACTTGTGTTTACAATCTTTTGACTTTGAGTGTACCTGATGAAGGTTATTACAGTGTTAAGTCACTTGTGTTTACAATCTTTTGACTTTGAGTGTATCTGATGAAGGTTATTACAGTGTTAAGTCACTTGTGTTTACAATCTTTTGACTTTGAGTGTACCTGATGAAGGTTATTACAGTGTTAAGTCACTTGTGTTTACAATCTTTTGACTTTGAGTGTATCTGATGAAGGTTATTACAGTGTTAAGTCACTTGTGTTTACAATCTTTTGACTTTGAGTGTATCTGATGAAGGTTATTACAGTGTTAAGTCACTTGTGTTTACAATCTTTTGACTTTGAGTGTATCTGATGAAGGTTATTACAGTATTAAGTCACTTGTGTTTACAATCTTTTGACTTTGAGTGTACCTGATGAAGGTTATTACAGTGTTAAGTCACTTGTGTTTACAATCTTTTGACTTTGAGTGTATCTGATGAAGGTTATTACAGTGTTAAGTCACTTGTGTTTACAATCTTTTGACTTTGAGTGTATCTGATGAAGGTTATTACAGTGTTAAGTCACTTGTGTTTACAATCTTTTGACTTTGAGTGTATCTGATGAAGGTTATTACAGTGTTAAGTCACTTGTGTTTACAATCTTTTGACTTTGAGTGTATCTGATGAAGGTTATTACAGTGTTAAGTCACTTGTGTTTACAATCTTTTGACTTTGAGTGTATCTGATGAAGGTTATTACAGTGTTAAGTCACTTGTGTTTACAATCTTTTGACTTTGAGTGTATCTGATGAAGGTTATTACAGTATTAAGTCACTTGTGTTTACAATCTTTTGACTTTGAGTGTACCTGATGAAGGTTATTACAGTGTTAAGTCACTTGTGTTTACAATCTTTTGACTTTGAGTGTATCTGATGAAGGTTATTACAGTGTTAAGTCACTTGTGTTTACAATCTTTTGACTTTGAGTGTACCTGATGAAGGTTATTGCAGTGTTAAGTCACTTGTGTTTACAATCTTTTGACTTTGAGTGTACCTGATGAAGGTTATTACAATGTTAAGTCACTTGTGTATACAATCTTTTGACTTTGAGTGTACCTGATGAAGGTTATTACAATGTTAAGTCACTTGTGTTTACAATCTTTTGACTTTGAGTGTATCTGATGAAGGTTATTACAATGTTAATTCACTTGTGTTTACAATCTTTTGACTTTGAGTGTATCTGATGAAGGTTATTACAGTTTTAAGTCACTTGTGTTTACAATCTTTTGACTTTGAGTGTATCTGATGAAGGTTATTACAGTTTTAAGTCACTTGTGTTTACAATCTTTTGACTTTGAGTGTATCTGATGAAGGTTATTACAGTGTTAAGTCACTTGTGTTTACAATCTTTTGACTTTGAGTGTATCTGATGAAGGTTATTACAGTGTTAAGTCACTTGTGTTTACAATCTTTTGACTTTGAGTGTACCTGATGAAGGTTATTACAGTGTTAAGTCACTTGTGTTTACAATCTTTTGACTTTGAGTGTACCTGATGAAGGTTATTACAGTGTTAAGTCACTTGTGTTTACAATCTTTTGACTTTGAGTGTATCTGATGAAGGTTATTACAGTGTTAAGTCACTTGTGTTTACAATCTTTTGACTTTGAGTGTATCTGATGAAGGTTATTACAGTATTAAGTCACTTGTGTTTACAGTCTTTTGACTTTGAGTGTATCTGATGAAGGTTATTACAGAGTTAAGTCACTTGTGTTTACAATCTTTTGACTTTGAGTGTATCTGATGAAGGTTATTACAGTGTTAAGTCACTTGTGTTTACAATCTTTTGACTTTGAGTGTATCTGATGAAGGTTATTACAGTGTTAAGTCACTTGTGTTTACAATCTTTTGACTTTTGAGTGTACCTGATGAAGGTTATTACACTGTTAAGTCACTTGTGTTTACAATCTTTTGACTTTGAGTGTATCTGATGAAGGTTATTACAGTATTAAGTCACTTGTGTTTACAATCTTTTGACTTTGAGTGTATCTGATGAAGGTTATTACAGGGTTAAGTCACTTGTGTTTACAATCTTTTGACTTTGAGTGTATCTGATGAAGGTTATTACAGTGTTAAGTCACTTGTGTTTACAATCTTTTGACTTTGAGTGTATCTGATGAAGGTTATTACAGTGTTAAGTCACTTGTGTTTACAATCTTTTGACTTTGAGTGTATCTGATGAAGGTTATTACAGTGTTAAGTCACTTGTGTTTACAATCTTTTGACTTTGAGTGTACCTGATGAAGGTTATTAGTGTTAAGTCACTTGTGTTTACAAACTTTTGACTTTGAGTGTATCTGATGAAGGTTATTACAGTGTTAAGTCACTTGTGTATACAATCTTTTGACTTTGAGTGTATCTGATGAAGGTTATTACAGTGTTAAGTCACTTGTGTTTACAATCTTTTGACTTTGAGTGTATCTGATGAAGGTTATTACAGTTTTAAGTCACTTGTGTTTACAATCTTTTGACTTTGAGTGTATCTGATGAAGGTTATTACAGTATTAAGTCACTTGTGTTTACAATCTTTTGACTTTGAGTGTATCTGATGAAGGTTATTACAGTGTTAAGTCACTTGTGTTTACAATCTTTTGACTTTGAGTGTATCTGATGAAGGTTATTACAGTGTTAAGTCACTTGTGTTTACAATCTTTTGACTTTGAGTGTATCTGATGAAGGTTATTACAGTATTAAGTCACTTGTGTTTACAATCTTTTGACTTTGAGTGTATCTGATGAAGGTTATTACAGTGTTAAGTCACTTGTGTTTACAATCTTTTGACTTTGAGTGTACCTGATGAAGGTTATTACACTGTTAAGTCACTTGTGTTTACAATCTTTTGACTTTGAGTGTATCTGATGAAGGTTATTACAGTATTAAGTCACTTGTGTTTACAATCTTTTGACTTTGAGTGTATCTGATGAAGGTTATTACAGGGTTAAGTCACTTGTGTTTACAATCTTTTGACTTTGAGTGTATCTGATGAAGGTTATTACAGTGTTAAGTCACTTGTGTTTACAATCTTTGGACTTTGAGTGTATCTGATGAAGGTTATTACAGTGTTAAGTCACTTGTGTTTACAATCTTTTGACTTTGAGTGTATCTGATGAAGGTTATTACAGTGTTAAGTCACTTGTGTTTACAATCTTTTGACTTTGAGTGTATCTGATGAAGGTTATTACAGTGTTAAGTCACTTGTGTTTACAATCTTTTGACTTTGAGTGTATCTGATGAAGGTTATTACAGTATTAAGTCACTTGTGTTTACAATCTTTTGACTTTGAGTGTACCTGATGAAGGTTATTACAGTGTTAAGTCACTTGTGTTTACAATCTTTTGACTTTGAGTGTATCTGATGAAGGTTATTACAGTGTTAAGTCACTTGTGTTTACAATCTTTTGACTTTGAGTGTATCTGATGAAGGTTATTACAGTGTTAAGTCACTTGTGTTTACAATCTTTTGACTTTGAGTGTATCTGATGAAGGTTATTACAGTGTTAAGTCACTTGTGTTTACAATCTTTTGACTTTGAGTGTATCTGATGAAGGTTATTACAGTGTTAAGTCACTTGTGTTTACAATCTTTTGACTTTGAGTGTATCTGATGAAGGTTATTACAGTGTTAAGTCACTTGTGTTTACAATCTTTTGACTTTGAGTGTATCTGATGAAGGTTATTACAGTATTAAGTCACTTGTGTTTACAATCTTTTGACTTTGAGTGTACCTGATGAAGGTTATTACAGTGTTAAGTCACTTGTGTTTACAATCTTTTGACTTTGAGTGTATCTGATGAAGGTTATTACAGTGTTAAGTCACTTGTGTTTACAATCTTTTGACTTTGAGTGTACCAGATGAAGGTTATTACAGTGTTAAGTCACTTGTGTTTACAATCTTTTAACTTTGAGTGTATCTGATGAAGGTTATTACAGTGTTAAGTCACTTGTGTTTACAATCTTTTGACTTTGAGTGTATCTGATGAAGGTTATTACAGTATTAAGTCACTTGTGTTTACAATCTTTTGACTTTGAGTGTACCTGATGAAGGTTATTACAGTATTAAGTCACTTGTGTTTACAGTCTTTTGACTTTGAGTGTATCTGATGAAGGTTATTACAGTGTTAAGTCACTTGTGTTTACAATCTTTTGACTTTGAGTGTATCTGATGAAGGTTATTACAGTGTTAAGTCACTTGTGTTTACAATCTTTTGACTTTGAGTGTATCTGATGAAGGTTATTACATTGTTAAGTCACTTGTGTTTACAATCTTTTGACTTTGAGTGTACCTGATGAAGGTTATTAGTGTTAAGTCACTTGTGTTTCAATCTTTTGACTTTGAGTGTATCTGATGAAGGTTATTACAGTGTTAAGTCACTTGTGTTTACAATATTTTGACTTTGAGTGTATCTGATGAAGGTTATTACAGTATTAAGTCACTTGTGTTTACAATCTTTTGACTTTGAGTGTACCTGATGAAGGTTATTACAGTGTTAAGTCACTTGTGTTTACAATCTTTTGACTTTGAGTGTATCTGATGAAGGTTATTACAGTGTTAAGTCACTTGTGTTTACAATCTTTTGACTTTGAGTGTATCTGATGAAGGTTATTACAGTATTAAGTCACTTGTGTTTACAATCTTTTGACTTTGAGTGTATCTGATGAAGGTTATTGCAGTGTTATGTCACTTGTGTTTACAATCTTTTGACTTTGAGTGTACCTGATGAAGGTTATTACAATGTTAAGTCACTTGTGTTTACAATCTTTTGACTTTGAGTGTACCTGATGAAGGTTATTACAGTGTTAAGTCACTTGTGTTTACAATCTTTTGACTTTGAGTGTATCTGATGAAGGTTATTACAGTGTTAAGTCACTTGTGTTTACAATCTTTTGACTTTGAGTGTACCTGATGAAGGTTATTACAGTGTTAAGTCACTTGTGTTTACAATCTTTTGACTTTGAGTGTATCTGATGAAGGTTATTACAGTGTTAAGTCACTTGTGTTTACAATCTTTTGACTTTGAGTGTATCTGATGAAGGTTATTACAGTGTTAAGTCACTTGTGTTTACAATCTTTTGACTTTGAGTGTATCTGATGAAGGTTATTACAGTATTAAGTCACTTGAGTTTACAATCTTTTGACTTTGAGTGTACCTGATGAAGGTTATTACAGTGTTAAGTCACTTGTGTTTACAATCTTTTGACTTTGAGTGTATCTGATGAAGGTTATTACAGTGTTAAGTCACTTGTGTTTACAATCTTTTGACTTTGAGTGTATCTGATGAAGGTTATTACAGTGTTAAGTCACTTGTGTTTAC